>VCCN01000679.1:1623518-1652863 GCA_006491835.1 Architeuthis dux
GGTTTCGAAGCACAGATACTCCACTTTGATCCTAGCCACACCAAGATATCCTTTTGCAACTTCTCCCAGGAGGATACCTGAGCATGCCACAAGGACCCCCAAAGGGCCATGGTTCTCTGAACTTCAAGGCCATGGTGGTTTCGAAGAACAGATACTACATTTTGATCTTAGCCAAAAGGCCGATCATGGGCCACAACTTTTGAATTATTAAATGAAAAATTATAAAAATCTTTAAATGTATTTATTTATTAGAATGAAATAAGCCATTGTGTATCTGTATGATAAATCACTGCTATCCACAAGACAGGTTTATTGCTGGGTTTAGGTTATTCATGTGTTCTTATATGTATCTATATGTCTGGACTTCAACTCAGCCCTAACCGTCCATAGTAGAAACCTGAAATTTTTCACACACACTCCCCTCAATGAGTAGGAAAAATGTTTTCTTTTTGTTTTTTTAAAAATTCCCCTTAAATAGGTTTTTAGAGGGGGATTCAATATGCAATGTAAGTTTATGCTAAATTGGTCACTAAATTCAAAGTGATTTTTTTAATTGATCTCTCCCAACACAGCATATATGAGTGGCGGTGATTCATAATTTCCCTTGGAATGCTAGTTGTTTTTTGATTAATTTCATCTCATCAGCCAGAAAGTAACATTTCAAGGTAATCCTTGTTTTGAGGAGTTCAAAATATGGTTAGATATAAAATGGCTACTTCCGGTTAATTTTAGCAATAGAAATGGCTATTTCCAGTTTCAACCAAGCAGATAACATTTTGGTTTTTTATTTTTACAATTAGGGTTATGACTGCGTGACGACATTCGTAAGAGTCGGTGGAGATAAGCTGGGATAGAGTTATGAAAAAACATCAGGGCTCAAAATTAATGAAAAATTGACGAATAGATATCTTCCCCAGGATGCCTCCGGGACAGAAGTGATGTTTTTTAGGAGACACGACTACCAATCAGTTGGTCATGATTTCTAATCACTGTAGGGGAATGTTAAATTTAATCCCATAAATTTGGTGAGGATTGTTCTTGTTTTTGTTACAGTAGAAAAACAAAGTCAACTCCAGGTTTGGACTGGAGTTTGACAATTATTTATTTCCTCAACATTTTAATGGTGTTTTTATTATGCTACTAACAACTAACAACTATTGATGATAATAACAAAGTAAAGAAACATTTTGATTTTGGGACCATTTACATTTCCTTTGGGATGGTTAAAATTGTTTTTGGGGACAGTTTATATTTATATAGCTTATATAAATGTTGTTTTTTTGGTTTTTGAAAATTCCCACCCTAAATAGATTTTTAGAGTGGTGTTCAATTTTATCTATCTATCCATCTGGACATCGCCCAGTCCTAACCTTTCATAGTAGAAACTTGAAATTTTATGCACACACTCAATGAGTAGGGAAAATGCTTTTTTTGATTTTTGAAAATTGCCCTCCGAAATAGTGGTTTTACAGAGGGTGTTCAATTTCCAATGTAAGCTTATGCTAAATTGGTCAGTAGTTTGTGCCCAGTAGTATGTTTTTTGAAAATTCAGACATTTTTTAGTGATCACAGCACAACTTTTTAATTGATTACCCCCAACACAGCATATGTGGGTGGCAGTGATTCATAATTTCCCTTGGAATGCTAGTTGTTTTTTGGTTTGGTTTTTCTCATTGCATTTCCTTCTCTCATAAACTTTTTATTTTTGGCACTACTTTTTCAGGGGGATTTTTATTTATAATGTAACTATAATGCTAAATTGGACCCTCACTCTCCATCAATCATATGGAAGTACAGCTTAAATAAAAATTATCTCCCCTTTTTCATGAATTTATTTCTTCTATTAGTTCGCTTATTTCTTTTTATTTTGTAAACATTGTTTAAAGCAAATGGGACAGAAATTGTCCCGTTTGCTTTAAACAATGTTTACAAAATAAAAAGAAATAAGAGAACTCGTAGAATAAATAAATTAATGAAAAAGGGGAGATCATTTTTGAAAATAAAATTGTTTTCACTAATTTCACTAATATTTTACACGTCAACTAAAAGTAATTCTTGAATTTTAGTGTATTTTTCAAAATATTGACTATTAGAAACCGTCAACCAAAAACTTGAGTAAATACTGTAAGTATGAAAGTAAAAAGATTTTAGCTTCTTTAGTGGTGATTGGTCAAATCAGTCCTCATGATGCGATCCTTTTTTGATGGTTAAGTCGTTAAACATTGCCCATTTTTGGTTCAGTTGTGTAGATGTGTGTGACTTTTCACTTCATAAATAAGCAATTTTTTATGCTTATTTATTCATCCTCAGTATGTATGCATCCATGTGTTTATAAGCTTAAGTCTTAATGAGAAGTTCATTATTTTTGCATAAAAATGCCAATTTCTTTTCACACCAATAACTATTTTGAAATGAAACTGTCAAATTTATTATAAAAATAATTTTCGCTTTGATGATGTTTTAGTTGATGATGGTCACGTGAATGTGAGTAACTAACCAGACCTGTTATCAAAATAATTTTGTTTTGATGATATTTGCATTGATAACAGTTGTGAACTCATTAGGAGTCTTTTAATCCTACACTTTGCTGGCTTCTCCATTCTCACGTCCATATTTTAGGCATGAATATGATGTGGCTCTTTATATATAAAATTATCCATTTGATTTCATGCTGTCAACATAGAGCCATCCAAAGAAATAAAAATGTTAATAAAGTATGGACAGTATTACATTTATCCTCATAATTGTTTGTGTTAATAAAATCAACTATATATTTGTAATAGTGGAAAGTTAAGGAAACATGTCTCACAGAATGTTAGCTAGTGTAGTGAGGTTGATCTTTACTGGGTGCTGGGGCCCACAAATCTCTAGTTACAACCCTGTGTGACCCTTATCAATAATAACTGAGTCTGTACAATATTCAATGTCTGAATTAAAATACCTTTTCTTAATTTAGATTCTGCTTTTCTTTCAGATATCCTAGCTGGACGGAAAAACATCATTTGTGAAGTTGAATGAAAACACGTCTGTTGACCTCCCATTGAAAACATGGAAAAGATAACCATTGGAGAGAAACCCTATTCTTGTGAAGTGTGTAGCTCATCCTTTGCACGAAAGGCAGAATTGTTGCGACATATACGAACACACACTGGCGATAAACCATATTCTTGTGAGACATGTGGATCATCCTTTGCACAAAAGTCACATTTAGTACAACATATGCGAACACACACAAGAGACAAACCACATGTTTGCGAAGTGTGTAGCTCTTCTTTTTCAAGGAACTCAGATTTGTCACGACATATGCGAATACACACTGGCGAAAAACCATATTCTTGTGAAGTGTGTAGCTATTCCTTTGCCCAGAACTCAGATTTGCTGCGACATATGCGAACACACACTGGAGAGAAACCATATTCTTGTGAAGTGTGTAGCTCAGCCTTCGCACAAAACTCAGATTTGTTGCGACATATGCGAACACACACTGGAGAGAAACCATATTCTTGTGAAGTGTGTAACTACTCCTGTGCACGAAAGGAGGAATTGTTGCGACATGTCCGAACTCACACTGGAGACACACCATATTCTTGTGAAACTTGTGGATCTTCCTTTGCACAAAAGTCACATTTGGTGCTACATATGCGAACACACACTGGAGAGAAACCATATTCTTGTCAAACTTGTGGATCTTCCTTCACACAAAAGTCACATTTAGTACAACATATGCAAACACACACAGGAGAGAAACCACATGCTTGCGAAGTGTGTAACTCTTCTTTTTCAAGGAACTCAGATTTGTCACGACATATGCGAATACATACTGGAGAGAAACCATATTCTTGTGAAGTGTGTAGCTCTTCCTTTGCACAGAACTCAGATTTGTTGCGACATATGCGAACACATACTGGAGAGAAACCATATTCTTGTGAAGTATGTAGCTCATCCTTTGCACAGAACTCAGATTTGTTGCGACATATGCGAACACACACTGGAGAGAAACTATATTCTTGTGAAGTGTGTAGCTACTCCTTTGCACGACAGGAGGAATTGTTGCGACATGTGCGAGCACACACTGGAGACAAACCATATTCTTGCGAAACTTGTGGATCTTCTTTTGCACAAAAGTCACATTTGGTGCTACATATGCGGACACACACTGGAGAGAAACCATATTCTTGTGATAGTTGTGGATCTTCCTTTGCACAAAAGTCAAATTTGGTGCTACATATGCGAACGCACACTGGTGATAAACCATATTCTTGTGAAATGTGTGGATCTTCCTTTGCACAAAAATCAAATTTGAGGTTACATATGCAAAGACACATTGGAGAGAAACCACATGCTTGTGAAGTGTGTAGATCTTCTTTTACAAGGAATTCAGATTTGTTACGACATATGCGAACACACACTGGAGAGAAACCATATTCTTGTGGAGTGTGTAGCTCTTCCTTCGCACAGAACTCAGATTTGTTGAGACACATGCGAATACACACTGGAGAGAAACCATATCCTTGTGGAGTGTGTGCATCCTCCTTTGCAAGGAAGTTAAATTTAATACAACATATGCAAACTCACTCTGGAGAGAAACCATATTCTTGCAAAGTGTGTGGGTCAGCATTTTCAAAGAGTTACAATTTGAAAAGACACATTAGGACACACACTGAGGAGAAATCACATTAATGCAAATTGTATGGATTTCATTTTCACAGAGATCACACTCAGTCCAACATATGTGAAAACGCACTGGTAAGAAACCACATGCTTGTAAAATGGGTGGATCTGTTGCACAGAAGAATTTTTGTGTTTCTCTTTTTATTTGCTATACATCATAGATGTAATAGATTTTTAAAATTTAGTTGTTAAGTCAGTTCATATCTTTTGTATATATTAACAATTATGTGATAGAGGTGCAAAAAGAAGTTTTCAAATTATAATATTTTTTTATCTTTCATTACTTTATGTAAATTGTTTTTCAATAAACATCTTGAAAAAATGTTTGACTTGTCTTTTGGTTTGAAAATCATTTGCCTTGTTGTTTATTTATAACATATAGAAATTAGTTTAAATAGTTCCCCTAAGTCCATTGAGTATACATACCAAATTTGGTTAGGCGAATCAGACGTTTAGTATTATATAGAAATAGATGGAAATCAGATCATTATGGGAGTGAATGCAGACCCAACAATTTTTTTTTGCTAAAAGGGTAAACGATATGTGAATTTTGCACACATATAGCCTATATGGGGCCTACAGGAACCATTTTAGGCACTGGGTAAAGTTAAAAGTTAAAAAAGTGGCTCAACCAAAAATCGACCATTGCAATAATATAATAGATTTCCTCGATAACTTTTTATTATTATCAAAAGACTTTTCACGTAAAAAAGAGCCTAATAATTTCTATCTCTGTTCAATAATAGTTGTTACATTTGCATGTATAAATATATATATAAATGTAACAACTATTAAGGGAGAAAGATAGGAAAAATTATAGAGCTTCTTACTTGTCTTATGTCGACTAAATAATCATGATATTTGTTGGTCAGTGATTCTATTTCACCCTCAAGTCTTTGTTACAAATTTTCATTTCATTATGTTTTTGATTATTTTTATTTTATTCTCCCTCGTGTATGATTTTATACGGAATTCATTTTGTATCACAAGCAAAAAGCATAGATTAATTAATTTTGTAAGTGTTTATTTTATTCATGGTTTTTTGAACATCCTAAAAATATGTTAAGAAAACCTTGGAGGGACAAAAAAAATGAACACAGAAAATTATTAGAGATCATTTGACCGACCAGCACCCCAAATCTTTGCAAATCTAAAAGGATGGATTTTGCCTTTACAACGGTGACATCACTGAAACGTCAGCAGCCATTAGTTACCAAGTTAAACAAAGTCTGCGTGTTGATATTGAAAATAGAGATTGAAAGTAGAAAATACTCGCCTGAACTGGTGTCGCTACTCTGTATTTGTTTCAAAGTTACTAATATATTTTCTTCCGTTAGAAACTTTCCGAAAACATTAAAAACTATTTATTCGATAAATCATTTAGATTGTTTATAGTTTTTTTTCTACTAACAAACTTTCGAAGTTATTAAGCGACATTCTTCCGAAAAAATTAAAAACTAAAAGCTATTTATTATTCGATAAAAAATAGGTTGTTTATAGTTTTTTTTTTTAAACAAACTTCCGACTTATAAGACTTTTTTTGGTGCTTTCAAAATTCAATCTAAGTATCTTTTTGTGCATATTGCTTATTTGTGATTATTAGAGTTTAAATTTTCCAATCAGTCAGCAGTTGTATTCTTAGTGTAATCCTTAGCGTATCTGACTGCCAACTCCTATGACGTGAGTTCAATTCACATCAGATCTTCCGTGTTGTTTTTCTTGTTCTGAAAAAAATTAAAACCTATTGTTTGTGCTTTTAATCTAAGTATCTGTTTGTGCTTTCAATCCAACTATTCTTTGTTAGTTATTTTTAGATTTAGATATTTTCTTCTGAAAAAATTAAAAACTATTTTTTGTGTTTATTGCTTTGGAATTTATATAAGTAGAATGTAAATAAATTAATAGTAAGACTTTAAAAATTAGTTTTTTCTCACAGCTGACTGACAAATTCCCGGAGGTAACGAAAGTCTTGTGGATTGCGAGCACAAAAATTACTTGGAAAAAATGTATTGTCTATCGAATATTCGACTTAATCAAATCTTAACCCAATGGTGGCGAACCTTTTTAGCACGGTATGTCGAAATTTTAATTTAGGTATGTTTATAGATAGCGGTCGATTTTTAAAATATATTTATAAAACTAGCAGTTTAATAAAATATAACTTGAAATTTCAAAATATACTTACAAAACTAGGATAATAAAATGAAATTAAAGTTTTTTAAAAGGCCATCACATGTCACCCCTGTAGTGTGTTATTGCTGAAACGCGTGTCATAGGTTCACCATCACAGTGATTTTTACAAAAAATAAATAAATACATAGTTTTAATTTGATCAAAAGTTTATTTAATTCACAACAAAGGATACTGTGAAGAAATGGTATCACAAAATTTTTTAAATGTATTTTGTCTGTGTCTTTCATGCGACATGAATTCTTTTAAATAGGAATCCAGATGACCTCTCCTACACCCAATCACAGATTTAATAACACGTTTTTGACGATTCCAATAGCTCTCGATTGTTTGTGTATGAACCTTTGTTTTGGGGTCCACGAAAAAAAGCGAATGGTTCACAGTCTTGTGAGGAAATCCAATTTCTTGAATTCGATGGTATGCCTTCCATTGGTCGCTATGAATAGTTGATCCAGGCAATACTTTTCTTTCTATAATTGGTAGCAAAGTTTCAGCATCTCTCCTTTTCACTATCTCCATGTATCCAATGGCAGGCTTAATGCTGGTGTCAACCAAGCCAAATACCCATAATGGTTTGCTGAAAGATCTTCCCCGATGATGTTTTGGCTTATGGGAATCACAAATAAGCAATAAGCACAAAAAGATACTTAGATTGAATTTTGAAAGCCCCAAAAAACGTCTTATAAGTCGGAAGTTTGTTTGTTTAAAAAAAAAAAACTATAAACAACCTATATTTTATCGAATATTAAATAGCTTTTAGTTTTTAATTTTTTCGGAAGAATGTCGCTTAATAACTTCGAAAGTTTGTTAGTAGAAAAAAAAACTATAAACAATCTAAATGATTTATCGAATAAATAGTTTTTAATGTTTTCGGAAAAACATATCTTAGTAACTTTGAAACAACATCGAATTTCGGAAGAATTTGAAAGTTTGTTAGTTTAAAAAAAGGAAAAAAACTATAAACAATCTAAATGATTTATCGAATAAATAGTTTTTAATGTTTTCGGAAAGTTTCTAACGGAAGAAAATATATTAGTAACTTTGAAACAAATACAGAGTAGCGACACCAGTTCAGGCGAGTATTTTCTACTTTCAATCTCTATTTTCAATATCAACACGCAGACTTTGTTTAACTTGGTAACGGCTGCTGATGTTTCAGTGACGTCACCGGTGTAAAGGCAAAATTCATCCTTTTAGATTTGCATAGATTTGGGGTGCTGGTCGGTCATATGATCCATTATTAGAATTAGGGAGATGTTGAAAATGGCCTAAACAGCCGTAACATGTGCATCAGAAGACATACACAAGACGGATCTTGGTTCATAAAAACATTGATTTAAAAATTTTAATTTTTTTTATGAAATAATTTTCATAGTTTATTGTAGAATTTTTTAGTTTCAATAAATTTAGCAAACAAAGATTTAGCAAACAAAGATTTAGCAAACAACAGTCTTAAAACTTAGAGTAAATGAAGTCTTTCACCCTTGTCTCATGTCGACTAAATAATCATGATATATGTTGGTCTTTATTACAAATTTTTATTCACCCGTGATTAATTTTCCATATGTTTTTGGTCATTTCTATCTTATTCTCCCTTGTATATAATTTAAAACACATAAATCACACATTTCGCAAGTGTTTATTTGATTCATTCACCCTTCGAGTTTCACCCCCCCCCCCCGAAACACTGGGCTAAATAATTAATCACTGTTTCCCACAACACTGGTTTATTGCTGGGTTTAGCTTATTCATGTGTTCTGACATTAGCATCTATCTATGTATCTATGTATGTATCCGGACTTTGTTCAGCCCTAACTGTTCATAGTAGAAACTGAGTAAATGAATAGGTTTTAAGAGGGGCGTTCAATCTGCAATGTAAGTATAAATTGGTCACTGTTTGTGCCTGCTTGTTCTTTGAAAATTCAGACATTTTTTAGTGATCACAGCCCAACAAAAGGCGAGAGAAATAACTTATTCATTGATTAGCCCTATTTCCAATCTTTTAATTGATCACCCCCAACACAGCATATCTGGGTGACAGTGATTCATAATTTCCCTAGGAATGCTAGTTTTTAATAAAATAAGAAATGTTATTAACTTAATCTAAATAAAAGTCGCATTTAATTTATTACTTTACTCAACAGGGAATAATGAAAATAGCTCAATGAATAAGTTACTTTTAATTTTCAAAAAGCAAGCGGGCACAAACTAGTGTCCAATTTAGCATAAACTTACATTGCATATTGAACCCCCCTCTAAAAACCTATTTAGGGGGGTAATTTTAAAAAAAAACAAAAAAAGTTTCCCTGCTCATTGAGGGGAGTGTGTGTATACAAAATTTCAAGTTTCTACTATGAACGGTTAGGGCTGGGCAAAGTCTGGATACATAGATACATATAAATGTGAGAACTGATGAATAACCTAAACCCATCAATAAACCAGTGTTGTGGGTATCAGTGATTAATATTACCTATTTTAAATGAAATGGATCAAATATATAACATACGTCGAAATTTAATTTCATCAAAACAAGTATTTTGTGATATGATTTCTTCATAATATTATTGTGTTGTTAAAGGTTTCTGAATTCTACATTTCATTCTTGTTTTGATTGAATTAAATTAAATTTTGATTACTATTGTTGTATAGCCCGCTTGGTCCACGGGAGGAAAATCTTGAATTTGGAGAAAAAGGAAGACTCAAAACTTGGTTTATAAAAATATGAGGATATGTTTTTATTTCATAAGATATATTGTGGCGTGGTGGAGAATGAATAGTGGGAGAGAGACAATGAGAGCCGACAGACTGTTCCCAACAGGTGAACTGGCCCCGTGCTCCCAGGCCTAGCTTCTGTGTCATTTTTTTCTCAGGCTCGAATGCCCACACTGATTTTCCAGCCACCACCTGCAAGTTCAGTCAACATCCTGTTTTTGACCCCCTGAACACGTGTCTTCCGGTCCCCGACACCTTGCAGCCAATATCCTGTCCACAACTTTCAACAACCGTGGGAGTCAAATCTGTGACCTCTGCCCACGGATGATTAAATATCCAACACTATAACCTATTTTAAATTTTGATTACAGTGTAATCTGAGAATTTGTGCTTTTGACTTGAATCATTTGATTTTTACTTATTTTCTCTGGGATTTTTTCCTACCCTAACAAAGTGTACCATATGACTTTTTGTCCCTCTGACTTTCTTTCCAGTCACTGAATAAAAGCATCTTGACCTTCTTCTGAAATGTTACATCCATCCAGACAGGGCTGTCTTAAGAATATTTGAGGCCTCTGAGCAAAGCTATGTACTGGGGGCCCCGAACCCCTTAATACCCCCAACACATTAATATTAAGTTTTGAAGCTGGGAAATTTTCAGCATTACATTGCAGGAAATTAGGCTTAACCCATAAGAACCCAGACCTATTTCTCCTTGAAGGAAACTCATGGGGTTATAAAACAGAAAAAACAAATTATACATCATAAAATGCATTACAAACATTTTGTAAAGTTGTAGTAATGTAATGTTTTTTTTCATGACTATTTTAATGCTAAAAGCTTGGAGTGACATATATGTCAGCGATATTTTCCTAACTTTTTTTAATATCAATTTGTTCAAGAGATGTGGTCAGAATATGTTAAATGTAATATTGGACATGTTATTAAAGCATTAGAATTGTTAAATGGGGTAAAACTTCTCTCCCACGTGGTAACTAGGCAAGCTACCGTTTAGGAAATGAAATTTTTGGTAGGCGAATTGAAACACAGTAACGTGACTGCACTAGGATATTCAGTAGATGTTACTTAGTACACTTCATGAGTTAAAATCAAGGATAAAGCTATATAAGGTACTTTCCAGAACCGTTAAAGTGTATGTGACACTGGTGTCACTGTGAGTTCGTATGGGTTAGAGAAGGTTCTCAATCTCTGCTATTTAATAATATGAACCTTAATTTTTCAAAAATGAATTCTTAATTGTGCTTTTCCTGAGGAGGGGATGTAGACTCCCTCTCCCACTGGATCTGCACCTGCAATATTCTTTTGATCCTGCCTGTACAGAAATAGGTTAAAATTTGTTCTATACTTGAAATAGGCTTTTTTGACAGCAGTTAATTACGTCATTAAACCTGCTTCAGTGTAGTTGGGCTTGGATTAGACTAAAAAGAAAAATGCTAGTTAAATTTGGTATGTCCAATATCAGAATAAAGATTATACTAAAAAATATTGATATTCTTGGATGTGACCGTCTTTTCACTTAGGCTGTTCCATGCGTTTGCCACTCTTGCCAAGAGGAAATTTTTTCTAACACCAGTGGAGGTCTGAATTTGTAGTTTATGGCTATGTCCTCTGGTTTTACAGCATATAGATGAAGTCAACATTTTCTTTTTTGAGATAACTTTATAGCTAAAAATGTTATATATATTTTTTAAAAGTTGATATTTTCGTCATTTTTAGAGCTACAATGCAGATAGTTGAAGTCAGCATTTTCTTATCAGGGCAATTTGATCAGTGAACGTCAGTATCCACTCTATGTATGTTGTTTCGGATTCTATAGACCTCTAGTAGATCAGCACATTTTCTTCTGTATTCAAGGATCTCTAGATTAAGTTGTTTTAATCTTTCAGTGTAAGATATATGTCCCAGCCTCAGAATGATCTTGGTGGCTCTTATCTGAACTCTCTCTATGGCATTTGAGTTGTACTTCCAGGTAAGGAGACCATGTAAGAAAATGATTTTATCTTTCAATTTTAGGTTCTTTCAATCCATTTGACCCTACAACCGTCCTGAAATTTATTAGTTTTTATAAAAACATTTTTTTAACTATAAAAAATTATAATGTACTATAATGATAAAATGGGCACATAATATTGACCATTTTTACGGAGGTATGGCTTACATGAATTATCTTCTCTTCTTCCGATTACTTTCTTACCCAGGGGCGTAACTGAAGGGGTGGGGACGATTTTCAATCGCCCCCAGCCCCCAGCCCAGGCTAAAGCTTTATGAATAGTAGTTCACCTACTGCATTTCTATTAACTTTATACAATAACAAATCTCACTAAATGTTGGAGGGAGGTGGGGGCACGCCAAGGGACCAAGCCCCCACTCCAATCTCCAGCCACACCCCTGTATTATTGCTTTGTTGTTAGATGCGGATACCGGAAAAGTTCCCATAACAAATTTATCAAGGGAGGAAAAGTGCCCATCACAAAATAAATCAAAATATTAATTCTTATGAGCATTGTTATAGTTGACAGTTGCATTCTGGGCTTTTTTTTCATACGGTCATCATCTGGTTGTCATTTGTGACACAGGATCTCAGACTCTTTAAATCTTGACTTCATGGCTGAAATGCTTGATAAAGTGCCATCTAAGGTCATTGATAAATGGGAGTTATATCCTGAACGAGGCTGGCCGGAAGTAAACAAACACTTAAAAATTTTAATTTATTAAAAGAATTAAAACTTTAGAATGAGATAACTCATGGCGCAAAGTATGTGCCCACTTCATCATTGTTTACATTGTAAATAGGACCTTCATTGTAAAACCCTTAAAAAGACTATTTTTCTAAACACTAACAAATTTCTGGATGGTTTGAATGTCTAGTGGAGTGGAAAACAATTTTCGGCCATGTTTCACCAATGGGAGACCATTACATTTTCAGTGATTTCAACCATTGCCTGTTTCTGCTACGGAGGACCAATCGCATAAAATTCTTCTTTTTTTTTCTTTAGAAACTGGTTTCTTGTTTGCAAAGATTTTTTCAATACTACAAAGACCAATCGCGTAAATTTTATTTTTTTCTTCTTTAAAAACAGGTTTCTTTGCAAAGATTTTTCTTTTAATAATACAAAGTAAAGACCAATAGCGTAAATTTTTTTTGTTTTTTTAAATAATTTACTTACCTTAGTTGGGGTCATTTCTGACTTTAAAGGTTTTTAATTTGATTTTGCTAAAACAAAAAGATTTTTTAATCAAAAACCTTTAAATTCAAAAATGACCCCAACTAAGGTGAGTAAACATTGTTATTAAAATTCTTTGAGATTTTTAGTGATTGGTCTTTACTTTGTATTATTAAAATTATTAAAAACAAATCTTTGCAAACAAGAAACTAGTTTCTGAAGAAAAAAGAGGAAGAAAAATGCTCCACACTACAGAAACCAGTTTCTAAAGCAGGAGATGTTTACGTTATTGGTCCCCCGTAGCAGAAATAGATAATGGTTGAAATCACCGAAAATGTAATGGTCTCCGTTTACGAAAAAGCTCAATTTTCTTCTGAAAAAAACGAATCTTAACCCAAAAGTACTATTACACATTCCAACAAATGGAAAATATTTTTTTTAAATAAAATTCTACATAAGTAAATTACAAATTCGTAAACCAGGTTCGGTTCCAGGATTTTGAGCAGGTAAGGAAGAGGGAGTTGTTCAAACAAAATTTACAAATAAATACGGGAAAAAGAAGACAAATTTTAAACGTCAATGTTTTTAAGGTTAATTTATGATAAAGTTGTAGATTTTAGTTTTTTTAAACTTCATTTTTACATTAAGAATCTCAAGTGGTGGCCACATGTACAAAAATGTTCAAAACAAAAAAGAAGTCTAGTGACTTTTAAACACAAGGGACGAAATCATATATAACACCGCTTAATAATTTCCCCTGTTTTGCCTTGGTATCAGTTAAGACGTTTTACTTCAAAATAATTTGTTATTATTGTTATGAATTGAATGAAGAAACTAGAAATTGTGTAGATTGAGTGAGAAATCCTAACAAATCGACCAAATTTCGAGAAAGCACGTTTTTCTCATTGCATTTCCTCGTCTGAAAGGTAAGTGGACAAAATAGACAGGATTTTCATCTTGTTTTTCTCATAAGCATGTCGTGGTCGGTAGCATAAGACTTTAAAATTGGCTAGATTTTTTTTTTTTTAGATAACTGTAGTATAGCTAAAAATGTTATATATTTAAAAGTTTATACTTTCGTTATTTTTAGAGCTACAATTTTTTTATTCTGAAGATTGCACTCTCTGCATTATGATTCATATAGTGTTCAAGCTTCAAAAACTTTTTTAAAAGTGATCATTGTAGCTCTAGAAGTAACGAGAATATCAACTTTTTAAAAATGGTGCGTTTGGCACTTATCATGCGCGGCAATTCATATATCTATATATATGTGTGCGTATATATATATATATATATAGAGAGAGAGATGTACAAATAAATTTAAGACAAACCAGAAGTATTATATGTATGAAAGAGTTCATTATTTTTTCATTTTGTTTTTTTTTTCGTTTTGCGGACTATTTTCGACGTCTTGTCATCATCAGCGCATTTTTTTGGAAGTGAGAGAAGAAATTCATTTCGAGCAGGGCCTTAGGTTGGTGCGTGCATGCGTGTTACTGTCGTCCAAGAGGTGTTGTTTATGGATTTAGTTTTGGCTGGGTTTTATCTGCCATTGATGTGGATGGGGGTTACGCTCCAAAAACTCCTACAATGGCTCCAAAACGTTTGATAATACAACGTATCACATATTAACACAATAATGAAAAGAAAAGCAATCATGGGTTTTTCTTACAGATGTAAAATATGGTAGTTCTGTACAACGTATTCATCTGATATTAAGGCAATAATTAAATTAAAAGACATTAATTTTTTTCTAGCTCTAAGATACTGTCCCTAGTTCCTTGATATCTGATCAATAAGTTGTAAAATTACAAGATATTCTAAAGTGGAAGTGAGTGAATTAGCTCTAAAGTGGGGGTTCGACTTACAATGTATGTATAATTAAAAACTGGACCATTACTTTATGTCCGTCTTAGAATTATATTTCCATGGTAAATCAAGTGAGGGTTTAGTTTTGCATTACACATACATAGTAAATCGAACCCCCATTTTAGAGCCAATCAACACTTGCTTTACATACTTTTTCTATGTCTTGCTTTAAAAATGATCAGATATTGAACTAAATAATGAATATAAAAACCATTAATGGGTTTTTTACCTTTTATTTTATTGTAATCCTTGGTTGGTCTCACAGAAAGTAAATATGGTACTTATATACAACGTATTCATCTGATATTAAGGCAATAATGAAATTAAAAACAAATAAATCCTGACAATATAAAAAATAAAATAAAAACATACCTTTTATTTGCTTTGAATAAGAAATTTAATTAGCGAAATAAATTATGATATTGATTCCATGTTTAGTGAAAACAACAACACACCTAATTTTATTTTTCTTCTTTAAATATCCTGAATAATTTATTAAGTACTAGTTGAAACCAGTGGCGTAGCTAGGGTTCTCAGCACCCTGGGGCAAAAATAATGTTTCCCCCAGCCCCCAAATGTTTTGATTATTTATTTTGTGACTCATGACAACATGAAGAATTAAATATCACCATACATAGGTCTATAAAGTCACACTATAACATTTAATTAGTATAAATTGAATTAAAATATTACTCATTTTATTAAACAAATTTTTTTTCCTATGACTTTTCTTCCTATTACGTTTTTGAGGTAGCTCAGGGTAACGCTACATTGTGACTTTTATTCCGGGATTCCTTTTAAAATATATTGTAGACATTGCGTCCATGCACATTTGCGCCTGGGGGTGATTCCCCCCCCCCCCCCCCCCCGCCTCTTGCTACACCACTGGTTGAAAGCTAGTGGAAAGTAAGGGTTCAATTTAGCATTATAGTTACATTGTAAATAGAACGCCTCTCTAAAACCCTTAAGTTTTTTCTCAAAACCATTTTACTTTAAAACCTTCCCCTCAGCCCTATTGAGTATGCATGCAAAATTTCTGCCAAATCTGGTTGAGCTGTACCAATGTTGACCTTGTCCCTGTTGAGTAGAGGAAGCCACATCAAGTTGAACTCCACACTTGTCTGACTTAGACACTCGAGGTATGGAAATCCAGGACTGACAAGGAAAGGAAAACAAACCGACTCCTACGTTATAAGCATTGTAGAAAAGAATTCCTATTTACCACCATCACATTCGGACACCTGAAAAAGGCTGTATAATGGATCAGCCAAAACCTTGTGTTAACAACACAAACAAGGAGTTCAATCGTCCAGAAAACTCTTTAACTCTTAACATCCTGTTGAAAATGTTCTAAGTCCATAGCCCTGTCGTGTAATGATTGAGCAGAAAATGGTTTGTTTATTCAAATGTTTATAGTGTCTTTACTTGTAAGCAGATTGTTGTGAAAATTGGCAGTATTGCAGGAAAGACTTGTGTGGCCTCGTGTGTTTTAGGATTTTTGGCCATGTTTGTTTACATGCGGCCTCATGCTCTTTAGGACTTCAAGAGTTAAATACCACACAGTATTAAATACTTTTTTTACCTGGCCTCATATTCTAATCACACATTATTAAAGGTTAATTTTTTGTTTTTGAGGTATCCAAAAATCAAAAAATAATACCACAAATTTATTAAGTTTTTTTACCTGGCCCCATATTTTAAAGCTTAACATTTTATTTAAGTATCCAAAAATTATTACCACACAATATTTGTTGTTTTTTTTTACCTGGCCTCATCTAAAGAAAATTTTAAAGCTTAGATTTTTTAATGTATCTAAAAATTAAAAAATAATACAGTATTAAATTTGTTTTCATCTAGCCTCATATTCTAATTACACATTTTCAAAGTATAGCATTTTTTCTGAGATAACCAAAAATTTAAAAATATTACCACACAGTATTAATTTTTTTTTTTTACATTACGGGGGTACATTCTCCAAATATATTGCCATGTTTTTTAAAATCAACATTTTTATGAACATAGTTCTGTCTTGTGTATGTCATCTGATGCACATGTTACAGCTTTTTAGCCCATTTTCAACATCTTCTAATTATATAATTAAACATTTGTAAATGCTCTTCAGACGATTTTCCCTGAAATTTTCACATCAAAATAAAACTTGTTAAACTTTTCTTTTCCTACAAGCGCAAGGTTGTCTATTTGAAACCATCACCACAAACTGTCAATAAAACTGTCAACATAGGTTTCTTCAGTTTTAAGTTTGTCTAGCTGGCTGCCTATGTATGTACGTATCGCATGTACAGGCCACACCAAATATCATATTCTGTCGGATATAAAATTAACCATCATTACCTTATTATGTCTAGAAAAAACATTTTTTCTTGTTTTTTTTGTTTTTTTAAATTTGTCCCCAAAATAGGTTTTTTAATGGGGGTTCAATTTGCAATATAAGTTCATCCTAAACTGGTCTCTTAGTTTGTGTCCAGCTGCATTCAGACTTTTTAGTGATCTAACAAAAAGTGAGAGAAGTAACTTATTCATTGATTGTTCCTTTTTTAATTGATCATCACAAACATGGTATGTTGCCAAAAGAAGTTGGTCACGTGACGGTTCCTATTGAGTAACTAATCAGACCTGTTGTTCATCACATTTGGGTAACTGATGATGTCTGGATATAAAGCTTCATCACATTAATTCATGTTTGCAAGCCATAGTTGTTGATGTTTCGGTTATCTCCCTTTGCACACTGTTACTGAGTTACGTCCCTTCTGGTTTAAGGATTAGTATAAATATTGCGACTGCGTTGTAGACTTGTTCTTCTATGTTTATGGCTACAAGAGACTAGTGAACGTATACCTACTTGCACAATAGTTTCAAATATTATCTGCAAAGAAAAAAAACAATTCATTAGTTATTCCAAAACTGCTTCTGGCTAGAATGATTGCAAATGTGTCAGATACAAATGCCCCACCCTGTACTACCATTCAAAAATTCATCCAAGGTCTTCCTCTCATTCACAAAGTTCAGAAATAAGTTCTTCGAACGCTTGTGATTCATTTTCCTGAAGGCTCACCATGAGATTCCTTAATCAGGCTTTTAACCCATAAGAACCCACTGTGACACTGGTGTCACACAAAATTTAATTGATCTGCACAGTCTCTTATAAAATATTATATTTTATCCCTGATTTCTAACTCATGAAGTGTACTAAGTGACATCTAATGAACATCCTGGTGTATTCATGTTACTGTGTGTCAATTTGGCTACCCAGAATATCCCACATAATGTTCCTTCAAGTAGAAATGGGTCTGGGTTCTTATGGGTTAATACAAGAGCCTGACCCTTTCTAATACTGTCAATGGCCTTCCAGATAGTTGGGTGGTCATGCCCCACAAGGAAAGTAAAATTCTAACTTTCACAATAATTGCTTGATGGACATTCTATAATTGTGGTGGAAACCTGGGAACAATCCCACTTATACATTATGGAGGAAATATTCCATCAGCAATTGTGATACTATTTTATTTTAGTAGTTTTTGTTGTGAGTTTTATTGGCCTTATGCTACGATTTACCAAGCCAGGAGGATTTGCTGAATTGAACCGGATGATGATACCTAATATAGTAGTATCATCGTCCATCTCAATCTGGTTAATTCTCTCAACTCAGCAACTCAGTGTAAGACCGATAAAACTTACTAAAATAAAAATACTATCACCAAAGCCTCTCTAAAGTTACTAAAAATATATCTTTAAAAGGTGTTATTTTAATCAGAAACCCAAACAAAAACAGTATGAAAACAGGTAAGACCAATCTCAAATTAAATATTCCATCAACAATTGTGATTGTGATATTGTGATACTAGTTTATATAATTGTGATACTATTTTATTTTAGTAATGTTGTGAGTTGTATTGGCCTTATGCTGTGATTTACTAAGCAAGATAAACATACATGTACTGAGGAAGGTTGCAGTTCTATCAATTTCAAGTGGCCGACAATACAAGCTGGTTGAGTGATAATATAGAAAAAACAGAAAAACAGTTTTTATAATTAAACATTTCAAATATCAGATGCGAAAAATTGATTATTTTTATGAAGGGATAATGAAATGACATTCAAATAGTTCATAGATGGAATTTACACAGTAAAGGATAAAAGTGCTTGATGAATTTTAGGGTACACATACAACAGTGGTGTCCAAAGATTTAAGAAAAAAAGTTATTTCCCTTGAATACACAGATATAGATGAAAATAATCCCTTACTTAAAAATTGTTTTTGATCAAGACGAGGTTAGAAAACAACAAAAAGAGAAAAATTAAAGTGCGTATAAAGTAAAAAAAATAGCGTATAGCTCATCACAAATAATTTTCCTTTTATTCTTTTTTATTTAAAACAAAGACAAAACTTTTTAAAATTAAATTAAAATGAAAACTATTATTTAAAAAAAATGTTACATAGATAGCTGAAGTTTTTGTTTGAACAGTCTGTTGCTAGTTATATTTACTAGCTACAATATTGTATTAAAATAATCTATAAAATAACTATACAAAATTGTGTATCAAATCATTGTTATTTAATTGTTTTGTACGTATTAAAATAATTTTAGGATGATCAGTCACATGTCACATGTCACAAAACTGTTGAACAACCTAAATGATGTTTATGCCACAAATTTACTTAGTTTTGTCTTTGAAATAGTCTTAAATAAAAGGAAATTTATTTGTGATTGGCTATTTGAAGTTTTTTTTTATACTTGCTACACACTTTCATCTTTCTCGTTGTTTTCTAACCTCGATCGAAAAAACAGTTTTTAAGTAAGGGATTATTTTCCTCTATGTCTGTGTAATCAAGGGAAATATCTTTGAAGCCCCTTGTTGTATGGGTACTAATTTTAGATAATTTGAGTATGCTCAGTTAGAAACCAGTGACATAGGATAAAGTTGAAATGGTGTAATTTAATCTAAATTTTCATGCAAATACAATATGAAAATATCTCAAATTTTGCCAGTTTGTTTTGTTTGAGCATTACTAAAAAGCTTAAATTCCTATAGTCTGGGCCGAACCTTTTTGTGGCGGAGGTGGGCTGTTTTAATATACAAAGTGCATATGGTATTTGAGGACATATTACCAAGCTATTGCTTCCTTCAAACTAATTTGGACAAACAGGTTGTCTCAATCATCTCCAGGATGAAACTGCTGTCGGCAGACTGTGTGTTTGTGACATGTTGTTTGCGAAAAGTCCGGACATGACAGGGCACTATCAGAACAGTGGTGCACGAAGACATCCAATACTAGTCATATGTGGTGAGGAGAGGTCAGTTCATGTCTGCAAAGACACAGGAAAACCGGCTGATCTGCTCATCTCAATAACAAACTTAGAAAAATATAGTTTAAAAACTGGTCAATAATTAAATATTTTCAATGGGGGATTTGGCTGGAAATTGAGGTCCCTTTAAGTCCGAAACCACACAAGGTACTGGAATAAAATTTTACATGGTCTATAAACATGACATTCTCTGCAGATCCACAAATTTTCATGAAATTTGGAGAGACAGGGTTACTCTTACTGTTTTATTGACTGTTTCACATGGAATGACCCATTTATACCTGGTTTGTTTTACAAAAACAATTATATGTTGTAAGACATGGTTAAGGAAACATGTCTCACATATTGTTAGCTAGTGTAGTGAGTTTGTTCCTCATTGAATGTTGCATTAGTGTTACTCTTTGTAAATAAATTTAATTGTAAATAATTACTATATCTTCTCTTAATTTAGATTTTGCTTTTCTTTCACAGATATCCCAGCTGGAGATAAATACGTGTTTTGTATAGACAGAAAACAATCATTTGTTATCATTGTGAAGTTGAATGAAAACACTGCTGTTGACCTCCTGTCAATAACATGGAAAACATACTCACTGGAGAAAAACCCTATACTTGTGAAACTTGTGGATCTTCATTTGCACAAAAGGCAAATTTGGTGTTACACGTGCGAACACACACTGGAGAGAAACCATATACTTGTGAAACTTGTGGATCTTCTTTTGCACAAAGGTCAAATTTAACAAAACATATGCTAAGACACACTGGAGAGAAACCATATTCTTGTGAAGTGTGTAGTTTGTCCTTGGCACGAAAAGAGGATTTGTTGCGACATATGCGGACTCACACTGGTGATAAACCATATTCATGTGAAGCATGTCGATCCTGCTTTGCAAGAAAGTCAAATTTAATACAACATATGCGAACACATACTGGAGAGAAACCATATTCTTGTGAAGTATGTGACTGCTCCTTTGCACAGAACTCAGATTTATTGAGACATATTCGAACACACACCGGAGAGAAACCATATTCTTGTGAAGTATGTGACTGCTCCTTTGCACTGAACTCAGATTTGTTGAGACATATGCGAACACACACTGGAGAGAAACCATATTCATGTGAAACTTGTGCATCTTCATTTGCACAAAAGTCACATTTGGTGCAACATATGCGAACACACACTGGAGAGAAACCATATACTTGTGAAACATGTGGATCTTCCTTTGCACAAAACTCAAATTTGAGGCTACATATGCGAAGACACACTGGAGAGAAACCGCATGCTTGCAAATTGTGTAGATCTTCTTTTGCAAGGAACTCAGAATTGTCGCGACATATGCGAACACACACTGGAGAGAAACCCTGTTCTTGAGAAATGTGTTGCCCTTCCTTTGCACAGAAGTTAAATTTAATACAACATATGCAAATTCACTCTAGAGAGAAACCGTATACTTGGGAGGTGTGTGGTTTAGCAGTTTCAAAGTACTCAAATTTAAAAAGATGCATCCTGTAGAGAAATCACATTTATGTGAAATCTAAAAATTTTCATTTTCATAGAGATGACACTTAATCTGACTTATGTGAAAACAAACAGGAGAGAAACCACATTCTTGCAAAGTGTGTGGATCTTCTTTCGCACAGAACAAATCTTTGTGTATTTTCTCTTATTTTTACTTGCTATAGATCATAAATGTAAAATATGTTAAAAATCTAGTTGTTAATTCAATTCATATCTTCTATATATATTAACAATTGTGTGATGTCTTTTTGCATTGTTATTTATATCTTATAGAAATTAGTTCAATTTCCTTCATAACCTTTTTTGTTGTAAAATAGAGCCTAATAATTTCTACCTCTGTTCGATAATACTGTGCAATATATGTTTACTTTTTTTGTTCTTGGGTAAGGAATGTTATTTTCTAATTTATTTTGTCTAAAAAGTCTAGAAAATATCAATCCTTCCCTTCAAACTTTGCTTTTTGTGACCAAGACAGTCATAATTTGAAATCTACTTATTTCTAATTGGACAATGGGTGAATATGTACATTTTTAATCACATCAAGTAACAAAACAACTACATATGAATATCACTGTCCTGGGAATAATAGCCATTTACTTTTTACACATTAATAATCAGAAAATAACACTCACTACCCAGGAACAAAAATAGCATCGACCCCTTCATCTTCAATAAGCAGAAAATGATTCACAAGAATGCTGACCTGATCCCAGCTGTTAATTTATTTACTCACTGCCAACGGGAAACTGGCCTGAGTTTGGTAGCAAAAAATTAAAATAATTAATCTAATAAAAACAAATGTTTACTTTTAATGATCACAATCAGATTTTCGGAACTCACCTCACCAGTGTGCAAGAAGGCAATCAATCATATGACTTAGCCATGTGACCAAAATGACTGAAAACCACTTTGACTTCAAATAAAAGCCAGTAGTCCAACTAGCCCCAGTCTTCCCTTTTTATCTTTGAAATAAGTAATGAATTAAATATGACTTTTACTTTACGCAATCAAGAAAAAACTAAATTTACTAAAAAATACAATTAGTCATACAACTGTATTATTTGGTACACAAAGAAAGTAACAGATAAAACTGAATTTAATATTATGTTGCTTCATAAATGTTACTGAACAGTTTCCGTTTTTTTAACAACCATTGATGAAATCGACTACAGATGTACAAAATAGAGAAGAGTTGTAAAATAAAGTTGGTGCAGCACAAAAGTTTTCATGGTGGAGAAATTAAATTGCTGCAATGTGATGAAAGTTTCCATAGAAAATGATTTTTTAAAAATTTATACTAATATTTAAGTCTTTTGTTTATTTGTCTTTTTACATTATTATTTGCACATCTATTTTGACGGAATCGTGGGACAAATATTTACATGAGTTTGTTTTTCGTCAAGGATTTTTTATTATAAATATGAGTAAATAAATAATATTAAATCAATTTGTTTTAATGTTTGATCAGTTCAGTTGCAAGCAACTCTTTTCCCCTGCGTTTTTTTTGTCTATTTTGTGTATCCGTAGTCGATTTCATCAATAGTTGTTAGAATTCACAATTCTGATGCAAATTTATTGCGTTTCAACTTTTTGCTCATTGTAAACATTTCAAATACAACTACATCTGGGTTGCTATTGTTCATAATGACAAAACATGTGGTTCACTGGTTATTGTTGTCAAAAAGTTAGTGGTACACTCTATTCAAAAAATGTTTGACCCAGTTGTAGTATCCCTCAGCTTGTAGAAGGCGCACTAAAGGGAAGACGGACACAAGAACAAGAACGTTGTGTTCACAGCACACACATGGAGAATAATAGACACTGTGCATGAGCATTCTTTATTTCCGCTAGTAATAACTGACTTCCATCATAACTTAGATAATGGCAAGGGAGATAATTTTTGTATCTACTTAGTGTGAGTGTAACATAATACCAATCTGATCCTAAACATAAAACATTTTAATTAAATCAAAAAAGCTTAAATAACATTACTTGAGAAAATAAACAAAAATTAGCTATACAAAGTTGAAAAAAGATTTATAAAACACTCAACAACAAATATGAATTAGCTTATTATTATTGTAAATTGCATTAGATTTATATATTTTGGTTCTATTTCATTTTAAATCCCATCTAGTTAGTCATATTCGCCTTTAAAAACAAAACGTGTCCAAAATGTCCGGGGTAGAAATATTTGCGGCCAAATTGTCCTCGATTCCTCTTGAGGTCTCTGATTGGCTGTCAGTTGTGACATCACAGGATTTGAACAAAAAAGGCAAGCGCCATCTTGATTTTGGAAATTAATGACCACGTACTTTCACCATCTTGTGAAATTCAATGGCAAACCAAGGAGAACAGTTCCTACAATCGAATAAAGACGGAGAGACCATACAAACAGAAATTAAACAAAAGCAGGTATTTGTAGACATACAAATTAGAGACATTTAATATACAAAGACAATATAAATGTTACATATGTTTTTGGTTGAAATAAATAACATGCAAAAACAGGAATGATCGTGTTACGAGAATGAAGTGTTTATTCATAGGAAGAAATGCTAAGGACAGATTTAATTAATTTGGTTAGTCCCAAAAGGGGAGAATAGAAATGGGGGAGACTCATGGCATATATAGTTTCTGGCACATCAGTCCAAGGGCAGCAACTCTACTTAGATTAACAATCAATTAACTACTATGAATTTTGTTTTCACCCTACGGTTCTGGTTTCTGATTATTGTAGAAAACTCTCCATTGACCTTCAATTCACACTGTGTTGTTTTCATTATGTCCTTGTTTGGTGACAGGTGACTGATGTTCTGCGAGTATTTCTGTAGTGCTCTATATTGACATTCATCCATGATGTTAACTGATGCACCACTCTCTGGTTCACTTGATGTGTCTACCTTATCGATTCTGATATCAATCATCTGGTCAACTTGTCTCTGCCCTAACTTGTTCATTGTTTTCACTCTGTGGACTATCACGTTCAAATAGTTCTTCGGACGATTGACCCTTCTCAAAACTATAGAAGACTATCACGTGTTTTGCTACATCTCTGATGAAAATGGGTCCCATCGGCTGGCGCCTAAAATGCGCCGACTGCATCCCCAGCAAAGGGCTACCCCCACCCCCCCAACCGGGGGGGGGCACCGGTTCTTTCACCAAAGTCTCAAGACTCTAGTTAATAAAAAATAAGTTGCAAGACAGTAATTAAAAAAAAAATAATAACCTGTCACCAAAGTCGCAAGACTCTATTTAAAAAAAATAACCTCTCACTAAAGTCGCAAGACTCTAGTTAAGGAAAAGTAACCTTTCACCAAAGTCGCAAGACTCTAAAACAAAATAACTGTTCACCAAAGTCGCAAGACTAATTTTCAAAATAACTGTTCATCAAAGCCGCAATACTCTACTTTAAAAAATTTTAAACTGATTAAATGACCCATCAGGGGTTGATATGCCACTAAACAAATCAATCAATCTGATGAAACTGTTATCACCTGAGCTACCACTATCCATGTGTCAAATTTCTCCACCGTTTATTTATATCTTATAGAAATTAGTTCAATTTCCTTAATAACGTTTTTAAAATTATAAAAAGACTTTTTATGTTGTTTATTTATATCTTATAGAATTTAATTCAATTTCCTTAATAAATTTTTATCATTATAAAAGAATTTTCATGTTTATTTATATCTTAAACTAACTTAATTTCCGTAATAACATTTTCATTATTATAAAACGAACACAATACAACAAACATATCTGGTATTTCAGTTATAGTATTACTTTGTTTTCATTTTAGTTTTTGTGCAGCGGCTATGACTTTAGTTTCAAATACCTTTGCATTTATGTGTTGTATATGTATCAGATAGATACCACACTCTCGTTAATTCCTGTGTTAAAATAATAACCCCATTTAAAGGTGATAACTGGCACTCAGGGGCATGGCCGAGGGAGGGGGTGTGGTGCGATTTAAACTCACGCCCCCGGACACACAAAAACATTTTGTAGTTTATCTGCATTTCTACTAAAATTATACAATAACAAATATCACTAAATGGTCAGGGCTGTCGGAACTGGGGGAGGCTGCTAATGTGTTCCTTATTTTTTCAAAAAATGCTACAAAAAAGAAGATGGCTTTAAGATTATAGAAAGAGTAAATACACCAATTATCCCCTTCAATTATTTTTTGCTAGTTCATAGGTGCATAATAGACCTATCCCAAGTCTCGATTGTATATGTCAATTGTCAATGATTAATAAAAGAAAAGGTCTGTGGATGATTTGAAAAATACATTGATTTCTGACAGATTTTGAAGCTCTATTTTCAAAAATTCCCTAAGCAGCCTTTTTGTTCATAATTATCTTCATGGGTTAGATATCTGAATATCATGATATATCCATCAATTGAATAGTGCACTTTTTACAATAGGGGTGTTTTCCAGCGATCTAAAGGGTGTGATCTAATAAAAGATTTTCCACTTTGCTCGCAGCCCCCCCTATGAATTTTGTTCCGACGACTATGATGTTGGAGGTGGCTCTTCAGGGAGCAAACTCCCCCCACAAATCTCCAGCTAGGCCCCTGCTGGCAGTGTTTGCAACACCAAGGGAATTGGATGCTCTCCATCACCAATGCAATCATTGATCACTCACAAACAAAATTCGGGTTAAATCTACAAAAACTGCCAAAGATGGTTGTTCTACAATGACAAGAAAAGTAAAACTATTCCAACTTTTGTTTGGACAATCCAATCTCTTCTTTCCATTTTTAATATTAACACAATATTTCAGCTGATTCATTCTACAACCTTCTTCGAGTGTAATATATAGTATCTGTAAGGAAAGAGTCTTTTTTATTGGTCTATTTCTCTGATGGTGGAAATGGGGCAGGGTGTGAACGATTATAATAACATTTGTGTTTTTGTTTATATTATATATACTTATATTGAATTGAACTATGGTTATTTAGTGTAGACTTTTTACTAAAACCAAGTTGAATTGTAATTAAAAAAGCAACTAAATTAAGATGAAGGTAAATATTAGTTAATATTATTTTTTTTTAATTTAAAAAAAAATTTTTTTTACTAAAACCAAAACAATAACACTGCCGGCCATACAGAAATTGTGATTAAACAAACATTAGTCAAAAATTAAAAATGGTTTACAATACTTGATTTAAAAAAAAAATAAAATAAATGTTTTTTACTGAAGCTCAAATGTGCCAGCTTAGTACAAAAGTAAAAAAAATGTAAACTTCTTTAGCGGTGATCAGTCAAATCAGTCCTTATGATGCGATATATTTTTGACAGTTAAGTCGTCCAACTTTGCCAAAATTTGTACTTGTGATTATAATTGGTGTAAAATTTTGGGCAAATCCAGCCCTCTGCCCCGCCTTAACCAAAGAGTTCCCATATGCCCACGATATGCCTATGAACAGAATTTTGTTGTGAACGAGCTTAACGCAGTTCCGGAAATAAGAAATTCTGTTGGCACAGTTAAAGCTATCATTTCTTCCATGTGAGTCCAGAGATGAGTTGTCTTATTCCAAGTGTGCCATTACTCTGAAAAATATAAAAATACTAGCTAAAGTACCCGACTTCACTTTTGACTTTTGATTAAAAATATTTTAAAAGTTTCCATCACTTTTGACCTTTTAAACTGGAAAAAGTTAACCTTTCCCCTTTGACCCCTTGAGGTGGAAAACATTTCCCTTCACTTTTGACCCCTTAAATATAATTATATATAAACATATGCATATATATCTTCTTATTTTATATGTACCTTTAAAAACCTTTTACTAATTGAATTCATACTATTCAAATTTATTATAGTGTTAAAAAACGTGAGTCTTTACTCCTACTACTACTCAAGGACCAAGCCAAGCAGCCTGCGAACACACGGTCACAAAAATCCAACGGCTACCGAGTTCTCTTCCTTCCATTTCAATAAGGCGATTTCTCTATTTGTACAACTCCCTTCCTACGAAAGAAGCCTTCCTTTACATAAGCTAATTCTTCTTACTAAACATGATTGTTCCCTTTTTCTCTAATGCATGCCTCACTCATTTATATTTTTGGCTTTAATCAGACAACCTATGTTTATCTTCAATTCATTAAACAAATCTTCAATTTGTAAAAATGTACGCCTTTGTCCTCTTTCTGTTGATAGGAATCATGTGCCCCTTCTTCTTCAACAGCTCTGTGACCTGCCAGCTAATCAGCATGCCCCATTCGTGTCACATGTTTTTGCATGTGTGACACCAACTTTCATTAATAGCTGCTGATTTCTTCTGTTCATCTCAAGCCTCAAATAATGTGACTACTGTGATCTTAATACATCCCATCCTTTACAGGACTCTCTTACCTTTCTTAAGGACAATCCCAATAATAGGTCACAACGCATAATTATAGAGCCTTTCCGTTCTTCCTCTCCCAATGTTACATATGATCGAAGAAACTAATTTTGCATTTTCTTATTGTGTGTGCTTCCTTCATTAATTATTTCTACGATATGCTTGGAGGAGACTGTCTGATTACATTATACCTTCAAACTTTCACTCACGACTCCAACGCACAGTTTTTGACAGTCTTACCCTCTGCTGTCACCAAAACAACACAGCCTCCTTTCTTGGCTGTCTACCTGAACTGAACTGACCACACCTTGTTCCTTTTTCTGGTCTCTGACAAAGCACTCTCCAGTGTCCCTATGGAGGTTGTTTTGCCCCGAAAGGTTTTGTGGAGGAATAAGAAGCTGGTTTATGAGAATCGGGTCTTCTGTGAAGAAGGTTTTGTGGACGCCGGCTTGATGCATGAGATTTCTCCATAGTAAAGGTTTTCAAAAGTGGGTTAAAAATGACTCCATTTAAATATGATCAATGGTAGAAAATGGGAACAGCAATGAATGATAAACGAAAGAGACAAACATTCCGTTATTCAAACATGGGTGTAAATTTAGATAAATGCTTGTGTGTGTATGTAAAAGGCCTTTGTTCCAGCATATATGTTTTAGTGTAGGTTTGCAATCGTGTAAATAAAATGTTTTTGCTAAAATGTCTTTCATGATTATAATGGATACGTGTGTGTAAATAAAATATCTTACTTACAGTTTGGGCCGATTATTGGCTTATTAGGAAAATCTGGAGTCTGGCTCCCAGGCCACGGAGCGAATCTCAGACACATCTTCATGTTATGCCGGTCTGGGGCGAAAAAAGGCCCATTCAAAATTAGCACCCTCCACATGACTGTTTGCTGGCCCCCGATTGACTGCCAAGCACATGAAGACGGAAGGGTCAACCTTATAGTGTGTGGAGAGTTCCACTCATGGTTTGACTCACCACATCCCTACTTCCGGCCAAATGGTCTGTGTCCCTTAAAGGTGATATGAGTTATAAAATATATTTAGATCTGTAAATGAACAAAAAGCATTCATGGAAGCAGATGATAATGAAAAAGAAGAGGCCAATAATCAGGGGAAGGAGTTGTATATTTGTGTGTGTGTATATATATAATATATATATATATCATATTCCTTGATGGACAACTCTTTCATCTAATTATTGGCCTCTTCTTTTTCCATATTTACCTGGGGTGGTCATATATCAAACAAAAGTACTAGTGGAGCACTAGACACATAGATTTTAATTTTTTATGCATAAAAAGGATTCATAAATCATGGAGTTTCTAACCGTCGAGATTGAATGATTTCATTAGAACTCTTTTTTAAGTTTAAGTTATCAGCTACTAAAAGGAGCTTATTTACTTTTGTATTCAATTTTTGTATAAGAAGGAATTATTCGGATTTTTTTATATAATATGTAAACCATAAGAATATGAAATTTAAGATTATAATTTATTTATTTAATTATTTATTTACA
>VCCN01000679.1:1658855-1691478 GCA_006491835.1 Architeuthis dux
GACCAACACACTGAGGTCACTAAACCACAGGACACACCAACCTGAAACCCGATACCTCAGGTCAAACACATTAGACACTTAGAAAACCAACACACATGCACACAGACAGGGAAATTTTCCATCTAGACACAACCCTCGATCGATGCAGTTATGAAAACACGTTCTCTCTAATTTCCTTTTGAAAATGACCTAATACATCGAAACATGTTAAGGTATTAAATAAATTTCTTGCAAATTATTCTGAGTCTGCACATTGTCATTTCCCAAGCATCATATATATATATATGGTGTACAATAGGATAGGGATTATCCGACATTATGATCAAAAGAAAACTGTGTAAAGACTAGAAACTTTTAGAAAATATTTATTTCATGACATGTTTCAGCCATGGATACGGCTTTCATCAGAGGAGATTTTGGTGGAACTGGAGAATGTTTGGTCTGGGGGTGTAAGAGAGGAAGTGGGTCTTATCAGAAGTGGTAAGGAGAAAAGAATAATTTTGGTCGACCCTTGGTGTGTGTGCATGTGTGAGTGAAAATCATGCAGGCTTGTTGGGTTAGCTTTTTGTGTGTGTGTGCGAGGTAGTAAGCTTTTCTGTTTGTGTTCTGTGTGTATGTCCGTGAGATGGGAAAGGAAAAATTTGCTTGGCCCAGAGAGACAAGATCTTATCTCTGTGTGCGTTGGTTTTGTATTGGAGGTCAATACAAATGTGTGTGGGTCTGGGAGATGATAGTTGGCTTTCCCTCTTGTTTTTGATCGTATCTTGGTGCGTGAAGCCTACTATCCCCACACTGATGAGCTTGGAGGTGATAATCAGAGTGATTAATCTATTTCTTCAGTGCATACAAGTTACTTAATCGGACATTGAACCAGCAAAATTTTCATTGACAAACCGGACGAAATTTCACCTGCAAAATAGTCGGACACTCTGAACCTGCAGTATTTATTAGTTTTGTTGGTCCTCAAAACTTTAAGACTTGATGCCAAGCCTGTTGAGTAATTCTATCAACTTTGCCATTAACTTTGATCAAGGATATCGCCAATCAAAACAAACTTGTATGCAGAACAGACAGAGGGCTCTCAACTTTGTGTCCACATGTGTTGATGAAATTGCTGCATACTTGTGTGAATTTCTTCATAAATAAGCTGCATAAACATTTATTCGTCGATCAAATCAGTGAATAAATCATTGCTGATTAAGTATCCAGTCATTTTGAAGGAAAATTGATAGCACATGCTTCAAAAGTGAAAGAAACTGTAAAGGGAAATAACACTAGCTAAACACTATAGAGCTCTAAATTTTGTTAACATTGTTTTTAAACAAAGTGTATCATCTCGTGCGCCCTTGTGTGGATCAGGATTTTCAGCCATGTTCTTTTCATGTGTTTCAGGATGTTAAGACTTAATGACATTGAAAATTGTTTGTGTAAAAAGAACCAGCTATAAATTTATTGTAGTGCGATGGTCACGGAAACATGTCTCACATACTGTTAGCTAGTGTAGTGAGTTTGATCCTCATTGGGTGCTGCATTATTCTGACTCTTTGTAAATAAATTTAATTGTAAACCGAGTATGTACAATAATTAATATATCTTCTCTTAATTTAGATTTTTCTTTTCTTTCACAGATATCCCGGCTGGAGGAGAAAACGTATTTGGTATAGACAGAAAAAAATCATTTGTTATCATTGTGAAGTTGAATGAAAACACTTCTGTTGACCTCTCATCAAAAACATGGAAAACATACACACTGGAGAAAAACCCTATTCTTGTGAAACTTGTGGATCTTCCTTTGCACAGAAGTCATATTTGGTACGACATGCGCAAACACACACTGGAGAGAAACCATATACTTGTCAAACGTGTGAATCCTCGTTTGCACGTAAGTCACATTTGTTGCGCCATATGCAAACTCACACTGGTGACAAACCATATCCTTGTCAAACGTGTGGATCTTGCTTTGCACAAAAGTCAAATTTGGTGCTACATATGCGAAAGCACACTGGAGAGAAACCACATGCTTGCAAAGTGTGTAAATCTTCTTTTGCAAGGAACTCAGATTTGTTGCGACATATGCGAACACACACTGGAGAGAAACCATATTTTTGTGAAGTGTGTAGATCATCTTTTGCACAAAACTCAGATTTGTTACGACATATGCGAACGCACACTGGAGAGAAACCATTTTCTTGTAATACGTGTGGATCTTTCTTTGCACGGAAGTTGAATTTAATACAACATATGCGAATTCACACCGGAGAGAAACCACATGCTTGCAAAGTGTGTACATCTTCTTTTGCAAGGAACTCAGACTTGTTGTCACATATGCGAACACACACTGGAGAGAAACCATATTCTTGTGGAGTGTGTGCATCCTCCTTTGCACGGAAGTTGAATTTAATACAACATATGCGGACTCACTCTGGAGAGAAACCATATTCTTGTGATGTGTGTGGGTCAGCCTTTACACGGAATGCTCATTTAAAAAAACACATGAGGAAACACCCTGTAGAGAAATCACATTCATGTGAAATGTGAGGATCTTCATTTTCACAGAGATCACACCTAATCAATCATTTATTCTATTTTAAAAATTAATGAGCTGCTACATATACAGGTGCAGATCCATTTTTTAAAAGAGCTTTTGTAAATTTTTATAAAGCAGGTGATAATACGCTGCCAAATCATTCAGAAAATTCTTCAGTTGATCGTGATATTTATGTTTTTGTGAAAAATAAACTCAACAACTTGTGATGAAATTGCACAGGAGGAGATAGTTCCTGCAAACAATGTTTCACCTTGATTTACAATAATTGCTGATAAAATTGCCACAATCAGTTTTTACTACTACTCTATTTTACTACCTCTTCCCCTAATAATTTTAAATTTGCATATACAGGCCTCCCCCGATATAACGCTGTTTGTTATAGTGCAGATGGTTGGTGGACCCTACGAGTTTAAGAAGTACTGGGCGAAATAATTAATCACTGCTACCCACAACACTGGTTTAAATAATGTTGCTGGGTTTAGGTTATTCATGTGTTCTAACATTTATATGTATCCGGACTTTGCCCAGCCCTAACTGTTCATAGTAGAAACTTGAAATTTTGCACACACACATAAATAGATTTTTGGTGGGGGGGTTCAATTTACAATGTAAGTTCATGCCAAATTGATCCCTTAGTTTGTGTCCAGCAGCATTCTCACTTGTATTTTGAAAATTTGTACTATTTAGAGATCACTGCCCATCACCACTGTTTAATTTACAAGGTAAAAAGAAGCATATATAGATGGCAGTGATTCATAATTTCCTTTGGAATGACAATCATGATATATGTCGAGTATATTCATCCAGCTATGGGTAAAATGGCAGGGCAGACAGGGATCTCTAGCCTTGGGAAGGCCACCAGTCTAGGAGAAGGACAACTCTGGAGCCACCTTAAGACAGTTGGATGCCAAATTTGATCTCCTTCCAGCAGTTGATGCAAACATATCGCCCTTCGCTTCACTTTGGACTACATCAGCGAGGCCTAAAGGGGGATTCTATCGACTGGGTATCCCAGGATCTTGCGCCCTGACGGGGTAATCAGTGTCTATCAAAACAGAAGGAGGCCTTCAATATCCATCTTTGTTGTTTCATCAAAACATTTCAAGCAATCCTACATTGTAATTGTTACCTCCTTTGAAATTAAAAACTTCTGTTTACCCCATCACATTTGGATATTACAACTGAGGAAAGCCGAAGAATGGATCGGCTGAAACGTGTTAACAACACAAACAACAAGAGGAAGTTCAATCGTCTGAAGAACTATTTGAATGTTAATGATCCTTCTCAAAACTATAGAAAATATTTCAAGCAATGTTTTCTCCCTTGAGGAGATGAAAAAGAAGACAATCAGATGTTTAAGAAAGACTATCAGACAAAATGTGATAAAAATAACAAAGATTAAGATACTCATCTGAATAACGTGAAGTAATCCAGTTACATTTCTACAATCCAAAATATCTAAGTTCAGTTAATTCTCAAACTTAACTTGCATGCATTGATCTGCTGAGTCCACTTGGATAGGGTAATGGTTAGCACATCCACCTCACATGCAGAAGTTTATGGGTTCGATTCTCCCTAGGAGCGAAGAGTGTGGAAATTGTTTGTTAGGACTAATTTCCCTGTGCACTCAGCAACTAATTGAGTGCACTCTAAGCTGTGTGATTAGGGTAGAGGTATCCCTTCGGTGGACTTACATCCTGTCAAGGGGGTGGCCATGAAAAACTTGTAGGAATAAAGTCCTGGTCTTGACCAGACTTGAGACTTGCAAGGAACACTAAGCTGATCCATGCAACAGAAACCCAGGACTTCGTCACCATCCTCCATACTCCATTGGGATTTGTCTCTTAAGAGACGGGATGCTTTACCTATTTTTTTGTTTGTCTGCTATTCTAAAATAAAAAGAATATTATATTAAACTAATCATCTCCCCTCGAATGTTTCCTTTGATTTTTGCACTGAGTGTGCACACAAATCTTGTGCAAATTCTTTTCCTATGATTAAAATCTGTGCACACTGAATGATTGTACATATGTAAACTTTAAATTGTTTCAAGATAATTTTGGCACAGCCTATGTGGCTACTAAAACTGTATCGGTACGTTTTAATATAATACATGAAGTAACATATTAGAAACCATCAACTAAAACTGTCACCATATGTTTCTTCAGTTTTCAAGTTGGTCTGGCTGGCTATGTATGTATGTATCGCGCATACAGCTGCACCAATAGAGTTAGAGGGCTGAAAATTTAAACATTTAATCCTTATTATGTCTTCAACAAAACATCTTTATTTTTAATTCCCCCCTTAAATAAGTTTTTAGTGGGGAGGGGGTTAGTTTATGCTATATTGATCACTTAGTTTGTGCAGCATTCACACTTATATTTATACTTTTACTTATTGTGTCTAGAAAAACGTTATTTTTTAAAAAAGAATCCCCTGCCCCTACCTCAAATAGGTTTTTAGTAGGAGGTTCAATTTACAATGTAAGTTTATGCTAAGTTAATCCCTTAGTTTATGTCCGGCAGCATTCACACTTGTTTTTTTTATGAAAATTCACACTTTTTTTATTGATAACTTATTTATTGATCAACCCTTTTTCCAATTTTTTAATTGATCATCTCCAATACAGCATGCTGCCAAAAGACGTTGACCACGTGACGGCTTCTATTGAGTGACTAACTAGACCTGTTTTAACATAATACAAGCAACGTATTTAAATAAGGTTTTATTCTATACACAGAATTACTTTGTTCAGATTCTTGTTCCATTAAATAGAACAATGAATATTTCTTATTTTTATGTGATGAAATGTCGAAATAAATCTATAACAATAGTACTCATTAATTCCAAATTTTAATCACCACTTCCCACAACACTGGTTTATTGCAGGGTTTAGGTTATTCATGTGTTCTGACATTTATATGTATCTATGTATCCGGACTTCACCCAGCCCTAACCGTTCATAGTAGAAACTTGAAATTTTGCACACACACTCCCCTCATGAGTAGGGAAAATATATATTTTTTTGTTGAAAATTTGCCCCCAAGGTGGGGTTCAATATTCAATGTAAGTTTATGTTAAATTAGTTTGTGCCCACTTGTTTTTTGAAAATTCAGACCTTTTTTAGTGATCACAGCCCAACAAAAGCGAGAGCAGTAACTTATTCATTGATCACCCTTTTTCCAATTTTTTAACTGATTACCCCCAATACAGCATTGATGGGTGGGAGTGATTCATAATTTCCCTTGAAATGCTAGTTGGCCTTTTCCTGGCTTTTTTTTAAAACCAAATGTCATGAATTTGGCTTTTTTTTCAACAATGTTAGCTTCATAATTTCAGTTTGGATTTTTGGCCTTTTCCTGGCTTTAAATTATCAGTTGTTTTTTTTATTATCGATAAATCATAAAATATATAAATACAGAAATCATTGCTCACTTAGAATATAGAGAAAAATACTAAAATTAGCTTCACCTCAACATTTTTATATCTCTGACCCACATTGAATAAATTTTTAATTGCATCTAATTTATAATATATATAAATATATAAAGACATTTATTAATTGGAACCTACATTTGCCCGGCACCAGTGTGACTGTCAGCAATAGCGAAATGAGCGGCATAGATTGTGTAAATATAGGTTCCCAATTAATAAATGTCTTTATAATTATCATAATCTGTCGGATATGAAATTATCCATTCTTTGAATTTCATAAATATATATAACATTTTTGGTATTAGGGCATTTGTGTCCTGGTCATTTGCGTCCCATTAAATTGCATCCTTGACAACTGTGTCTCTTTGAGTCCATTTTTTTTGGTGTCCCGCTATATGTAACTATTATTGAGTAACAAACCCTATGTTATAATTGTAGGCATGAGGGGTGCCTCGTTTGTGACTGAGCTACTTATAAACACCCCCCCCCCTCCGGCAATTTGCAGCATTTTAAACCATTGGCGTAAACATCAAACAGCTTCTTTAGAAACCAGTTTCTTTGGAGAAAAGATTTTTTCTTTCTTTAAAGAATAATAATTTTTTATCTTTAGAGCAAAGATATTTTTTTTATTTTAAGAAAAGATGTTTTCTAAAAGTGGAAAAAATTCAAATTTGATTTAAATATATATAAATGAATATATGTAAATAATTTCCTTTAATTATTGTTTTGTTCTTGGTTGATTTAAATATGTTATGCCGATTCCTCAAGAAAAACTATGTATTTACTTATGGTTTGTAAAAAAAAAGTTTTATTTTGTTGCGAAGAAGTGGAAATGGACTTGCCCAGGGCAAAAAGACCACGCATGGCCTGCTGTCTGTTTTGTGGAAGGTGCAGGAAGCAAAAGCCAAATGAACGAGTCATCAACAGATATGGACGAGGTGGAGCGCTAACGAGCTCTTGGCTATAAAAGGCCAGGCGGCAACAATTTGTTAGTCAGTTCTAGGCTTGCCAACCAAAAGCCACGTTGGAGTTGTAATGTGAATTACGTTAGTCGCATCTCGGTTTTCATGACTGTGGTGATAGCTTACCGGTGATAAGCGAGGAGGTATACCTTGCATTTCAGTGCTGCAACTTTGACATGCCGTTTGATTTATTGCATTGAACTGTCAGTGTTTTCTCCCACCCTTGGAAACTACAGATTTCCCTTTGATTACATAAACTTTTGATTGTAAAAAAATAGTTGTTTTTATCCGTGCTTTGATTAAATAGACTTTTGATCAAATTAAATCTATGTATTTATTTTTTGTAATACTAAACTAAGTAGTTTTAACTTTTTACAAAAAATAAATGTATAGTTTTAATTTAATTTGATACATATATATGAATAAATATACATGAATAATTTCTATGCTGGTCTTCTTAAAAGCAGAAGATATTTACGCATTGCAATCCTGTATACAGTCAAAGAGGGGGAGTGTTTTTGTTATGTTATGGGGTTTGATGATACCCCATATACGCAAATGACTTGTGTGTTGCACTGGTGTGTATAGTTGGAACTGGTCGGATATCATTTGATGTTCATTCTTCATTCATGTGCCATGGCTTTTGCTGAAAGGAATTGATATGAAAGTCAACTGGTTAATTGAGAAAAAAACAAAGTCTGATTTAAACTATGTTCATTTTATTCGACTTTACTCGTAGCAAAGCTCTGGGAATCTGCACTGTAAGTTACGTGATACTACAAAATCTACTGTCAACACTCTTTGTGGGTTAAAGTTCTCATCCATAATATGGTTGAATTTTGAGTTGTCAAACAAAGTACAGCTGCTACAGTGGTTCTCTTTTAAACTCTGTAAGTCACATCTATCTCATATTTTTACACTTCATATCAAAAAGCTGTGCAGCTCTAGAAAACAGAGTTTAACTGACCGTGTCCCCAGTGGAGGGAGCAGAGGGGCTACAGACACAAGTCGTTAGCCTTGAACAGCTAGTCCTGGTCCCTCTCCCTCCTCCTTTCTACTCTATTTAAAGACAGTTTTAGCTATAAATAACAAATACTGAACATTGAAAATGTATTTGCTAATGCTGTTTTGATTGTGAATTTGCTGGACCCCCTCATACAGATTTTTGTATACATTCGTATGTCCAATTTCTTCACCTACTTTGTTGGCCTGCACCCCCAATTTCCGTCCTTCCATTTTCCTTCCTATCTTCTCTCTCCCTTCCGGCTCCCCTTCTTCTTTCCGACCCACAGCGTTGGTACGTGGGTCAAATTTAATTTCCCCTGATTATAAGTATTGATTACTATACTATTTTTGGTAACTAAACTCTTGTGCACACAATAAGAAGCAACAAAATTAAGATGAAAGAAAAACTAGCAAAGAATTAATGATAATTCATCTAAGAAATTCAGACAACTTAAAAGATTTTTGTCAAACTCCAGTCCAAGTCTTGTTTTTCTACTGTAACAAGAACAACACAAACAATCTTCACCAAATTTAGCGGAGTAAAAATTGACAATCACAACTGTAATTTGAAATCATGACCACCTGATTGGTGTTGGATATTTAGGCAGCCGTGGGCGGTGATCACAGATTTGACCTCCACAGGTGTTGAAAGTTATAAACAGGATATCAACGAGAACCCCAAACTGAAAGGTGTCAGGAACCGGAAGACAGACCATGTGTTGAAAAGTCATAAACAGGATATTGATTCTGATTGCAGATGGTGGGCTGGAAAATCAGCATGGGCATTCAAACCCAATAAAAGTGATACAGAGGCCCTTGGAAAAGGAGAAAGACACTGGACACCCTCAGAGAGGCAGAGAGCAGCCGGGCTTGGGAGCACAGGGCCAGTTCCCTATCAAGCAGAAAGACACAGAGTGCCCTCAGAAGGCAGGGAGAGGCAGAGAGCAGCTGGGCCTGGGAGACTGTTGAGAACAGTCTGTCGGCTCTCATTATCTCTCTCCCACTCTTCATTCTCTGCCACAACACAATGTATCTTATGAAATAAAAAAATATATCATCATATTTTTATAAACCAAGTGTCAAGTCTTCTTTTTTCTCCAAGTTCAGGATTTTCCTTCCGCAGACCAAGAGTGCTATACAATATTGGTAGGCAGGTCTCTTACCAACTGAGCTAAATTGACAAGTCTTACATATCTACAAAACTTTATGTTAGAAATACACAAAGGCCCATTTCATTCTAATAAATAAATAAATACATCTATAAAATTAACTTTTCCCTACTGTGATTTCAAATCACGACCAAGTGATTGGTAAAGCTCTTTTACCAACTGAGCCAAACTGACAAGTCTTACATATCTACAAATTTATCTCGGAAATACGCAATGGCTTATTTCATTTTAATAAATACATTTATACTAAAAAATATTAAATTTAAAATTTTTTAAATTTATTATATATACAATACAGCAGTTGCATTCAGGTGACATGTTGATATGAGCTGCCTCTTTGGTTTTTCTCTGTCAATAATCTGGACTTCCTCCCAGAGTGGTCACCTTTCTCTCTCCAGATATGGTCAGCCATTCCAGATTTTTCTATCTCACCCTTGATTATGACTTTTCTGTGTTCTTCAAGTCTGACTTTGAGGGGGTGGCCTGTTTCCCCATGAATAAATAAATATATTGTTATATAAATGGTTTTAATAATTTACAAACGTATTCCAGTCATTTACCAATATTTTATTATTATTTTAGAAGTACAGAATGCACACAAGCATTCATTTAGCTTAAAAGAAAAATATTTCCCCTAAAACATTTCTAAAGTTTAAATTTAATTACTTATTTCATCATATTTATATTTCCTGGATCTGCCAAGATTTAATACTTCTTTTAGCCACCCTTCCACAAAATGTCATTGAAATTCATGGAGAACTAAAAGCTGAATGAAAATCAGTTCATATATAGCTAGGATGCAGGGGAATAATAACTAAAAAAAAAATGAATGGATCGGTGAAATGTGTTAACAACACAAACAACCGGAAGGAGTATGATCGTCCAAAGAACTATTTCAGTGTAGTTGCTAGTTTGTCTGGCAAAATTTACCCCTTACAATCTAGAAATTTACCCCCTGTGATAAATTTACCCCAGGTTAAGAAGTACTTGAAACTTGAAAAAGTTGTTTTCAAATAAGTGTCACACACTTCACAAGAATATGGTTGTTTTCAAATTTGATAAAAAAAAAAGGAAGATCTACATAAGTCATTCTCCATGGGACTCATATCACTAATGGGGCCAAAAGTTGAGCTGAGAGAGGTGATAGATTGTCACATACAAATCATTTTTTTCTTTAAATTATATTTCATTTTATGTCGGTAAAGTCAAGAAATAGGAGGAAGCTACACCCACTATGTGAATTACAAAATATATACTTTTTAAAAATTGTTTTGTTAACGGATGTGGCTATAGTGCAGCCAAAAACGTATTGACAAAGGAGAGAAGTACAACTGATATATGCAAAGAGACATAAGACTAAAACTCAAATATTATTCCAAATATTGAGAATCTAGCAGCAAAGCATAAATCACAAGTGTGACATTGAATAAACAACATAAGTAAAATATCATTTTAGTTTTATTAAAAATGGAGGGGGTGTGGTTGCTTTAAGAAAACAACCAAAAGGGGAGCGATAGAAAAAAAAAGGGTGAGAAACCCTAATTCACTTGCTGCAGATATCATTTCTTTGCTGTGTGTAATTGCATATGTCGCCGCAAACTTGACTTCACTGAAAAGGAAGAGTCACACACTTCACAAGAATATGACTTCTCTCCAGTGTGTGTTCTCACATGTCGGTTCAAAACTGATTTCTCTGGAAAGGAAGACCCACACACTTCACAAGAATATGGTTTCATTCCGGTGTGTTTTTGCACATGTCTGCTAAAATGTGACTTCCGTGAGAAGGAAGCATCACATCTTTCACAAGAATATGGTTTCTCTCCAGTGTGTATTCTCATATGTACCACCAAATTTGACTTTCGTTGAAAAGCAGAACCACATACATCACAAGAATATCGCTTCTCTCTAGAGTGTGTTCGTAAATGCACCACCAAATGTGACTTCAATGCAAAGCAAGAGCCACACACTTCACAAGAATATGGTCTCTCTCCAGTATGTTTCCGCATATGCTTCTCCAAAGTTGAATTCACTGAAAAGGAAGAATCACACACTTTACAAGAATAGGGCTTCTCACCAGTGTGTGTTCGCATATGCACCACCAAGTGTGACTTCTGTGAAAAGGAAGCGCCACATTCTTCACAAGAATATGGTTTCTCTCCAGTGTGTGTTTGCACATGTCGGCTCAAGTGTGACTCCTTTGAAAAGGAAGAGCCACATACTTTACAAGAATATGGTTTCTCACCAGTGTGTGTTTGCATATGCTCTACTAAATGTGACTTCTTTGAAAATGAAGAGCCACATACTCCACAAGAATATGGTCTCGCACCAGTATGTTTCTGCATATGCTTCTCCAAAGTTGAATTCACTGAAAAGGAAGAGCCACACACTTTACAAGAATATGGCTTCTCTCCCGTGTGTGTTTGCATATGTTCCACTAAATGTGACTTGTTTGAAAATGAAGAGCCACATTCTCCACAAGAATATGGCCTCTCTCCACAGTGTGTGCGCACATTCTCCGCTAAATAATCTGTTTTTTCTGAGTAGTTTTCCATTGAGAACACAAAAAAGCTAATGAAAAATTAAAATTCACCAAATTATGTAAGTTCATAAAATATTTCACAAAAAGATGAATATCATTTCTTTCCAGTTCGTGATTGCCTCAAACTTGACTTCAGTGAAAAAATTCAAATGTTGCCCTAAAATTGACATTTCAGCAAAAGTGTATCCAGTGTGTTGTAGCAGGGAGGGCTAAGCTGAGTGTGGATAGTATTAAGAGAAAGAGAAAGAGTGATGTAGCTTGGTAGTTGGGGTGGTGGATAGCCAGAACTAAGGAATATAGGTCAAGTGGAAGAGGGGGAAAGGCTATCGGAGAAGCATGTTATGAATGGTAGCTGAGGCAGAGAGAAAGAGAGGACAAAGGAAATGGTACCAGTACTTGTGGGGAGAGGGAAAAATAAGAGTTTTTGTGTTTTGAAATTTTAAATCAGGACTCCAATTCCTCTCCATTCTTGCTACCCCTTCAATATGACGAACCCTTTGATTTTTCAGATGTCACTTGTACATTTTGGCTAACTCAAGACAACAATGCAGACAACGCACCATCAACTGGGATTTTTGACAAATTGAAGCTAACGCTTCAGTGAGTTGGAATATGCCCTACCAAATATGACTTTGTTGAAAAGGAAGAGACACACTTCATAAGAACTAGCATTCCATATATGCTGTGGGGGTGATCTATTAAAAAGTTGGGGCTGTGATCACTGAAAAATGTCTGAATTTTCAAAAAAGAAGTGGGCACAAACCAAATAACCAATTTAGCATAAGCTTACATTGAAATTGAACCCCCCTCTAAAACCCTGCTTTGGAGGGGAATTTTCAAAAAACAAAAAAAAGCATTTTCCCTACTCATTGAGGGGGAGTGTGCGTACAACATTTCAAGTTTCTACTATGAACGGTTAGGGCTGGGCAAAGTCCAGCTACATAGATAAAATTGAACTCCTCATCTAAAACCCTACTTTGGGGGGAATTATCAAAAAACAAAAAAAACATTTTCCCTACTCATTGAGGGGAGTGTATGTGCAAAATTTCAAGTTTCTACTATGAATGGTTAGGGTTGGGTGAAGTCTGGATAGATAGATACATATAAATGTGTGAACACATGAATAACCTAAAGCTTTGGTAGCAGTGATTAATATTTCTTTCCAGTATGTTTTTGCATATCCACCACCAGGAGGTGTGATTGGCGTATTGGTTATGTTGTGGACAATGGAATCAGCAAGCCGAGTTCAAACTCCAGCCGAGGCTGTTTATGTTCACTTTGCACTATTGCCCTTGGGAAAGGCATACATTCATCTCTTCTCCAGCTATGGGTAAAATAGCAGAGCAGATTGGGCTATCTTTGGGAAGGCAACCAGTCTAGGAGAAGGACAAATAAGGGAGTTGAATGCTAACTTTGACATCCAAATGTATTGCTCTCCACTTTCCTTTGGATTACATCAGCGTGGCCAAAAGGTGGATTCTGATGACTGGGCATCCCAGGATATCCATACATTTTGCCCAGACATGTGCTCTGGAGGGATCACTCCAGTGTCGTCCCATTATATGTAGAAGACAAAATGAGGGCCCATTACATACACCACCAAATTTGACTTCAGAAAAAGGAAGATCCATACAGTTCACAAGAATATGGTTTCTCTCCAGTGTGTGTTTTTATGTTTCTTTTCAAAATTCAACTATTAGACAATTTACCTCCACAAGTTTCACTAAAGAGTTTTCCTTATTTTCTTTCTTTCAGGTCACCAAGAAAATGATGATTGATTCAAATTCACCAAATGTTTTTTAACATGGAACATCTGTAAGAAAAAGAAAAAAAACTTAAAATATGACATAGTATTTCAAGAAATTAATTTACTTTTCCTATCAATAGGCTTGTGTGCATGGTGAAAGTGTTCTAATTAGCCAACAAAGCGTGCAGGCCAAATAAGGGAAATATCTGTGTTCCCAACTACGGTTTGTTATTTATAGCTAAAACTGTCTTTAAAAATGGCTAAAATCGGCTAAATTTTATATATTTTAAATGTTACTCAAAGTTAAGCATGGGGGGAGGATCCGGTACTCATACAAGAGTGGGGTCCAAAGATTTAAGACAAAAGAGTTATTCCCCTTGAATACACAGACATAATCCCTTACATTGTTTTCGATCGTGCAAGACAAGGTTAGAAATCAACAAAAAAGAGAAAGTGTGTAACAAAAACTTCATATAGGTCATCGCAAATAAATTTCCTTTTATTTAAGACTATTTTAAAGACAAAACTAAGTAAATTATTTTAACTCAAAACAATTAAATAACAATATTATTTTAAATTTTCAACTACTTTTTACTTTCATCTTAATTGCTTTTTATCGCAACTTTTTTTCAGATCGATTACCTTCCAGCAGAGAGAAAATAGCAATTAATTAATTTTTGATTACTATTTACCTTCATCTTAATTTTTAGTTGTTTTTTTAATTACAATTCAACTTGGTTTTAGTAAAAAAAGCTATTATTATTTGTTCATTGTAAACGATTTTACATATTGGGATTTTAAAAAAACTACTAAAAATTAAGATGAGGATAAATAGCAGTCAAAAATTAATAAAAAGTGTTTACAAGACTTGATTTAATAAAAATAAAATAATTGTTTTTTACTAAAACTCAGTCATTGCTGTGCTGGCTTAGTACCCAAGTAAAATAGAAATACTGTGTAAGTATGAAAGTAAAAAAATGTTACCTTCTTTAGCGATGATCGGTCAAATCAGTCCTTATGATACAATCCATTTTTCACAGTTAAATCGTTAAACTTTGTCAACCTTGATACTATTGCAAGGGTGAGACCATGCATTTTTAATTGGTTTTAATTTGCTACTAAGCCTCAAAGGACTGGGACTGAGAAGGGAAGATTTTGAACAAAAGAGAAAACAGGTCTGGTTAGTCACTCAATAGAAACCGTCATCTGACCACGTCTTATTGGGAGTGTTCAATTAAAAAATTGGAAAAAGGGATGATCAATGGGTAAATTACTTCTCTCACTTTTTGTTGGGTCAACATAAAGTCTGATTTATCTAAAAACAAGCGTGAACGCTGCCGGACACAAACTAATGGACCAATGTAGCATAAACTTACATTGTAAATTGATCACCCCCCCTAAAAACTTATCTGAGGGAAAATTCAAATTTTCAAAAAACAAAACAAAAAGTTCTTTCTAGATATAAGGAGTAAATGTTTAAATTCTCAGCCCTATATTTCCATGTGTGACACATACATAGCCAGCCAAAATCACTTAAAAACTGAAGAAACCTATGTTGACAGTTTTGGTTGATAGTTTCTAATAACCTTTCAGGTATTTCCAAGGAGCATAAATATTAAATGAAGAATTTAAAAATATTTTCAAAATTGGTTATATTCTTGGTATGATTTTTTAAAAATTTGACATAATGTCAGTCTACAACGAAAACTAAAAAGTTGTTAAACGAAGCGATATTTTAGTCCTTTATTGCAGTTTCAAAATATTAATTAATCCTCATTTTAGAGAAAAATTAAATTGATATAATAATAATAAAGTTCCGAGTTTCCTTTTGACTTTGACTGGGGTTATATCCAGAAATGGCCTTTTATGATCAAAGGTTCCCAGATGCTATTTATATCCATGCTTGGTCAGCTAATGGAATCGACTGGGCAGCTTCCTTCAGACGTTGTATTCTCCAATTTTCCTCTCTGTCTATTATATTATTAGCAACTGTCAACATAGGTTTCTCCAGTTTTTAAGTTACTAATAATAAACGCATTTATAGAAAACACCTATCTCGAGAATCTCAGTACTTAACTCCCCACTGGACAAAAGAACGTGAAAACATGTGCAATCAATTGCAGTAAAATTAAGGTAGGTCGAATATGCTGGTCCTAATTGACTCGCATTTCCTATGTTTCAAAACTAACCTAGCAGCAGCATTATTTCAAACATTTTGTAGTTTGTTAATTTGCGATTTATTCAAGCCAAAGAAAAGTGAATTACAGTAGTCTAATCTACTGGTAATAATAGAGTGAACCAGCTGCTCAGTTTCATTGTTGGAAAGTAAGTTTCTAATACTACAGACATCTCTAATTAATTCATAACAGTGGGAGACTACATTATTAACATGCATTTCTAAGTTTAGAGATTTATCCAGATAGGCCCCAAGATTTTTTACCCAGTCAGAAAAACGTATGCAGTCGCTATTATTAAGAATTATGCTGATTTAAATTCTCCAGGGATTTATTTTTTTGCTTCCAATTGATTTTTATTCAAATGGCATAAAATTGGATAAAGGGTGTGTACTTACTTAAAAAGATATTACAACTATGTTGTTTTTTTTTACAAAATAACCTTTTCATAAATAAATTCAGTAATCAATGAATAAATATCTAGTTTTATTAAATTTAATTGATTAGTTGAATTTCAGTAGATTTTATATTTAGCACTGAAAATTCTCCAATTAACTCCTTTTCAATGTAAAGGAAGAAAATAATTTGTATATAAGTGTTGTATATTTAGGCGGAGGTCACAGATTTGACCCCCCACAGGTATTGAAAGTTAAACAGGATATCGATGAAAGCCCCAAACCTGCAAGGTGTCCAGAACCGGAAACAGACACAACAGGTGTTCAAAAGTCAGAAACAGGATATCGATTGAACTCCGACCTATCGGTGGTGGGCAGGAAAATCAGCGGCGGGGTTCAAACCCCATAAAAAGCCAGAGAGAGGCAGACCACCTAGGCTGGGGGAAGACACAAGGCCAGTTCCCCTGTTGGGAACAGTTTGTCAGCTCTCATTGTCTTTCTCCCACTTTTCATTCTCCGCCACGACATAATGTATCAAATGAAATAAAAAAATATATCCCCATATTTTTATAAACAAGTTTCGAGTCTTCCTTTTTCTCCACGTTCAGGACTTTCCTCCTGCAGACCAATTGGGCTATACAACATAAGATGAAAATTATATAAATCGGTAAAGACCTATATCGGTTAACCAAGTCGAAAAAAAAGTAAATGTTTTGCTTTTAATCCATTAGACCCTAACAATCTTCCTAGAAGTTGTTAGTTTTTAGAAAAATGTGTTTTAATGTTGTACAGGGCGGGGGGAGGAGGTTCTAGGTTCTTAAAAGTACAAAAACTTACTTACAACATTTTATAGATTTTGTCTGAAATCTTATGGAATTGTGTTTCTTTTTAAATTCTTTCTGCAAGCTTATTATACTAGCTAGTTATAACTTGATCAGAAAAAGCCTCACTAATTGTTTTAAATATACTGTAAGTTTCACTTTTCAAAACGTAATGGAAATGAAAAAAACCTATTTTAATCATTACTAATATTAAGCATAGTAACAAGTTTAAATCTAACCGCTACAAATTACTTTAAATGTCAAAATTACTTCTAAACGGCTGGAAAAGTGAAATACAATGGGAAAATAATAAAAGAAACTTTCTATGGGAAACACATATATCTTCCGAACGGCCCAATAAAAAATATTTCCATGAGTTTTTTCTGACAAAATACCATTTTAATAAAGAAAATACGGATGCACAAAATAGATAAGAGTTGATTGTAAAATAAAGTTGGTGCAGCACGAAAGTTTTCACGGTGGAGAAATTAAATTGTTGCAATGTGATGAAAGTTTCTTCCACAGAAAACGGTGTTCAAACAAATTTATACTAATATTTAAATTTAAGCTTTCTGATTATTTGTTGCAGTCAACTATGTTATCTTGCGTTTGTTTTTGGCTATTTTGTGCAGCCGTAGTCGATTTCGTGTTGTTATTGTTCTCGAAAAGTCGGTTGTATACCTATTTAACAAAATATGTTTCTATTTTTTATCAAATATTCGATGAGTAAGATCGTAAACGTAAAACATTTTAATTAAATAACATTACTAAAAAAATAAACAAAAAACTAGCTATAAAAAGTTGAAAAAAAGATATATAAAACACTAAACAACAAACATGAATTAACTTATTATTATTGTAAATTGCATTAGATGTATATATTTTGATTCTATTTCGTTTTAAATCCCGTCTAGAAAGTCATGTTCGCCTTTAAAAACGAAACGTGGCCGAAATGTCTGGGTCCGAACTGTCCGCGGCCGATTTGTCCGGTTAGCATTGAAAACCTATCTTAACATAATTTTAAATCAAGATAATCAACAAAATGCGGGAGACTTTGTAGGTCTACAAATAGGAAGGAAAACATTTTTACAGGCTTATTTTTTTCAACGCGGGTGTAACCGGGGTGTCGTACACATTCATTACATGGGGGTGGTAGACAGCACTGGGTTTCAAATTACGAGAGACCTGGTAGGTCTGTAAGGGATCTGCTGTAAACAATATTAATATTAATAATATAAATAACAATAAATAGTAAATATTACATATCAAATTAATGTGTTGTAACTGTATCATATCAAATTAATGTGTTGTAACTGTATGCTTTCCATTCCATTCCATCCATCCGTAATAATTCTTCGGCGATTGTTTCACCAACGATCGCCATGTATTTGTAGTAAAATATTCAGTAAACCTTTACTTATTAAATTTCATCCAAATGTTATGAAGAAACCTCCCGAGATATTCGTGTTTGAAATTTGAATTGAACAATCAATACCTGTCGTCAGGTACGGCCCCGAGTTTTTAGCAGAAATGTACCAAATTGTCCATAAAAGTACCAAACAAGTACTAACAAGTAGAAACAAACTTAACTCATATACTAAAAAAACTAATTTATTTTCATCCAGGGCGTAGCTAGAGAGGGGGGCGGGCTTGGCTCCCCGAGGCCTCCAACATGCAGTGAGATTTGTTATTATTGTAATAATGTTAGTAGAAATAAATGCAGTTAGTACTAGGTGAACTACTATTTTGAAAGCTTTTTGGGGCCCCTCTCATTTGGGCGCCCGGGACGATTTAAAATCGAGTAAAATAGAAATCAACTTTTTCGTGTCATTTTCGTCTGTATTTTTCAATCTTTCTTTTCATTGACTTTCTTAGGATCGTTTATTTCAGAAAATTATTCACTGCGGCATTAGAACCGGTGTTATTTCAATGATGGTTCCACATAACAGGGTTGCCGTTTTGGCCATTTTATGGCCATATTTGACAAATCTGGCCTTTTTAAAAAGGGTTTGGCCATTATTTGGCATGTTTTCATTTTATTTCGAAATCTTTTGCAAGTAATGTTTTGTTCTTTCCATCAATAAGACCTCCGTTGGACTTCTCCTCAGGGAATTTGTCAGTTTTGAAAAGTTAATTTTCGAAGGTTTTAAAGTAGGGGTTCTATTTACAATGTAATTGTAATGCTAAACTGGACCCTTACTTTCCGCCATTCATATGGAACAAAAAAGTTGACTTTGCTGCAGTAGTATTTTTGAATAAATTATCATTTTCGGTGTGTACGGCAGTATTGTAATGTTTGATAAACAATTTCAAACATTTGGCCATTTCTGTGTGGTTTTGGCCAGAAACGTCCGCAACTATCTGGCAACCAGAATCCTGGTAACATCCACTAAACACAATAAATGCCACAACTGTGAATGAATCTAAAGATTATTTGGGAATTAATGACCTCTCCATAACATCTAAATACACCTTTTACTAACACACAGGCACAGGGCAATCTTTGCAATAACGCATCAGGGAAGGGCCGTTTAAAAACCGGACCTATTGAATGGCCAAAAGTGGCTAGAATTCTTTTTTTAAATGGCTAAAATTGGGTAGATTTCATTTCCCGGTAACGCTCTAAAACCTCATACAAAGTATAACTATACAACGTATTGATCAGATATTAACGTTCAAATGAATTCAAATATATATGTATATAGTATAATTATACAATATATTGATCAGTTATTAACAAAATAAAATGAAAATAAAACCGTTGTTCAAATAACGTTTTTCGGTAAAGGGACCCATGCCGTTTTCACGTTATTTGAACAACGCTAGCAACTTTTAGCCATTCAAAAATGGCCGTCCCTGGTGCGTTATGGCACAGATTTCCCATTATGTTAGTAAGAACGATCCAAGAAACGATTAGTTTACTACAACCAATGCTGACTCATACTAAGCGGATGATCGCATCTATTTCTTTTCTTTCTAGGAGTTGCGGCAATACTACGTTTTTTCTACAAATATTTTTCTCCAGAATAATTTATAATGTGTTGACCTACTAGAGGTCTATAGAATCCGGAACAACATACATAGAGTGGATACTGACGTTTATTGCTCAAAATGCCCTGATGAGAAAATGCTGACTTCATCCATCTGCAGTAAAACCAGAGGACACAACCATAAACTACAAATTCGGACCTCCACTGGTGTTAGAAAGAAATTCCTCTCGGCAAGAGTGGCAAACGCATGGAACAGCCTAAGTGAAAAGACGGTCACATCCGAGAATATCAATATTTTTTTAAATAATCTTTATTTTGATATCGGAAATAGCAAATTTAACTACCATTTTTTAAAATTAATTTACTTTAATCCCAGTCCAACTACACTGAAGTTGGCTTAATGACGCAATTAACTGCTGTCAAAAAAAGCCTATTTCAAGTATATTCAAGTAAATAACTTCTACACAGAAAAGAGCATTGAAAGAATTTTACACTCATCTTAAAGACTTTTAAGAAACGCGTCGGGAAAATAAATGATTATAAATGTCACTCACTATACTTACTTTAATCTCAATATTCGTCTGTCTTATGATCTTCGACACCGCTTAGCGATTTCTGTCCTCTTTTGTCTAAATCTTTTCTTCAAAATAATTTCAAATTGTGTAGATTGATCGAGAAATCATAACAGACCAAAAATGAGGACAAGACTTGAAAAGACTTTTAAACATGAGGGACGAAATCATATCAAACACCGTATGATGATTTCATTGTTGTCAGACGAAAGCTTTTCTTCAAAATAATTTCACGTTTGCATCGTGTTTTTCGATTTGTTAATTCTATTTTCTTTGTGCCATTCTTTTCAACTTTGACATTATTGTTATGAATTGAATGAAGAAAAGTGAAATTGTGTAGATTGAGTGAGAAATCCTAACAAATCGACCAAATTCTGACAGAACTTCTTGAAAACAACTTTTTGGTTTTGTAATTTTGTCTTCATGACATTTTCAAATCTGAAAAGGTAAGTTGAAAAATACGACATATTTTTCTGTGTTCTTTTTAAAATTTAAATACAACCTATATTTCTTTGGTGACCGGAAGAAAACTCACGGAACAAAAAAGTATTATTTTAATTTATTTAGTAGTGACATAAAACAATATTTTAAAAGAAAAACAAGCCTGACTGTTGCAGGGTGAAACTCCACTCCATTCCGACTGAAGATAATTAACAGACCTACCAAGTCTCCCGTATTTCGCGGCCAAGTGATGTTCCCCCCACCACCACATGTAATGAATTTGTACGAATTGAAAAAAAAAGGCTGTAAAAATGTGTTCCCTCCTATTTGCAGACGTATCAAGTTTCTCGCATTTTGTTGATTATCTTGGTTTAAAGTTATGTTAAGATAGGTTTTCAATATACTGAAATAGCTGTTTTAGAGCTTCTAGAATTGAAAACTTTTTTAGGAAATCTCCTTCTGAGAATTTCAAGGAAATCATTACCTTTTCCCCGTTTCCATATGGCAGCTGTTCTGATTCTGGAATCGGTCGAAGTCGTCCGCTGCTGCTGATGGCAGCGAATTTAAAGTCAAAGAAGCAGACGACAATTTCAACATTTTTCCATTTTCTGAAGTTAAAATAGTTGAAGTATACCTAAGCATGGTAGGCCTAGGCCTGCTGCGCCTACATTGTATTGTCCCAATTCAAGTCGACAGAAATTTATTACCACAACTGAACATAACTTTCAGGGACCTAGTCAATATAACATCCAATGACATGGACTGCATACAGTGGCTGGTTAAACACCACCTCATTGCTAAAAAATAGTGAATCTGTTTGTATGGAAGAGTCCATAGTTTTAATTCTGGGTAGGAGATATTTTTATCAGAAAAATTACCTTTAAGTTGAAGAGTCCATTGTTATGGACAGAGGAACAGAAAAAATCACACTGTTCATAAATAAGTTTATTTGTTTTATTAATCACTGCTACCCACAACACTGGTTTAAATACTGTTGCTGGGTTATTCATGTGTTCTGACATTTATATCTATGTATTCAGACTTTGCCAGGCCCTAACTGTTCATACTAGAAACTTTTGTGCACACACTCCCTCAATGTTTTTAACCCCCCCCCAACCCCAAAATAAACAATGTAAGTTTATGACAAATCAATTTGTCATAAACTTACAGTTTGTGTCCAGCAGTATTCTCACTTGTTTTTTTGAAAATTTGGACTTTTTAGTGATCACTGCCCACCATAACTGTTTAATTTACAAGGTAAAAGAAGCATATATGGTGATACATAATTTCCATTGGAATGCTAGTGTTTTTACACGGACATAGGTGAAAATAATCCCTTATTTAAAAATTGTTTTTGATCAGGTTAGAAAACAACAATAAAGTGTGTATCAAGTAAAAAAAAACAACTTCATATAGCTCATTGCAAACAAATTTCCTTTTATTTAAGATTATTTCAAAGACAATAATAAGTAAATTTGTGGTGTAAACATCAGGGCTCCAGACTAACTTTTTTAACTGTCCCGAAGGAAATGTAAACTATCCCAAAATCAAAATTGTTGTTTCTTTACTTTGTTATTATCATCTATAGTCTTAGGTGTTAGTAGTATAATAAAAATACCATTAAAATGTTGAGGACATAAATAATTGTCCAACTCCAGTCCAAACCTGGAATTGACTTTGTTTTTCTACTGTAACAAAAATAATCCTCACCAAATTTTAAAAATTCTTTTTTTTTTTTAAATCACTTGTGTCCCGGAGAAGATATTTGTTTGTCCCAAACACATTTTTACCATCCCTGGGACAACGTTAATTTCAAGCCCTGGTAAACATCATTTTAAAATGAAAATCATAACCGACTCGGTTGTTCAACAGTTTTGTGACATGTGCCGGATCATCTTAAAATTATTTTAATACATACTTTTTCAATTAAATAACAATGATTTGATACACAATTTTATACAAAGTTATTTTATAATTTATTTTAATAGTTTATTTTAATACAACATTGTAGCTAGTAAATATAACTAGCAAGAGCATGTTCAAACAACAACTTCAGCTATGTAATATTTTAAAAAATAATACAGTTTTTATTTTAATTTAATTTTAAAAAAGTTTTGTCTTTGAAATAGTCTTGAAATAATAATTGTTTTTTACATAAATATTCAATTTTCTGAGGAATATTTTTTTGTTCTATTGTTGGAAGCATTTTACAAATTTTACCTCCAAGAATTTGCTTCAATCGAGTAATTTCAGGCGTAAAAACGTTTTTTAATATCTAGATAAAGAAATTTATAGATAAAAAACCCAAATAATCCTAAGTAATCATAAACTAATCTTAAAAACAAAAATGTATCCATATTGTCTAATTAGTAGGTATGAACAAAATGGACGAAAATTTCAGCATGAAATCGACAGGTGAGAAAATCAGCATATTTGATTTTAATAAAATTTTCGATACTTATTTATTAAAGGATGAATTTAAAAAAAAAATTATTTTCCATTCCAAGCTTCGGGGCAGAATAATTTTTTTTCATATGATTCCTACCCCCACCTTTTATTAATTTGATGACTTATTTTATTTATATTTTCATGCTTTCATTGATTTTTTTCATTTACATTTTACAGATATATCCCTCGAGATACTAATTATGTTTACCTTTTTTATATAATATCCAAGAACTGCTGGAACAGAGCTCTTACTTTGGGATTAAAAAAACAGGAAAATTAAGTAAAATAATTTATTTTTAGCAAATGTTTGGTTCTAGTTGATTAATTCAGGCTTTTGGTCTGTGAAAAAAAACTAAAAAATATTAAAAAATAAAAGATTTTTCATCATTTTTATCGATTTATTCTGATATTTTTTAAATGTATATTTATTATTCTTTCTATATCACGGTTCGATTGACACTTATATACAAATATTATAACAAGGATGAATAATTAAATATAGCGAAATGATGAAAATAATATTTACTGGCTGTATTTTTCATATATTTTATTCTGTGTTTTGTTTATGTAAATTGACTGCTATTTCAAATTATGGGAGCTGCAGACAACAGCTTGCACACACACCCGTACCTCCCCACCCCAGACACACAACGTTGGGCAGCCACATGTGCCCTCCCCCCCAAAAAAAAAACTTAATGAAAACACAAAAATTGTCATTAAAATATCAAAGAAGCCTCACAAGGGAAATAACTGAATACTTTGAATCCTCACTTTCATACAATTGGCAGAAAGTAACGGTCCCATTTACCATACAGTTACATTGTAAATAGAACCACCCTCGTTAAAGCTTAAAAAACATTTTTTCTAAAAACTAACAACTTCTAGGAACATTTTTAGGGTCTAACAGATAAAAAGCTCAAAAAACTCGACTTGGTTAATATTACCATATTTTCAATTAGTGGAGTGAATCTTCTAGAATTAATTACTGCTACCCACAACACTGGTTTATTGCTGGGTTTAGGTTATTCATGTGTTCTGACATTTATATTTATCTATGTATCCAGACTTACCCAGCCCTAACCGTTCATTGTAAAAACTTGAAATTTTGCACACACACTCCCCTCAATGAGAAAATTTTGTTTTTGTTTTTTGAAAATTCCCCCCTTAAATAGGTTTTTAGAGTTGGCGGGTCAATATGCAATGTAAGTTTATGATAAATTGGTCACTAGTTCAGACCTTTTTTAGTGATTACATCCCAACAAAAGGCGAGAGAAGTAAATTATTCTTGATCACCCTTTTTTCCAACTTTTAAATTGATCTTCCCCCAACACAGTGGTGGCGGTGATTCACCTTTTGTTGGGCAGTGGTCACTAAAAAAGTCTGAAGTCTCAAAAAACAAGCTTGAATGCTGCTGGACACAAACTAAGGGATCAATTTAGCATAAACTGACATTGCAAATTGACCCCCCCCCCCTACACACACACACACACTGAGGAGGAATTTAGAAAAAAAGTCTTCTCTGGACATAATAAGGAGTAAATTTTTACATGTTCAGCCCTCTAGCTCCATTGGTACAGCCTGTACATTTTATACAATAAAACTGAAGAAACCTATGTTGACAGTTTTGGTTGATGCTTTCTAAAAGTTGGCTTGATTTTCATAATAATTATCCCAGTTGTATATATTGTGATGTTAAAATGTTTTAATGTAGCTGTACACTATATAATTAGACTAAAATTTGTGAGCACTGTTGTTATGGCTCCTTGTTAAGGATTCTTGTGTATACTTGTTTATACTTGTTTATAATTCCAGTATATCAGTGCCAAACTAAAGGGAAACAGGCAAAGTAGGATGGCTTAACCATAATAGATCATATCATAATGACTGATTTGACTGATCATCACTAAAGAAGCTAACAATTATTTTTAGCTTTTAGCTATTTTAGCTATAATGATTATTTTATTTTATTTTTTTGCTACTTTTGACTGCTACTTACCTACATCTTAATTTTTAGTTGTTTTTTTAGAAATCACAATGTGTAAAAGGGTTTACAATAAACTTAAATAATAATACTTCATCTAAATAAAAATTAAATAATAAAATAATCCATCGCTTTTTTTTACTAAAACCTAAACAATAACACTGTTGTACCGGCCTTACTGAAATTGTGATTAAACAAGCTAAAAAGTTGGATGAATGTAAATAGTAAAATAGCAAAAATTAATAAAAATGGTTTGCAATACTTGATTTAATAAAATAAAATAATTGTTTTTTACTAAAACTCAAACAGTCATTGCCGTAAAAAATGTGTAGCTTCTTTAGTGGTGATTGGTCAAATATATAACATTTTTCTGAAGTTATGTAAAATTAACAAATATTGAAAAAAAGATAAATTAATGGAGGAATTATTTTAAAAAAAGATTCGTTTTTCAGCAGCAGGTGTTTTATGTTAGAAGAAAATTATTTTTTTCTTTCAATTTTTAGGTGTTTTCAATCCATTAGAACCTACAAACACCTGGAAATTTCTTAGTTTTTAGAAAAATAAATTTTTAAAGGTTTTACAATGGGGGGGTCTATTTACAATGTTACTATAATGATAAAGTGGATGCTTACTTTCCATCATTTTTATGCTTAGATGAATTATTTTCTCTTCTTCCAGTTACTTTCATTAATACCATCAACCCAAACCCTAAACCCAAATAGAAAATATACACTCAAATAGAAAAGTAAGAACAAAGCTTACTGTGGATAAATAGACATATAAACGACTACTGACTGAACAGTGTCCATGTCACGTAAATAACCAAGATGTTTTTAATTTTAATGTAACTGTTAAAAATAAGTATTTGGTATTTAGTTAAGTCATAATGTGTTAAGAAAAGAAATTATAAACAATTATCTCACAAGATAAATAAAATACCAAGGCACTTTGTTTTGCGGAATCCCTGGAAAGGACGTGCGGAACACAGTTTGAATACTGCTGGTCTAATGGATTGAAAGCAACTTAAATTGAAAGCAAAAATCATTTTCTTCTAGGCATGCTGTGAAAAAACAAATCTTAACCTACATTGCTTATAGATCTTTCCAATCATTCTTATGAATAGCACAAAGATTTATAACAATTGAACTTCTTACAGTGTTTAATTGTGTAGGTGTGAACATGAAAAAAACACATAACAAATGTATCCTCACAGACTTTTTTTCCAAAATTTAAACAGATTCCAATAATTTAAATATCAACTTTGAAGTTTTAAGTTTGTGTTTTAATTTATATTTCCTAGAAAATAACAAAGTTTGTTGTAAAATAGGGGAAAAATATTTTGCAGTCTCTAAAGAAGATTTACAATAATTCAATATATTTTCTGTCAGTGATGAAAGACCGCTTAAATTTATGACCACTACATGTGACAGCTTAAGATAATATTTCCTTTTCAATCATATGGATGACCAGAATGACAAGAGTTATTTTTACTTTGAGCGTACAAGCTATCTGTAATTAACAAATAAGTGACAGATGATTTTAGAAAAAGCATCTTGATACTTGACAGTAATTTGAGCTTCCCTATGAGAATGAATCGTTACCTTTTCTCCCTCTGTACCAGGGTTGCAATTTTAGCTATTTTGTAGCCAAATTTGACACATCTGGCCTTTTTTTAAAAGCTTTGCCATTAAATTTTTGATTTTGGCCATATTTAAATTTTTGGCCCTTTTGACTTTGTTGGAGTAGTATTTTTAATAAATTATTATTTTTGGAGTGTACTTCAGTATTGCAATGTTTATAAACATTAAACAATTATTATTAATTTGTTATGCTACTACCCACCAAAAAAGCAACTGAAAGATTAAGATGAAGGTAAATAGTAATATAACAAATTAATAATGATGATGTACAATACTTCATCTATAAATAATGAAATAATTTTATTTTCTATAGTTTTGAGAAGGGTCATTAATATTCAAATGGTTCTTCAGACAATTGAACACCTTGTTATTTATGTTGTAAACATGACGTTTCAGCCAATCCATTTTTCGGCCTTCTTCAGGTGTGAAATCTGAGTTGGGTTTAGGTTTGTTGAGAAGTGGAAGCCACATCAGGTTGTTTTATTTGTGTTGTGGCTTCCACTTCTCAACAAGCCTAAACCTGACAAGACAAAGGCACAGAAATACCTGGACCATGTGCTATAAGCGTTATCCCCTTTAAACATAACTTTTTACACCTGAAGAAGGCCGATAATGGATTATTACAACACAAACAACAAGGAGTTCAATCATCTGAAGAACCATTTGAATAATGAAATAATTGCTTTTATAAACAATTTTGGCCATTTATTTGCATATTTTTGGCCAGAAATGTCTCCAACTATGTGGTGAACCCGCTCTGGGCATTCTGACAGGTTTCCACTAAAAATTATGGATCAAAATTTAGTAAAATTATATTGATTTTGGTTTAATTTAATTTAATTTTCAGTGACAGGTTTGAGAAGTCTCATGTTTCTCTCACAGATGTTCGACTAATTTTTGTTTTCTACTTGCAGGAAAGTCATTCAAGAACTGAGAAGGCCATAGAATGGATTGGCTGAAATGTTGTGGGAACAATAAGATTAACAATAGTCCGAAAAACTCTTTGAATGTCATTCAAGAACATTGTGCTTTTGTATGTCAACTTTTCAAGGCTGGCCAGACGTTGGAAAAAATTGTATTTGTTAAATTCATAGAACTTCAATTGTTAAATGCTCACTGTTGAAAACCCTCCAGTGAAAACACAGTGGAGAGAAAACTCATTCTTTCAAAGTGTGTAAATCAGTCTTTACACAGAGTATTGATTTGGAAAAGCCCATGAGCGCTGGGGAGAAACAATATTTTTGCTAAATTTGTGGATCAGCCTTTTTTAGATGGTTCTATTTCGTACCTCAAAATTGCTTTTCAAACTAAAGAGAAACAATATTCTTATATATCAGTGGATACACCTTTTTCAAACAATTCAACTTTGTACTTCAAAATTGCTTTTCAAACTAAACAGAGAAATATTCTTACAAAGTCTTTTTTTTCAAAGTCTCCAGACAATTCACACGCAGGAAAAACATTTTTGTCAAAATTTATGGAAGTTCACTATTGAAAATTCACATTCAAACTAAGACTGATGAGAAACCATTTTTTGGGATGTGTCTGTAGCTACATTTGCTAAATTTGACTGTAAACTCTTAAATTCATACTAAGTAATTGAAGGTGAGTAACCTCTGATTAAAGTTACTTCACTTGCACTTGGGTTCCATTTTTAAAATCCTATTCATTGCAGAATTCAACCACGATTTATGAATCTAAAAGTTAAAATTCATATCTGAGTAGATTCTGGTGAAAAACAATATTTTTGTGTTAAGGCTTCCATTTGAAAACATGCAAACACTCGCAGATGAAAAATCATCTTCATCTCAATTATGTGAATCTGTATTTTCACCGAATGCAGCATTAAAAACATATATAGGAACAGACACTGAAGAGAAACCATATTTTTGTAAAGTATGTGGAACTTCCTTTTCACAGAAGTCACATGTAATTATTCACATGCGAATACACAAAGGAGAAAGAAGACCATATTCTTGTGATATATGTGGATCTGCGTTTGCAAAGAATGCGTCTTTAAAACGACACATGCAGACCCACACTGGAGAGAAGCCGTATTCTTGTGATGTGTGTGACTCTAAATTCTCCAGAACTTCAACTTTAAAAACTCACATGCTAATACATACTGGAGAAAAACCTTTCTCTTGTGAACTATGTGGATTGAGACTTGCTACAAGATCACATGTCAAAGTACACATGCGAACACATACTGGAGAGAAACCATTTTCTTGTGAAGTATGTAGAGCTGTTTTTTCACTAAATGCAAGTTTAAAAATACACATGCGAACACACACTGGAGAGACACCTTACTCTTGTGAAGTGTGTGCTGCTACATTTTCACAGAGTTCAAATTTGAAAATGCACATGTTAACACATACTGGAGAAAGACCGTATTCGTGTGAAGTGTGTGGGTCTAAATTTTACTCAAGCTCTGATTTGAAAGTGCACATGCGAATACATACTGGAGAGAAACCATATTCTTGTGAAGTATGTGGAACTGCTTTTTCGCAAAATGCCTCTTTGAAAAGACACATGCAAATGCACACTACAGAGAAACCATATTCTTGTGAAGTGTGTGATCTTAAATTTTGTAGGATTTCAGCTTTAAAAATTCACATGACAAATCACACAGGAAAAAAACCTTTCTCATGTGAAGTGTGCGATTCTAGGTTTTCTTCTCGAGCTGATTTGCAAGTGCATCTGCGAATACATACTGGAGAGAGACCATTTTCCTGTGAAGTATGTGGATATGCATTTTCACAGAATGCATCTTTAAAAAGACACATGCAGACACATACTGGAGAGAAACCATATTCTTGCGAAGTGTGTGGTTTGAAATTTTCAAGGACTTATACTTTAAAAACTCACATACAAACACATACTGGAGAAAAACCGTTCTCATGTGAAATGTGTTCATGTAAATTTTCTACAAGATATAATTTGAAAGTGCACATGCAAACACACTATAAAGAAACCAAATTCTCGTAATTGAATTTGAAATTTGACAACAGAGATGGAAGGAAGTTTTTCTGCTTTCTGAATCTATAAAACGCCTTTTAACAGGAGAAAAACAAAATTTTCACATTTGTTTACCGTTTCATTATTTGAAATTCATCAATGGAGATGAAAGGACATCTCACTGAAGCTATATAAAGCAAGTTTAAACTACCATTCCAAGGGAAATTATGAATCACCACCACCTATATATGCTTCATTTTCCCTTGTGAATTAAGCAATAGTGATGGGCAGTGATAACTAAATAGTCCCAATTTTCCAAAAACAAGTGAAATTGTTGCTGGACACAAACTACAGGGATCAATTTGGCATAAACTTACATTGTAAATTGAACCCACCAATAAAAACCTAATTTGGGGAGAATTTTCAAAAAACAAAAACGCCTTTTTCCCTACTCATTGAGGGGAGTGTGTGTGCAAAATTTCAAGTTTCAAAGTCTGGATACATAGATATAAATGTCAGAACACATGAATAACCTAAATTCAGCAACAGTATTTAAACCAGTGTTGTGGGTAGCAGCGATTAATAAAAATGTAGTTTATTCATGTCCTCAGTGTCTCAACTTGTTGTGTCCTGGACCCAAGATATGGCTCAGGCACTAAACAGGCCACCTCATTCGGGGAAGCTGATGCACCAGCACTGACACTGGAGAAAAGTCTACAAAGTCTGGACACTTTTATACCACTCTCTGGCAATGTCAACAAATCTACAAAAACCAAGTCTCAACAGAAGGCATCACCCCTCTCCTTTGACGTCTGGAACATCCGAACCTTCAATGGCGCAAGCAATGACTGCCTTGAGTGCTAAACTGCCATCATTGCCTTTATGAAGGACTGTGAACCTTGACAATGTACATCTCGAGTGGTAGCAATGATGATTCTTGTAATGTATGTGAATTTTCATTTTCACACAATTTTTAAACACATTTTAGAAGGAAACTATGTCCTTGTGATGTGGTTGATTCTAAATTTTTAACTCTTAATTTTAATTGATTGATATCTTTCCTAATTGACAGTGGAACTCTTTTGATAAAGTTTGTTAAAATTGTTATGAGAGATAGAATAAAAATAAATTTTTAAAATTCATCTAAAGCTGAAAAGGAGGTAACTTTGATCAGTAGTGATTCCCCTAACATTCAAATTTTCTTATATGAATTTAATAGAGAAAACCTATCAGAATCGAAAGTGTACATTCAAACACATTTCAAAAACTTTTTTTAACTCTTAAATTCATTTTAGAAAAGTTTTAAATTAAGGGGAATAACTTCTAATTACTTCCCTGGCACTTTTTTTGTAATTTAAAAAATTATATGTTCTATTCATTGAATCTAAGCGTTAAATAGATATTTTCCCACAATTCTCACTTGCAATCCATGAATAGTTAAAAATGATTGTAAAACAAGATACGCAGTGCCGTGTTAACCTTGAAGCACAGGCTTCAGGCCTCTGACTGTAGGGGGCCCCAAGTAGGCCATGGCCTAAAAAAGGTTTGTATTTTCTATTTTGTTTGACTCTTCCTAACTTTAGGATAAACATTTAGAGCCAAATTCTTGGCTTATACACCGAGTTTTATGGTAAATGGTAACAATTTAGTTCTGTTTTTGTTCTTATATATATATATATATATATATGTTTATGGAAATCACAACAAATTTGTTACACACTTCTTTGTGATTATTCAAGTGAGTAATGTTCTTAAAATTATACGTGATCTTATATATACCTTGATTTTTACGTTAATTTTCTTTCACCAGCATTCTCGATTTGAATTTTGTATTACGGTTATTAGAATTTAAAAATATATATACCTGCAGTTTTTAATAATATTATCCCATAAGAACCTGCTGTGACACTGGTGTAACGTACAATTTAATTGATCTGCACAGTCTCTTATATAATTTTATCCTTGATTTTAACACATGAAATGTACTAAGTGACATCTACTGGTTTTCCTACCGAGAATTCAACTGGTAGCGAAATAATAATAAATGCATAGAAAGCGCCCTCTCTCGGGAACCTCAATACTTAAGTCCCCACTGAACAAAGTGCTTGAAAACATGTGCAATCAATTGCAGTGAAAATATAAGGCCTATTAAAGAAGAGTATTAAATGCAGACACAAAAGAAAATTTTATTAAAATATTATTGATAACAAACGACTAAAAACTAACACCATAAATTACGAAAATTACACAAATTGCACAAAGTAATATTTTTTATTTGATAGTGCTGACATCATCAGCCACCATCCGGCTCTAGATTGTAATAAAATAACATAGGAAACAAACATAATTGTTAGTATCTGTTTATACTGAATTAGTGATTTTATCCATTTTTCATTTGTTTTTTCCCTCCAGAGGTTTGAGCAGACAATGTTTATACTTAAAAAAAATGAAAACCGGAGTAACATAATAGTTAAGTTAGCATATTTAGATATGGAAATTGTATTTTGTTATTTTATGAGAAAAAACGTATGGAAATATTTAAAAAATCAATCTGGCTATATTTATATTTAAAAAGTTGTTTAGTTGTATTAGTAGATATTTTTATGGAAAGCATAATTATTTTTTTCTTTCTTTTTAAAACCAAAAGACAAAAAGAAAGGATTTCTGCTGCTCTAAAGAACAAAAATATAATTAATGAAAATAACATAGGAAAAATCACACTTTTTATTCATTATTTCAACTGAAATGTTGCATGGTTTGTAAGTATAGAACAGCCAGTTTATACTGAATTAGAAATT
>VCCN01000679.1:1694476-1710331 GCA_006491835.1 Architeuthis dux
AATTTTGAATGAAATACTTGTGTGATCGGGCAAACAACCAACGCACCCATGCCAGTACTTGAACCTGGAATCTTCCACTAAATCAATGGATCCGTTTCTGTTACACCACACGAGTTTGTGTTTAATGATTAGAGAAAATAAACTAATAATCCTTCTCTTGCTTTTAGGATTTCTTCACTGATCAAACACACACGCTTTCCTCTGATTCCTTGGCTTATATAGCTCCAATATGGCTCCCTCCACCAAGGGGGATAATACCTTATGCCAGCACCATCTACCTTGATGCCTTCAAGGGCATTAACTCTAAACACCAATTATCACTCCCCCCCCCTTTCTTCTTTGAAATGCAGAATAACTTCAGCCGTTCCATAGAAATCTTTTAGCTCAACTTTCCAAAATCCAAAGAGAAAAGCTTGCAGCTTAGAAACAAAGACAAATTTGCCACATTGAAATCAAACCAGAATTAGAAAAAAGTCTTGCAAATTATTATCAAAGTTGTGAAAGGACTTTGTCTCTTTCTAATAAGTCCATCTTGAACAGATTAATCATTAATTAATATCCTGCACAAATTAATTAAGTTTTCAATGATTCCCATCAGGGTATCTTTTGGTGCACCCTTCTTGGTTAAGACATTAGTCAGTTGGTGGGCCGATTAAACCCAGGACACTGCATGGATATCTCCCCGGTCAATCATGTCCCGAAGAACAGATATATCTTTCCACAGCTGCCTGTCTTGTACTAGTCTGGTGGAGATTCAACAAGGGATCTGTTGTCCACATAGCATTTTACAATTGAGTTGCAATACTTCCTGTTTGCAATGCACAGAGTTTCTATGGCCATGGTCGATTTGACAAATCGTCGGACCTTTCTCGACTGCCATGACAGCAAACATCTTCCTTCATCTCTACTAAGGAATATAACATAGCCTCCTTGAGATCCTCCGCCTTCTAAATTACCAAATGATGCATCGCTGAAGCATTCAATTACCAGCTCTTTTACATTGCCCAACGAAAAATACTTGAAGCTGATTTTACTTCCCTTTATTTTCTTTACTACTTTGTTCGTTCTGTGTATATGTTCAATTTGGGCTGCTTTTGTTGCCCTGCTTAGTTCACACATATCAAAAGACACATCCTGACATGTCTGTGTGCTCACCCAGTGCAATTCACCAACAAGGGACTGCAAACTCTTCAATTCTTCCTACGTTACTTCATTGTTTCATTTTCTTCCAGTTTTGTTCATAGTTTCCAGACTGTCTATGTAATCTAATTGGTCAACTTCAATATGACCCTTCTTCTGCACAATATTTAAATCCATATATTTAAAAGTTTCAGTACTGTGAGCGCCATTAGAAAACTTCTCCCTAATAGACTTGGTGACCGTGGTCTTGAATATCTTTGTAGATGTGGATATATATGGTTCTGGATAACTCTCCTTCAATGTTTAAGTAAAATAATGCAGGGTCCAACTTCGACATTTCCATTCCAGCAATACTTCCTTAAGCCGCAGGTATCACTCTTTCGCCACGTCACCTAGGCTATATAGAGTTTTCTTAAGTAGCCACAACTGGCCCCATGTATAACTCTTTCGGGGGCTTCAAATGGATTTCTCTGTTAATTGGATTTCCCTGTAAATATGTGGAGTCAATATCCAATTCAAATCCTCTCCCTCGAATTTTAACCACTTTCACCACCTTTTTTAGTTTTTTCGTGACCACCCATCTTACTGATATACACGGTTGCCCTTCATCTTTTACTTCTTCAAACACCTGGTATTTTTTCCAATTTTCAATTTCTGCAAACTTTGCATCAAGTAATTCACTGACCTCGGAAGCTTTCAAGACATCTTCTTCATCAACTTGTTACCATTCGTCCATATGATTTTCGAGGTCAATCCATTCATCTGTTTCTGTATTATTTCTATGAATATTGTGACAGTTCTTGTTTCGGCCCATAGCTTTTCCTGCATGGCCGAGAACTCTTGCGGTAAACTGTCCGCCATTGTTTTTAATGAACACCTATTTGTAGTCTTCGCTATTGTTTTCTCCCCTGTCCTTGCCATTTTCTGCATGTTCATGTTTTTTATCCGGTATGTCCAACGAGGCTTTTTCCTGCTGCAATTCAATACTCTGAAGTCAGTAAATGTGGACTCTGTAATAAGTGCTGCCATGCCTAACTAGTACTTGCTTCCTTTTATAATACACTTGGTCTACATTTTTTAATGATTCAAAATTAGTTGTGGATCTAACTTGATGGAGGAGTGCCCATCATGTTCTCTTGTTCGCTTCATTCTTCACGAACTCATCTCTTGCCTCTTGCCTGACATTAAGATTTTCTGCCACCAATTGAGAGTTTGATTTCTGTCCAAGTGTCGAAGGTGCGCCATTTATCACATTTGGCAAAGTTGGGTTCATTCCAAAAACCAATTGATTTGGTGAAAAGCCACCAAAATTATGCAAAGAATTTCTGGCTGCTACAGCCCAACGACAAAGCTATATTCATGTTATAGTTGGTTTCATCAACAATGTGTTTGACATTGATACTTAACATTTGATTGAGTCTTTCACAAGTGCCGTTACTCCATGGACTCTGTTATGCTATGTTCAGATGTCTAATACCAAATGAGTTTCCCAAATTTCTCATGCATTCATTATTGAACTCACCTCCGTTGTCCATGAGGAATGATCTGGACACACCAAAATAAGCAATCCAGTTGGTGAACATTGTTATTATTTATCACCGCTGCTGTGCAGTAGCGTGTGGCCAGGTCAACCAGAACTAAAAAAATATTCACCATGCCAAGACTCCAGGTCCATTGCCACAATTCCATTAAATGAAGATGTGAGAGGTAGAGACACTACAGGGCAGCCAGGGTTTTTCTATCACACATCACAAGATAAGGATATTTCTTTTATAGCTTCAATTAGGTTTTCTTCACAATTTGCATCAATTAGTAGTTGTTTCAGTTTCTCATATGAGGGGTGCATGAACTGCTTATGTAATTTGAATGTGATTTTCTGCTTGTCACTGGGGTTTTTTTTCAATAAAAAGCACTTTCTCTATTGTTTCTGTAGTAGGGGCACAAAAAATAGGCAGCATGTAGTGCCCCAGACTAGATGTGGTAGGTTGAATGGTTTTCCCCAAAACTTTCACTGTTTTTCTTTCAGGTCAACCACTATACCCGCTTGTTGCATTGATGACTTGCTCAGCAACAACGGTATATTTGTTAGCAAACGTTATCTCAGTCGTGGTTGACAAAGCTAATTGAAAGCGTATCTCACTTAGGTTGCAACTTTTCAACAACCTACATGCAAGTATAGCATCTGGGAGCTCAACATCCACTTCTCTAAGTTTATACAGTTTACTATCGAAGCACACAAATACTCATCAATGTTTCCATTAGATTTGTGTTTCAAGTTTTCAAACGCTAAATAGGCATTAAAGTAACACCACTTAACATCTTGCAGAGAGACATGGTCGAGTTTGTCAATTAATAAATGATATCCGTTATCTGTGCTAATTTCTAGAAAAGCCAACTCAGATGTCGCTAGTCTCGCTCTGCCGGATAAGTTTAAATGCACAGCAATCGGCCTTTTTCTTTAGGCAAATTTGTATAGAGGATCCACAATTCCAGATCTTTTTTCCAACTTTTGTATTCCGTTTTGTATTCGTCGAATTCCGTAGGAGTTTCCATGTTACATTTTGAAGCCATATTTCTTGCTCTTCTAGCAGTGATAATCCTTCTCTTGCCTTCTTCACTGATCAAACACACTCTTTCCTCTCATTCCTTGGCTTATATAGCTCCAATATGGTGCCCCCCCCCCTCCACCAAGGTGGATAATACCTTATGCCAACGCCATCAACCTTGAAGCCTTCAAGGGCATGAACTCTAAACCAATTACCATAAACTACATTATATTTTCATGTAAGATTTTATTAATAAGAATTCACTTCCAAAGTTGGACGACATAACCGTTAAAACTGGATTGCATCCTAAGGACTGATTTTGTAGCATAATGCATGCACATGTTTTAGTTGCAGCAGCCTTTAGCCGATCAGTCCCAGGAAAGATGATGACGCTGCAAAGTTGGCGAACAGGCCGGTTCATGGCACACAAATGCCCCACCGAACACAAGGGAGACAGTAGAGAGAGATACATATAAAATACAGGAAATATACCATATCTTCTGGGTGGAGACCTGAGGGAGAAAATGTAATTTACACAGATCTCCGTCTTGAGAGAAAATAAAACAACAGACCCATCTGTTATCTGCTAAAATTGATTAATTTATTTCGAAAATCACTTCACAGGCTATGATGGTTCAAATCATAAACAATTCAGCAAAGCACTACTTTTCCTTGAATAAAACAATACCGAAACCCAGCAATAAACCAGATAGATACATAAATACATATAAATGTCAGAACACATGAATAACCTAAACCCAGCAACAGTATTAGTATGTCTATATTAGAAGCTGTCAACTAAAACTGTCAACTTAGGTTTCTTCAATCTTTAAATGATTCTGGCTGGCTGGCTATCTATGTATATTCCATGCGTACGAGCTGCACCGGTGGAGCTAGAGGGTTGAAAATTAAAACATTTACTCATATCTAGAAAAAAACGGTTGCTTCTTTTAATTCCTCCAAAATAAGTTTTTTGGGGGGTAGGGCGTGGGTTCAACTTACAATGTAAATTTATACTAATTTGGTCCCTTAGTTCTTGTCTGGCACCATTCACGCTTGTTTTTTGAAAATTCAGAGTTTTAGTGATCACCGCCCAACATAGGTGAGAAAAGTAACTTATTCATTGATCCCTTTTCCCAATTTTTTAATTGATCATCCCCAACAGAGTATACAAGGGAGATAACTATTAAATACTAATTTGTTATAAGTATGGCAGTGCTCATTCCAAAGGTACATGTTTGGAGCTAGATTTCATGGTGTGTAGAGCTGCCTGCTTTAATTGTCATGTAAAATAATTTTCTGTATGTCGTAAGAAACTACGACTTCGAAGTATTTCGGTTTCTTCTCTTCAGTGTTGCCAATTTAGATATTTTACCCCTTTTGCTATGCTATTTAATTCATATGTTGGCCATACAATTACCACCTGGTCCCATAGATTAATTTGCCATTTGTCTGATCAAAGTGCCATTTGTGCTCATATTAATGAATATAAACAGCTAGGCACTGATATATGTACTAGTATAAACCAACAGGACCGGCCCAAAGTACTGGCAACATGAAGCGCCAGGTTTTAGGGGGTGCCTGCCATGTGTCTTTCCAAATCCAAATGGATAAATTAAACAATAAAAACAGTCAAAGTAAGGGAATTACGCTGTGGTATATGGTATATTATCTGTGGTATATGGTATATTATCTGATATTCCTGAAAAATATGACTTCACATCAGATTTTTCAGGAATATCAGATAATATACCTATAGATCAGCTTACCCAGGGTGCTAGAAACCCTGGGACGCACCTTCATTGGCAGACATAAACTCGGCAAATTAAGACTTGCTTCTTTGAATCATCAACTTTTAAAATATATTCTGGGAAGAATATTTGAACTTGCTATCACCAATACAAATATATTCACTACATGAAGTGTCAAAAGTATTTAATTCTTAGCTGATCTTGTATCAGGCCCCTAAATCTCCAGCTTTGAATATAATAAAAAGAACATCCATGTTTCAAAAAGTAAATTATCATCTGCAACACTAATCAATGAAAATTAGCAATACTTTGAGAAAAAGTAATCTCATTTCTTCAGGCAAAGGGTGGGGGTGACCAATCACGGTGCTGGAATGGAGGGGTAATGCAAATAATTTGTGATAAATACCCCCTCAGACACAGAGATGGCAACAGTATTCAGCAGTAATCAGCAGCAATCAGAATGACACCGGGCGACACCGGTAAACAGTCACAGTATTACAAGCAGTAGCCATTATTTACAGTACCAAGTAGTAACAGTCGTTCATTACGAACCCCCACCCCCAGAGATTTAGTTGAGTTGCCATCGTTAAATTGACAAAGAAACCAGACAAAAGATTTTTGAATCGCGAGAAGAAGGATTTTTCTTGCAATCACTGTCTACGCATCGTAAAATGGACCAAGTAACGTTTTTGCTTCCTCTATTCGCTTGACCATTTATTCAGGTTCCTTTTACGTTGGATTCCCCCCCCCCTTCCCTCCCCTGTTCAGAAATAGTTATACTTTCTGAAAATTATTTCTGACAATACAGGCCTCCCCCAATATAATGTGGTTTGTAATAGCATAGTTTGAGTTATAACGTGTCACTATGCCCCGATCCACTGTGCCCCACACATACCATTGAGAAAGTTAACCATACATCTCTCTAAAGAGCAAGCACAGTGATTGCAGTTTGAACACAATCTTAATTTCACCTCTTATGGCACAATTAGAAACTTCTGAATCGTTGTGGCTTTATAATGAAAGTAAGAGTACATCTAAATATTACTTTTGGCTTAAAATTAGGTCTCTTAGCTTAAACACTGTACAGCAATGCTCAAACAGGCAATTCTTTCACAAAATAAGATGGCAGATGTGTTGACTTGAGAAAACAATGTAGTAGCTGTCTTGTGTATTGGCATTTGTAAAAAAAAGCATAATGATTCACTGTTCCCCCTGATCCACTTTGCCCTGGTTTCCCCTATATGCTGTAACCCCACATACTCCCCCATTGGTGGACACTTGGTGCCTCCATAGAAAAGCTATGATAAAAATCTGATCATATGCATTCTTCCATCACAAAATAAAACTATATGATAGATCAGTGGTCTTCAAACTTTAACTACTCGGGGAACCCTTTTCAATAATTAAATTTTCTAGGGAAGCCCTTCAAAAAATAACTTTACCAGCAGTTGTTTAAGCGGGAAATTTGAAAAGGCAAAATTTTTTCTTATATAAAACACACTTTTCGTGTTAAAGAAATATATTAAAGATATGTAAAAGCCATGTAGGAATTGTTTATATAATGGAGAAGTATTAAGTATATTGGGAAAATGTGACTTTGTTTTGCGGAACCCCTGGAAAGGTCGCAGGGAACCCTGGGGTTCTGCGGAACACAGTTTGAATACTGCTGTGATAGATTGTCAGCAACTACATGGATCTGATAATTCAAGGCTGTCTTAAGAATATTTAAGGCCACCGTGGGTCAAAGCAATGTACTGGACTTGGCTCGTGGGCTGGAATGCAGACCCTGATTTAGTAGATGGATTCAATAAAGAATCAATAAAGAACTGATTTCAACATGAATGTAAACATAGGTTTAGAGAAGGTTCTCTACGTCTGCTATTTAATAATATGAACCTTAATTTTTATTTCTTTAATTTAATTTTTGGGCCTCTAAAATCGTGGGGACCCCGGGCAACTTCCCGGTGTGCACATGCAATGAGACGGCCATGTGTTAATTTACATGTTTTCAATGAAAACATCATAAAAATAGAAATATTTTTGATGCCTCCATAGAAAATCTATGATCTAGAGCAGGCATGTCAAATTCATTCACTGTGGCCGGCCAGATAACATAACTATGAGCAATTCACGATTACATATTAGGTGAGTAATATAAAAATAAGAAATGTGAAGAAGCTCTTAAAAACAAATAAACATATGGTCCTCCGCAGGCCATATGTTTGACAACCCTCATTTAGAGAGGCTCCAGAAACTTCTCTTTCTGAAAATCTTGTTTCCTTATTTTTTATAATTTAATGGTTAGTTGTAATAAAAATATATTTAAGAGGTGAGAAATTAACATGTGCAGATCTAGGGGGATCCAGGGTGGGGGTGGGTCCCCTGCTTGGGCAAATCACAAAAGAAATTCTTTTTTAAATATCTAAATGAAAAACCCAAATAATCCCAAGTAATCATAAATTAACCTCAAAAACAAAAAGGTAATTGTTTGGATACAGTTCGCCAAAAAAAGGGAGGTAACTTCAGTAGACACAATTTATTATGCTGCTGCTGCTAAATTATCACAGAACAAATGAAAGCAGAAAACTTGACCATTTAAAACTGTATTTTATTAAATCTAACTTCCAAGCATATAATATTTAAGGTTAGGATTCCACAAAGAATGCATACCTCAACCAATGCCGTACACTAACTATAAACGGAATGAAAGTAAAATATTAAAGAACAGGGGAGACCGCAATTTTCGAAATATGTACAAATGGTGAATTACTTCCCTTGAAATTTAAATTTAGTCAATTGTTCGTTTTTAACGTTTTTTCATGCAGAAAAATAATAATATCTCTCAATCGAAAAACAGTCCTGTATCCGTCTCAACATTTCGCCATTCCTTCCGTACCCCTTGGCCCACCCTTCCTCAAAACTTTATTGACATTCATTGAGAACTTTTGGAGATATCGTGTAGACAGACGGAAAAACAGATATAGTGTAATACCTCTCCCAAAATGTTATCCACTGTATTTGTCCCCCACAAAATAAAACAATATGATGGATTGTCAGCAACTACATGGACCTCGTAATTTACAGGTGTTTTCGATACAAATATCATAAAAAATAATAATATTTTAGGTGCCTCCACAGAAAACTATTAAACGCTAATGGATTTTGGTGCCTTTTTTTACACAAGGGACGAAATTGTCAATCACCGCTTTGCCTCGGTTTGGTCATATGAACCATGTTGTCGTTTGCATATCATGTTTTTCCATTTGTTAATTGTGTTTTCTTTATGCCATTCTTTTCAACTTTGACATTATTGTTATGAATTGAACGAAGAAAAGGGAAAGTGTGTGGATTGATCGAGAAATCATAACAGTAAGAAACACATGCCAAAAATTCGGACAAGATGACTTGAAATTTGAAAAGAAAAACTAAAGAAAAAATTGAATTTTCACACGTTTTTTTCCTTTCACTTTCAGAATTCCACATCTGAAAGGTAAGTAGGAAATTATAAGTAATTTGTGTTGAAAAAGTTTGCCAGCATTTTAAAATTCATAAGATTACAGTGTGCAACTTTTTTTCGTTCCTGGGCAATGAGAGTTATTTTCTGATTGAAACAATAGTGGATAGTATAATATATTTACCTAATGATACTGTGAAAATTTGTTTACCTGGAAAAAAAAAGAAATTGCATTAGAAAGTTTTTAGGTGAAAAACCCTCAGATTTTTAAAATCTATCAAAAATCAACTTATTTTTTAGTAAAATTTCCAGTACTTAATAAATGACAAATTATTTATGGTTTTGAAATCCTATTTTGGGAGAAATTTTATATGAGAATTTTTTCCAATTTTTCTTCCTAAAAAGATTTTAATGATAAATTTAACTTTTCTACACGTTTGGGTTGTTAGCGAATTGATGGAAAATTACTTACCTCTGCATGAATGTTTATTTGCAAATATTTCCATGTGTTGTTAACCACTCAGCCACTTGCACCTGAAATTCTATGAATCACATTTTCACCTTTTGACCTGAACTTCAAAACATCAACAATCTCTGAGGAAAAAGATTATTACAAAGTCTATATATCCTCAGTTTTCAAGTGAGTGCGGCTGGCTCAATATGTATCTATGTGTTGTGCGTACAAGCCGCAGCTAGAGCTAGAGGGCTGAAAATTTCAATATTTATTCCTTATTATGTCTAGAAAAAACTTTTTTTGTTTTTTGAAAATTCCACCCCAATACAGGTTCTTAGTCAACTGTGATATTAGGCCAGTCCACTGCATCACAGCACACACCACGCAGCCCAAGTGTGGTGTGTGCTGTGATGTGGTGTGCGTTGAGAACTAGGGTGTGCAGCGAAGGTGGGATTACAATCCTTTGGCCCATGAGTACCATGCCATCCCTGACACAAAAACATTGATAAGGGTGCAGGAAGCCCTCCAGGTGATGAATTAGGTTGAGGAATGTTGTATCTGATGCCATAGCTTCTCAAACCATGTCCCATGTGACACATGTACGACTATGAATCTATAAGCTAGTATCTTTTCTTTGAGGTTAGGTAGCCATCTGTTACGGATGTTGATGAGCGACCTATCATTTAGGACCTGAAGCAGTGGCTTGTGGTCGTGACGACAATTAGGTCTCTGCAACCCAGTACATTTTTTTTTTTTTGTTGATTTGGACAAACTTTGTTTGGAAAGTTAGCAATGATGACATGCAACGCTGGTTGTAGGCATCACCACTGGCCAGGAATGCCTATGGTGCCATCTTCTATCTGTAGTGTCCCAATGGTATTATAAATGTTCTAATATGTCATCCTCTTCATGAATGGGTACAGAATGGTACCCATTCTACGCACCAGTTACTGTCTTTTTCACACCTTGCGGGACACGGTTTGCCAGGTGGAAATGGCTTTGGTGAAAGGTTACTTTTCCTTAACTAGAGTCTTGCGACTTTGGTGCAAAAACAGGTGGCCCCTTTGGCTCTGACTTATCACAGTGGCCCCATGTGACACAGGTGGAGCATTTGCTGCATGACACTGTGTAATGTCCTTTGGCTTCACATTTCATTGATCTGGTTCTTCGGTCATTCCTGGATCCATGGGCAGGGCCACCATATACCCAGCAATTGAGTCCACCTATCCCTGATGATGGGGGGTGGTTTTGGAGTACTACACATAGCGCCAGTGAAGTCTCCTACTGCACTTTTAGTCCTTCTGGGCATTGAAGGAAATGGTTTCTTCCAATGTCCTATCGTACTTAGGGTCACCTAGCAAGTCAGACATGATTTCTGGGTCTGCAATACCCCTTTAACCAATTTTATTTGATGATTTCATCACTGTAGTCAAACACGGGTGCAAGCGAGTTCTTTGCAATTTGCCACAAAGCGACAGAGGGCGGCCTGATCTCTCAGGCTAGCCAAGAATGTTTGATGCCTGTCCCAGGGGACTGGGTCATCCTACTCAGTTTTATGTGGTGGTCTAGGATACTCTTCTCCTTGACAACTAGAAGCTTGATGATTGGACTGAAGTCTGAATTTTCAAAAAGCCAGCCTGAATGCTGCAGACACAAACTAAGGAATCAATTTAGCATAAACTCACATTGTAAATTGAACCCTCAACTAAGAACTTATTTGGGGGTGGAATCTAAAAAAAACTTTTTTCTAGACATAATAAGGAATAAATGTTGAAATGTTCAGCCCTCTAGCTCCATTGGTGCAGCCTGTATGCTCAACACATATATACATATGCAGCCAGCCGCACACACTTAAAAACTGAAGAAACCTTTGGTGACAATTTTGGCTGGCGGTTTCTAATAAAGTGCAGATGTATAGAGTTCGTTCAGGTCAAAAGGTGAAAATGGCCACCAAATTGTCAGCAATGCTCGTTTCGGCTTTATTCATGCCCCACTGCCTGGTGAATGCTGACCACTGATCTGGGTCAGATCTGGTGGTGATTGTGGACCTTGGTGGTACTGATCTTTAATAGGGGATCTCTGTTGGGCCTGAGTGGAATGGGGAGTCTGGTCATGAATCTGGACAGCAACAGTTAAGGCTGCTGCAAAGGTGACAGCCAGGTCCTGGGACTGCCAGCCACACCTATCAACTGTGCACTGTAACTGAAACGTCCGAGGAAGGAACCAATCGGTGAATAACAAACTTGTGACAGTCATAAATGAGAATACACAACCTTCTCCGAATACTTTTATTCTAAAGGAAGACTGTCACCTGGAAACCAGGGAAAGGATAGTGGTTGGTTACCTGTTATCTCTCCATGTTAAACCATTCTGAAGAAAGCTACAATATTGTGAACTGTGTTTCTCTATTTTCAGAAACATCATCTTTGGAATCACACATGGACCTTGATATTGGAGATAAACAACTTTTATGAACTGCTTGGATCTGCATTTAGAAAACCTCCATGCACAGATTAAAAGTGAAAAAATATTCCTGTGAATTTTGTCGATAATATTACTCACACAAGTCACATTTGGTGCAACATACGCAAGCACACATAAGGAAAAAGATATTCTTGTGAAGGGTGTGGATCTGCATTTAGAAGACATGGAAAAACAAACTGGAGAGAAACCTTATTCTTGTGAAGTAGGCGGGTCTGCCTTTTTATTGAATTCAACTCTAAGAAAACCCAGGTGAACACATACTGGAGAAAACCCATATTGTGAAATTTGTCCATCTGTCTTTTAAAAAAAATTCATATGCAGAAACATACTGGAGAGAGAGCTTATTCTTGCGAAGTGTGTGGGTTTGCATTCTCAAATGATTCACATTTGATGCAGCATATGCGAACACACACAGGAGAAAAACCATATGCATGTAAAGTGTGTGGTTCTGCATTTTCACGTAAGTCACATTTGGGGGTTCATATGCGAACACACCCTGGAGAGAAACCATATGTATGCAAAGTTTGTGGATCAGCATGTTCACAGAGCTCATATTTGAAAAAACATATGCAAATACATACTGGAGAGAGAGCCTATTCTTGTGAAGTATGTGGATCTGCATTTTTTAGTAATTATGATTTGAAGCGGCATATGCGAACACACACTGGTGAGAAACCATATTCTTGTGAAGTCTGTGGATCTGCATTTTCAACTACTTCACATTTAAAAGATCATATGCGAACACACACTGGTGAGAAACCATATGTATGCGAAGTGTGTAGATCAGCATTTTCACAGAGCTCAACATTGAAAGGTCATATGCGAAGACACACTGGTGAGAAACCATATGCATGTGGATTGTGTGGAGTAGCATTTTCTATCCATTCATCTTTGACAATCCATATGGAAAGACACACCTGAGAGAAAACTTTTCATGTTTGAAAGGTCATAAGCTAACACACACCTGAGAGCTGCCATATAAATTTGGATGGTGTAAATCAGCATTTTCTGACCATTCAAATTTGAAACACCATATGCAAACACATACTGGAGAAAAAACATTTTCTTGTAAAGTGTGTGGATTTGGGTTTTTTTTTAAATTTGCATCTAAAAAGACATAAACATAAACAAAACATAAAGTGGAGAGAAACTATACTTTTGTAAAGTTTGTGGATCTACATCTTCTATGAGATCAGCTTTGAAAATCCACATCCACAGAAATGGTGTCAAAGATATTTACTCGGTTGGATTAAGTGGTATTAATCTTTACTTGGTTAGGTTAGGCTATTACAACATTCAAAGAGATCTTTGGTACACTCCCGAGCAGACACCCCCTCCCTGTCTAAGATGATGCAGGCCCCATAAGGGGTCAATTTATCAAAAACTTACATTGCAGATTGAAAGATATTTGTAAGACCATGTTAATTGTTATAAGAAAAGCAAGAAAAAATTAAATGATAAATTGCTAGAATGACTAAAACTTATCAAAATGTCTTATTCGGTACAAGGTGGCTGTCCTATACTGATAAACTGTGTCAGAAATAACAAAAAGACACGAGTGCAAAATTTTTGATTAGTTTATGCTATTACAACATTCAAAAAGGTATTTGGTACACTTCCCCGACAGACCCACACAGGCCCCCTGTCTAAAATGGTGAAGGGCCATGGAGTTTAATAAATTGTTGTAAAACCATTTTTTTTGCTCATTTTTACCTTTAATTCTTAACCCGGTGGTGTCGTTCTTAACTTGGTCTCATTGGGTGGTATTAATCTTTACAATAGGCCTCAGTGGTATTGATCTTTACTAGGGGACCTTAATGGTGTTGACCTTTACTAGTGGATCTTAGTAGTGCTGATCTTTAATAAGGGACCTTAGTGGTGCTGATCTTTACTAGTGGACCTTAATGGTGCTGATCTTTACTAGGGGATCTTAGTGAACATTGTTATAAAAAGCATGATTTATTATTATTAACACAAAGATTATTACAATAAAATTAACACATCACACTTTGCCACTCTTAAAGGCTGCAATTGAAAATAAATATCTGGAATTAGTTAAGAGAAAAGGCATAATATTCCATTAGTATAACACTACACCGCATGTTTCTTTGGTGACAATAAAAAATTGTTATTGCTTGGTTGGGAAATTTATATATAGAGAGAGAGAGGAAGCTGTTTATTATAATCACAAATGTTATCAGCCAGTTATTGTTATTAAAATCAATCCATCGCAAACACTTTATTTAAAATTAATTAAAAGATTTTTAAGAAAATAAATTTCATAATCATTTTTTAGAACGTAAAGCTGTTCATAAAAATGTAAATTGTTACATCCTTTGCTTAATGTTATCAGCCAGTTATTGTTATTTAAAAGACCTTGTCCTAAAGTGATCACAATAAATGGCTCATATATAAATGTATGTATATACAATATAAAACAAACAGGTCTGGTTAGTCCTTCAATAGAAACCATAATGTGACTTGGGCTGTATGTCATGGGGTGATTAATTGGGAAAAGGGGTGATCAATGAATAAATCACTTATCTCGCTTTTTCTTTGGCAAAAAACACATATTTAGCAAAACTTTACATTGCTAACTGAACCCCACAGTAAAACGGGGGGCTTTAATAAAAAAAGAAAGTTTTCCTAGACATGATATAGAGTAAATGTTTAAATTTTCAGCCCTCTAGCTCCATTGGTGCGGCCTGTATATGTGATGCATACATAGCCAGCCAGCTAAACCAGCTTAAAAACTGAAGAAACCTATGGTGACAGTTTTGGTTGATGAAAAGTCTTAAAAAATGTTTTCCTATCATATATATATATATATATATATATATATATATATATATATATATATATATAGGCCTTCTGTGTTGATAGATAATAGAATGACACTGCATACAGAGATCTTCAGATGATAGAATGCCCCTCTTGGTCTTGCTGATGTAGTACAAAGGAAGTGGCATGTAATACATTTGCCATCAGCTTGGCTGCAGGAGCTGCTGGAAGTTGGCATCAAACTAATTTCAGGGGGCCCTACTTCCTGGTTTGAAATCAGAGCTGTCCTCCTAGACTGATTGCCTTCCCAAGGCTAGAATACTCAGTCTGTCCTGCTATTTTACCCATAGCTGGGGTGGGAGAAAAGATGGGTTCATGCCTTTCCGAAGTGCATTAATGCAAAGAAAACATAAACCACTAACCACTATGCCACTTGCATGTCTATAATATTTCCTTTAACAGATCTAATCCACAATGGGCAGCGTATGTGTGATTTATTTGTGTGTATGTTTATGTGTAGATGTATTTGTATCTGTATGTACACACAAGTGAACACAGGACAAATAAATTACACCGCCCACCCACTTGAAGGCTAAGGAAACTTTCCTGATATTCCATGCTGGGCACACAGATAACAAGAATATAACCCACAGTTGACCAACACTTAGAAATCATTGCCCACTCCCTCCCCCATCTCTCCCTCTATTTTTTCCTAGCTCAGTACACATTTCACACAAACATGTGAATAATCGGACTGCACATACGTGAGTTTTCTGCACTACAAAAGAGCTTCTGAAGACGCCAAATGAAACTCGGTGAAATGCATTAACGCTTATCTGTAAGATAATAAATATCTTTTGAGACATAACACGCTTTTTTCAATCTTTCATTTCCACATTGTCAAATTACCTCTACTATATCATCATTATCCGTTGTAAGTCCACTGCTGGACAAAGACCTATCTTGTGCTAGCCTCCACCACATCTTACCAGCAAACTTTTCTATCTCATCCCTCCATCTTGTGTCTGGTCTTTTCCTACTGCGTTTACTGACCTATGGGCACCCATCGGTTAGTCTTTTCCCTCGTCTATTGTCATCTCTTCTTGCTAGGTGACCAGCCCATCTCCACTTTTGCTGCTTGATTATTTGTATAATATCCTTCACTCTAGTCCTCCCTCTATATCCATGTTAATTGTTTTCTACCTCTTAGAGTTATCTCTAGCATTGCTCTTTCCTTGGTTCTCT
>VCCN01000679.1:1719070-1749602 GCA_006491835.1 Architeuthis dux
GTAATACTAACACCTCATCTCAGAAATACCGAACTCGGTTAGGTAATTATCAGTTCAATCAATCACCATAATTAACTCTAAACTTGGTTTTTATCATTACACTCTACTCCCCATGTCAAAATGACTTATACAAGTGTACTGTATACAGCATTTTGTTGACACCTGTCCATTCTGTCTGTATACATGCCCCACTGTCTGGTGAATGCTGACAACTGATCTGGGTCAGATCTGGTGGTGATTGTCGGTGGATCTAGCTTGAGCTTCTGTTGTGCAGGATGGGCAGTCTAGTTGTGCATCTGGAGAGCTGTTGTTACGACTGCTGCAAAGGTGACGTCCAGATCTTGGGAATGCCAGCTGCAGCCATCGACTGGGCCCTGTAACTGAGACATCTTGTCAGTTTAGGAGATTTCTGAGGAAGGAACCAATCGGTAAATAACAAACTTATTTGTGACAGTCATCAATGAGAATCTACAACTTCCTCCGAATACTTTTATTCTAAAGAATGACTGTCACCTGGAATACAGGGAAAGGATAGTGGTTGGTTAACCTGTTATCTCTTCATGTTAAACCATTCTGAAGAAAGCTACAATATTGTGAACTGTGTTTCTCTATTTTCAGAAATATCACCTTTGGAGTAACACATGGATGCTGATATTGGAGATAAACAACTTCTTTTATGAACTGATTGGATATGCATTTAGAAAATGTCCAACTTTAAAAATGATCATACACACTCAAATTAATAGTGAAAAAATATTCCTGTGAATTTTGTTGATCATATTGTCGATCATACTCACACAAATCACATTTGGTGCAACATACACAAGCACACATAATGAAAAAAATATTTTTGTGAAAAGTTTGGCTATTTAGAAGACATGGAAAAACATACTGGAGAGAGACCTTATTCTTGTGAAGTGTGTGAATTTGCATTTTCAACGGTTTCACATTTGGAGAGGCATATGCGAAGACACACTGGAAAGAAACCATATGCATGTAAAGTGTGTGGACCAGCTTTTCCATGGAGCTCAACATTGAAAGATCATATGCGAACACACACTGAAGAAAAACCATATGCATGTAAAGTATGTGGCTCTGAATTTTCATGTAAGTCACATTTAGAGATTCACATGCAAACACACCCTGGAGAGAAACCATATGCATGCAAAGTGTGTGGATCAGCATTTTCAATGTGCTCATATTTGAAAAAACATATGCAGAGACATACTGGAGAGAAAGCTTATTCTTGTGAAGTATGTGGATCTGCATTTTCAAGTAATTATGGTTTGAACAGGCATATGCGAACACACACTGGTGAGAAACCATATTCTTGTGAAGTGTGTGGATCTGCATTTTCAACTACTTCACATTTGAAAGATCATATGCGAAGACACACTGGTGAGAGACCATATGTATGCGAAGTGTGTGGATCAGCATTTTCACAGAGCTCAACATTGAAAGGTCATATGCGAACACACACTGGTGAGAAACCATATGCATGTGGATTGTGCGGATCAACATTTTCTAGCCATTCATCTTTCAAACGCCATATGCAAAGACACATCTGAGATGAATCATTTCCTTGTAAAGTGTGCGGATTTGTATTTTCAAAAGATTTGCATCTAAAAAGACATATGCAAACACACAGTGGAGAGAAGTTGGTGGACTACAATTTGCATGAGAATAGGTTTGAAAATTCACATGTAGACACATACTGGAGAAGGTTATCTTATGAAATTTGTCCATCTGTCTTTTCAAGAAACTCACAGTTAAAGATTCACATGTGGAGAGAGAGTATATTCTTTTGAAATGTGTGAATCTGCATTTTCAAATAATTCACATCTGAAAGGTCATATACTAACACACACATTTGGATTGTATAAATCAGCATTTTCTGACCATTCAACCTTGAAACACTATGCAAATACACACTGTAGAGAAACCATTTTATTGTAAAGTTTGTGGATCTACATCTTCTATGAGATCAGCTTTGAAAATCCGCATGCAATCACAGAGCTGAAGTCATATAAAGATCTTTACTTGGTTGGATTAGGTGGTATTAATCTTTACTTGGTTAGTTTAGGCTATTACAACATTCAAAAAGGTCTTTGGTACACTTCCCCGACAGACCCATGCAGACCCCATGTCTAAAATGGCACGGGGCCCATGGCGTTTAATAAATTGTTGTAAAACCATTTTTTTGCTCATCCTTACCTTTAATTCTTAACTCGGTGGTGCCATTCTTAACTTGGTCTCATTGGGTAGTACTAATTTTTACTAGGGGATCTCATTGGTACTGATCTTTACTAGGGGATCTTAGTGGTGCTCATCTTTAATAGGGGATCTTAGTGAACATTGTTAATTGTTATAAAAAAAGCAAGATTTATTATTATTAACACAAAGATTATTACAATAAAATTGACATGTTACACTTTGCCACTCTATTAAAGGCTGCAATTGAAAATAAATATCCGGAATTAGTTAAGAGAAAAGGCGTAATATTCCATTAGTATAACACTAGACCGCATGTTTCTTTGTTGACAAGAAACAATTGTTATTGCTTGGTTGGGAAGTTTATATATATATATATAGAGAGAGAGAGAGGAAGCTGTTTATTATAATCACAAATAATGTTATCAGCCAGTTCTTATCAAAATCAATCCATCCAAACATTTTATTTGATAAAAATTTCATAATAATTTTTTATAACATAAAGCTGTTTATAACAATGAATGTAAATTGTTACAATTTTTATATCCTTTGTTTAATGTTATCAACCAGTTATTGTTATATAAAAGACCTTGTCCTAAAGTGATCACAATAAACAGTATGTATATACAATATAAAACAAATAGGTCTGCTTAGTCCTTCAATAGAAACCATCATGTGACCAATGTCTTTTGGCTGCATGTAGTGTTGGGGTGATCAATGAATAAGTTACTTCTCTTGCCTTTTCTTTGACAGTGATCACTAAAAAAGTCTGAAAAACATATGAATATTCGGACTGCACACACGTGAGTTTTCTGCACTGCAAAATAACTTCTGAAGATGCCGAATGAAACTCGGTGAAATGCATCAAGGCTTATCTTTATGATAATATGTTTGAGACATAACACGCTTTTCTCAATCTTTCATTTCCACATTGTCAAATTACCTCTACCATATATATGTGTGTGTGTGAGAATCATATGTGCTTGTGGTGTTATTCTTTGTGTGACATACCCATACACATGCCCACACAAAGAATAACCCCACAAGCACACATGATTCTCGCATGTACCGCTTCCGATAAGATCTGCCTGCTTCATTTACAACAAGACCACTACCCGTTCTCCGCCAAAAATTTTCTTCATCTTTGATGAAAGCTGATTTTCATGGCTGAAACATGTCAGGTAATACATAATTATTTCAAATAATTTTGAGGCTCCACATTGTCTTGTTGGCAACAGTGTGAGCGACTGCTAAACGAGTGGTCTAAATCGTAAATGTGAATAAAGAGACAAACTCTGTGCGGGGATCGAACCCGCGTCCACCTTGGAAGCAACCTTATGCGCAGGTTCTGCTCTACCAACTGAGCTAACAAAGATCTCATGGTAGGCAGGATTCTTTTATCCTACAGTTTGTTGGCTTCTCTACTCTCAAGAATAGAGAAGCACTCTGTGTGGAGTTCGTTTCTTTATTCACATTTATGATTTAGGCCGCTTAAAAACTGAAGAAACCTATATTGACAGTTTCTAATTAAGAATCTTCATTGTTTTCAACCCAATCACAAATCCAACTAGAAGGCACTCAGAGACCGCATATCTCTGACAACACCATACACTAACAAAAAATTGAATGACAATCAGCTCATATATAGCTACAATGCTTTTTTGAAAAATATCTCCCAATCGAAAACACATCCCTGGATCCACTCCAAAATAAAATAATTATTTAGCCAATGGCCCACCGTTCCACAAAGTTTCATTGAAAGAGCTTAAATTTAATCATGTAACAGATACATATCACACATGTGTATTTTGAACTCAAACACTCCGGTCATTGAGTGAAATCATTGACACACATACTTTTCCAGGAACACCCAGATTTCAGATAACTGGCCATACACAATATGAAAATATCCACGTGAATGGTAATTTGATACGCATTGTAGACTAAATATCTGGGAAAAGTCCAGTATATGTTCACATCCAATTAAGTCTTAAGGCTTTGACACTAAGCACACCAAAATCCATGATATTGGTATTCCTACACCTTCCACTGCTATAAGAGGACTAATTTCATTCTTCATCCATCTCGGTTCATTCGCCTGCAGATCTCAGGTCGGTCCAATATACATACCAAAGAGACAACCAGATGGACATGAGCGAATATGTATACCTCTTCCAACTTTGTATATAAAATATATGAAAATATATACCTGCATGAAGTGTGAAAAGTATTTAGTTCTTAGCTGATCTCATATCAATTGTGTATATTGCGGCATACATAGTAACTCACTTGTAACACTTTGACTATTTCATAGATGTAAGAATAGGGGGGTAGCTGAGGGGATGCTCAAGGAGCACAGCCCCTTGGGTCCCTAAATTTCCAGCTACGCCCCTCTGTAAGAACAAAATAAATCTGATCTTCAAATATTTAAAAAAAACATCCATGTTTCAAAAAAGTACATTATCATCTCCAGAGACACTAATCAAGTCTACAATGAGAATTAGCAATACAGCCCCCCAACCCCCATTATAATGCGGTTTGTTATAGCATGTGTTAACATGAGTTATTGCCCTTGGACTCTAAGGTATAAAAGGATGTCATCTCAAGACAAAGGCGCTTATTATCTGCCCTTGAAACGTTGGATGGTGTACCCCTAAATATGTAGTTCCAAAATAGCTAAATCCGGCTGCAAAATAACTAAATTTGCGACCCTGGTTATTGCAGCACGGTTATAATGTGGTTGGCTTTCTTGGATGTGAGAGGCCTGTATTTTAAAATCGATAGAAAATCTAGGATTCAAATCTGATCTACTGTATTTGTCTCCCAGAAAATAAGACAAATGGATTGTCAGCAACTACATGGACCTGATAATTCAAAGCTGTCTTAAGAATATTTGAGGCCCCCCAAGAAAATAAAACAATACTAGCATTCCAAGGAAAATTATAAATCACCACCAGCTATATATGCTTTATTTTACCTACCTACCTGAATTAAACAGTGGTGGTGAGCAGTGATCATTAACAAATATTTTCCCTACTCACTGAGAGGATTGTGTGTGCAAAATTTCAAGTTTCTACTATGAACGGCTGGGCAAAGTCCAGATACATAGATACATATAAATGTGAGAACACATGAATAACCTAAAGCCAGCAATAAACCAGTGTTGTGGGTAGCAGTGATTAATAATGGATCATCAGCAACTACATGGACCTAATAATTCAAGGCTGTCTTAAGAATATTTGAGGACCCAGGGGGGCAAAGCAATGTACTGGAGTCAAGAACTGATTTCAACATGAATGTAAACATAGGTTTAGAGAAGGTTCTCTACGTCTGCTATTTAATAATAGGAACCTAAATTTTAATTTTTTGAATTAAATTTTTGGGCCCCTAAAAATCATGGGGAACCCAAGAAACTTCCCAGTGTGCACCTGCAATGAGACGGCCCTGTGTTAATTTACATGTTTTCAATGAAAACATAAAAATAGAAATATTTTTGATGCCTCCATAGTAAATCTACAATCTAGAGCAGGCATGTCAAATTCATTCACTGTGACCGGCTAGATAACATAATTATGAGCAATTCACGATTACATATTAGGTGAGTAATATAAAAATAAGAAATGTAGATTTATTCTACTCTCGTACTCACATGAAGAGGTTCTTAAAAATAAACAAACATATCGTACTCCGCAGGCTATATGTTTGACAACCCTCATTTAGAGAGGCTCCAGAAACTTCTCTTTTTGAAAATCTTGTTTCCTTATTTTTTATAATTTAATGGTTAGTTGGAATAAAAATATATTTAAGAGGTGAGAAATTAACATGCACAGATCTCCCCTGATGCTTGGGCAAATCACAAAAGAAAATTTTTAAAAAATATCTAAGTGAAGAAATTCATAAATAAATTTTAAAAAAACCCAAAATCCCAAGTAATCATAAATTAACTGTGACGACGAAATGGAAATGGACTTGCACGAGGAAATGACCTGCTTGATGTACGGCAAGTAAAAGCTGAATGAAATGGTTCGCCGACATATATAGACAAAGTGGAACGTGGATGACCTGTATGTTGAGCGCCAGCAACCTGGATGTAACGAGTTGCTGGCTATAACAGGTCCCGGACACGGGTGCTCACTAGTTCGTTCTAGACTCGCCACTAGAAGCCACGCTCGAATCGTATTTGGGACTTATACAAGAAATGAAGCCGTAGCAGCTCAGAGATAGCTTACCGGTGATAAGTGAGAAAGTGCCCCTTGAAGGAAGTTCCGGTGCTGCAACATTGATGTGCCGTTGTACTCATTGCATTGAAACTGTGTCTGTGTTTCCCCCACCCCCTTTCTACTACATTAACCTTAAAAACAAAAATTCATTATAACCATTGTCTGATCAGACAGAGGTGTAAAAAAAATCCTGGATCCACTCTTGGTTACAAGATTCAACATACATCTGATGAAAGCCTGCAAATATTTAGGTTGAAACATTGTAAAGGAAAGATTGTGATACTAGTCAGAATAATTCATAGAAAATAGTGAATGTGCTTTGTTACAGAATTAATCAAATTCATAAAAATTGCAATTTTTACCTTTCCCGTTTAAAAATGTTACTGTTAGGGTTAGAGTTTTGAAATCCGTCACCAGCGTCTGTTTGCAGCTGGAATGGCTTAATTTTAAAACAGGAAAGGTAACAATTTCCCATTTTGGATGTGTTCAATAAATATTCCATGTAGTAAATTTCTCTAAGGAAATAATGAGAGAAAACAGGAGTGGATCCAGGATTTTGAGCGGGGGATGATACCCCTCTCCCGTATCCACGCCTGGAAAAACATCAAAACACTAAAGAGTTTTAATATAAAAATCACCGGAGGCATGTGAATGCCAAGGATTTTGGTGCCTTTTTTTACACAGGGACGAAATTGTCGATCACCGCTTTGCCTCGGTTTGGTCATTATATGAACCAATTTGTCGTTTGCATATCGTGTTTTTCAGTTTGTGAATTGTGTTTTCTTTGTGCCATTCTTTTCAACTTTGACATTATTGTTATGAATTGAATGAAGAAAAGAGAAATTGTGTGGATTGATCGAGAAATCGTAACAGTAAGAAACACAGACCAAAAATTCGGACAAGAAGACTTGAAAAGAAAAACTGAAAAAGAAATTGAATTTCCACACGTTTTTACTTTCAGAATTTCACATCTGAAAGGTAAGTAGGAACTGATAAGTACTTTGTAGTGAAAAAAATTGTCTACATTTAAAAATTTATGAGATTACTGTGTGCAACTTCTTTTCGTTCCTGGGTAATAAGTGTTATTTTCCGATTGAAGCAATCAGAAAATAACACCCACTACCCAGGAACAAAGATCGTATTGTTGAAAAAATGTGTCTACATTCTAACATTTCAATATAACATTATTGTATTTACAGTTTCCCAATTTAGTTTTAAAAAATAGAAAGACAAACGGTTTTTACTTTTTATATATCATGGAAATGGGGGAAGTAGCGATACTTTCAGGGCTGCTACTTTTGACACGTTCGTACCAAATTGGTACTTCTGATTGTTTTCGGTACTAAGCTCGTAAGATTTGGTACATTTTAGGAATTTCTTTACAAATGTATATTTTTTAAGTATGAAGAAAGTGGACGAAAATTTCAGCAAGAGAAATTGCAAAAATCAGCATGTTATTCGATTTTAATAACATTTTCGATACTTATTTAAAGAACCAATTTAAAAAAAAAACGATCTGTATTTTAAATAATCATGCTTTCGTTGATTTTTACACATTTTACCGTAACCGGACAAGTCGGCCGCCAATATTTCAAACCCGAACATTTCGGCCACGTTTCTTTTTTAAAGGCGAAAATGACTTTCTAGACGGAATTTAAAACGAAATAGAATCAAAATATATACATCTAATGCAATTTACACTAATAATAAGTTAATTCATGTTTGTTGTTTAGTGTTTTATATATCTTTTTTCAACTTTTCATAGCTAGTTTTTGTTTATTTTCTCGAGTAATGTTATTTAATTTTTTTATTTAATTAAAATGTTTTACGTTTACGATATTACTGATCGAATATTTGATAAAAAATAGAAAAACATTTTGTTAAATAGGTAGATAATCGACTTTTTGATAACAATAACATCAAGTGCACGATGTGACGAATTCTACGAAATCGACTACGGCTACACAAAATAGGCAACAACAAACGCATGGGAACATAGTTGATTGCAACAAATAAACAGAAAGCTTCAATATTAGTATAGATTTGTTTTAACACCGCTTTCTGTGGAAAATAACGTGCTGCACCAACTTTATTTTACAATCAACTCTTATCCATCCGTTATTTTTTTTATGTAAATAGAAAATATTTTAATTAAAGAAAAAAAAATTAAATAACATTACTCGAGAAAATAAACAAAAACTAGCTATAAAAAGTTGAAATATATAAAACATTAAACAAACCTGAATTAAGTTAGTATTATTGTAAATTGCATTAGTTTTATATATTTTGATTCTATTTTGTTTTTAATCCTGTCTAGATAGTCATTTTCATCTTTAAAAATGAAATGCAGTCGAAATGTCCAGGTTTGAAATATTGGCAGCCGATTTGTCCTAGAGTCATATTTTACAGATATCTCCCCTCCAAGATACTAATTATGTTTAGCTTTTTTAGAATAATATCCTGGAATGGAACTCTTACTTAATAACTATATTATTCCGATATTTTTTAAATGTATAATTTTTCTTTTTTCTATATCACAGTTTGACTGAAACATATCAAAACATATAACAAAGATGAATAATTAAATATAGTGAAATGATGAAAAAATATTTACCGGCTGTATTTTTCATATCCTTTATTCTGTTTTTTGTTTATGTAAATTGACCACTATTTCAAATTATGGGATCAACTCCCATAATTTGAAATAGCAGTCAACATGCCTTGTTTTTGCATGGCACAGTCATGGTGCATATTAATCTTGTTTATTTTTCCACTCAAATATATGTGTACTGCATTGTCTACCATACATTTTTAAAATCAGATGTTGCTTACACACTTGAAATTAATTTTCCTTCATACCTAATAGTAGTCGAGCAAAATATTAAAATATATTTCATTTCATTTTCTATACACAAAAGGCAATTGTGAGTTTTGCTGCTCCAGCAGTTGAGTCACAGATGGTGATGGTGAATTTAAAGGCAAAGAGGCAGATGACAATTTCAACATTTTTTTCACTTTTTAAATTCAAAATGACTGCAGGATGTGTTCATTTACCAGAAAAAAAGAAATGCTGAACCTAAATGTGGTAGGCCTGCTGCATCTACATCTATTTTCCCATTGCGAGTAACAAGAGATTTTTTTACCTGAACTGAAATTACATTCAGGGAGTTGAAACCCTAACCTACCTACTAACACTAAAAAATGCTGTTCTGAGGAATACTCTTTAAATTCGCCTTCAGTGGCAGCCATTCTGAAGTGGGAAAGGTAACAGTAGCCCAAAGACAGCGACTCTACTAAGTGGAACCTGTGTGAAAAAATGTCTTTGAAGATTGAAAAGAAGATAAAGATGAAAATGAAGTTGTTTTTTTAAGTATTTGAGTTAAATTTGAGTAATTTGTCCTGATATTGGTAGTATTTGGTACGTTTTGGCCTAAGCTTTTGGTACATTTGCTATAATCTCCATGGCAACTCTACTTCTCAATTTCTAGGTTTTTTGTATGTTCAATATTACTGTATACATAGTTCCCCAAACCCATTTCCATCATGGTTGTATGGATTTCCCAACTAACTCGTGGTAGAGTACATCAGGGCCGGATTAAGCATGTGTGCGGCATGTAGCATATGTTATAAAGAGGCCCCAACTTTTAAATACCTAAATATTAGAACACATAATTCTTTTACTTGCCCATTAAAGTAATTTTTTTCATTTGCTATACAGCCAGATAATACAAAAAATATATCTGACATATCAGATTACTTTGTTTTGATTTTTGTGCATCGGCTATGATGTCTGTTTCAAATAACTTCATATTTACTTGTATATATATCATATAGATACCACACTCCCATTAATTACATAAAAGTTGAAGGCAGTAAAGTATTTTAGCAATAGTGCCAGTGCAGAATCACTGAATCGGAATTGATAGCTTGCAAGCATTTAATGCAGGGCCCTGGAAATCACAGGGTTAATGTTTTTGTATGTTCAATATCTACTTGTGGATATATCACTGTATACCTACTTCTCATTTTCTCAACTGTAGTATACATTAATTTTGGTGGTTAAGATTCGATTAAGTCAAATATTCGATAAAATATAGAAAAGGATTTTGTGTATTTAATCCATAATCTTTTAATTCTAATACCTTACCGCTGTAAGTTTTGAGGGAATTTTTTAATTTTTGAGGACATTCGTGGCATGTTCCATAAAATGCGTGAAATTGAGTGAAATTTCAAAGATTTTTAATTTCAAAACTATTAGAGATACAGACCTAATATTTCGGATTTCTATATATGTTTGGTATAGGAGCACCTGTGATTTTTTTTTCAGTGGAATCTATGAGGGTGACCTAGGGAGTTTTGGGTGATTTGATATGCAATGACACTTATGTTATATTGATATTGGAATCTATGAGGGTAACTTTGGGAGCTTTGATATGGAATGGTTTCTTATGTTATATTGCTAACTTGTGACTAATTATCTATCACCTGGGCCCCTGGGCTGAACGTTAGCAAGGCTCCCCTGACCTTGGCCCCTGCCCCACCCTTCATTGAATAGAATAAAGTGTCACTAAATTTTCTAAATATTTATATGTTTGGAGCCTATTTAGTAAACAAAATAGTATTTGTAATATATATTCATTCTATTGAATTATATGAGATTTATAATGCTGTATATGACAACTAGAAACCGTCAACCAAAACTGTCAACATAAGTTTCTTCAGTTTGTAAGTGAGGCTGGCTGGCTGGCTGGCTATGTATGTATATGTCATGCATACAGGCTGCACCAGATGACTGAAAATTCAAACATTTATCTTTGTCTTTTGAAAATTCCCTCCCAAAATGTGTTTTTAGTAGGAGGTTCAATTAATACGTGACAGTTTCTATTGAGTGACTAACCTGATTTTTTAATAACAATATAAATGCATAATATACACAGGTACATGAAATTGTTTGATTATTTTGAGAAGACACTTTTGAAATGATGTTCATCATTTGCAACAGTATCTGTTTTTGTGCTATTCAGTTGAAATTATTAGATTTTTGTGTTATTCAATTGAAATTATCACATGTACCCATTTTTGCTACCCAAAAGTTCTGGAACTTTGACCAGTCAAACAATTACCTTAGCACCTAGTTTCCACCAACTCCTTGGAAGTAGTTCCTTTGGGTATATATACAGTAAACTCACAAAGGGTAGCAGCAAATGTCCGTACTACATTTATTTTACACTTGCTGTTTGAATTCCTTGAACTTTTCGGTTATACTTTGTATGTACATTTATTGATAATCAAAGGTAGCATAATCTTAATTGTTAAATTAATATTCTTTTTCTTAAAAAGACATTTCTTTTTGCAATTACTTGTGCATGAATGTTTATTTGCAAATATTGTTAATTTCTATAAATTACCTTTTGACCTGAACTTCAAAACATCAACAATCTCTGAGGAAAAAAAGATTGTTTGGAAGTCTATGTATCTATACATTATCTTTTAAGCATTCTGAAGAAAACCCCATTATCTCTTCAAGTTGAACCCTTCTGAAGAAAGCTACAATAATGTGAACTGTGTTTCTCTATTTTCAGAAATATCACCTTTGGAATAACACATGGACCCTGATATTGGAGATACATCACTTTTATGAACTGTTTGGATCTGCAGATTTCTCTGAATTTTGTCAATCATAAATCATATTTCTCACGACAGTCACATTTAATGCAACATATGCAAGCACATAAGGAAAAAATATTCTTGTGAAGTGCGTGGATCTACATTTTCATGAAATTCATACTTACAAAAACACTTGCTGAAATTAGGGAGGAAAAGGATATTTTTGTGAAAAGTACGGCTCTGCATTTTCAGGAAATACAGATTTGAGAATACATGGAAAAACAAACTGTAGAGAAACCTTATTCTTGTGAAGTATGTGGATCTGCCTTTTTATTGAATTCAATTCTAAAAAAACACATGCAAAGACATACTGGAGAAAAACCATATTCTTGTGAAATTTGTCTATCTGTCTTTTCAAAAAATTTACAGTTAAAGATTCACATGCGGAAACATGGTGTAGAGAGAGCATATTCTTGTGAGGTATGTGGATCAGCATTTGTAACTAATTCAGAATTGAAGAGGCATATGCGGATACACACTGGTGAAAAACCATATGCTTGTGAAGTGTGTGGATCTGCATTTTCAAATAATTCACATTTGACAGATCATATGCGAACGCACACTGGAGAGAAACCATATGTATGTGAAGTGTGTGGATCAGCCTTTTCACAGAGCTCAACTTTGAAAGGTCATATGCGAACACACACAGGTGAGAAACCATATGCATGTGGATTGTGCAAATCAGAATTTACTCACCATGCAACTTGGAAACATCATATGAAAAAACACACTGGAGAGAAATCGTTTCCTTGTAAAGTGTGTGGATTTGTATTTTCAAAGAAATTGCATCTAAAAAGACATATGCAGACACATACTGGAGAGACACCATGTTCTGGAGAAGTAGGTGGATCTGCATTTTCTTATAATTCACAGTTGAAGAGTCATATGCGGACACACACTGGTGAAAAACCATATGCATGTGAAGTGTGTGGATCAGTACTTTCATCGAGTTCCAATTTGAAACGTCATGTGCAAACACATACTCGAGAGGCAACATATTCTTGTAAAGTATGTGGATTAGTATTTTTAAAGAATTTGCATCTCACAAGACATATGGAGACACATAGTGGAGAGGCACCATATTCTTGTGAGGTGTGTGGGTCAGCATTTGTAACTGATTCAGAATTAAAGAGGCATGTACAGATACACACTGGTGAGAAACCATATACTTGTAAAGTATGTGGATCTGCATTTTCAAATAATTCACATTTCAAGAGGCATATGCATACACACACTGGTGAGAAGCCATATGCATGTGAAGTGTGTGGCTCTGCATTTTTGCATAATACACATTTAAAGATTCACATGCGAACACACACTGGAGAGACACCATGTACTTGTGAAATATGTGGATCTGCATTTTTATGTAATTCACTGTTGAAGGTTCACATGCGAACACACACTGGAGAGAAGCCATATGCATGCAATGTGTGTGGATCGGCATTTTCACAGAGTTCACATTTGAAATGTCATATGCAGATACATACTGGAGAGAAACCATACTCATGTGAAGTATGTGGATCTGCATATTCAAATAATTCATATTTGAAGAGTCATATGCGAACACACACTGGTGAGAAACCATATGCATGTGAAGTGTGTGGATCTGCATTTACAAATAATTCACATTTGAAGAGTCATTTGCGGACACACACTGGTGAGAAACCATATGCATGTGAAGTGTGTGGATATGCATTTTCAAATAATTCACATTTGAAGAGGCATGTGCGAACACACACTGGAGAGAAACCATATGTATGCGAAGTGTGTGGATCAGCATTTTCACAGAGCTCAACTATGAAATGTCATATGCGAACACACACTGGTGAGAAACCATATGCATGTGAATTGTGTGGATCAGCATTTTCTGACCATTCATCTTTGAAATATCATATGCAAAAACACACGTGAGAGGAATTGTATCATAGTGATACTGATCTTTATTTTATCCTAGTCATATTCATGTGAATAACATGGATCTGCTTTTTCAGATAATTTCAATATGAAGACACACGGTCAGACACTCTGTTCCATGGGAAGAGGTCTTTGAAAGTAAGCTCTCCAAGTGGAATTTGGATGCAGGAGATTTGCAGCCCGTTCTTTGGCCAGAACCTTCAGAGATTTGGGCATCATGGGGAAGAGGAGAACCATCCACTGTGGGTTACCTGGAGGAGGGTGTATGCCATTGGTATCCAGTGTAGTAACAGTTAACAAGCTTGTAATACTGACCATTATTACTGTAATGAGTTCTATCGCCCCCGGGTGCCCCAATACTGTGACGCTGTATCAGAAACTGTCAACATAGGTTTTGGCATTTTTGCAAGAGATTGAACAGGACTCACAGGTTCCATTGTCTGCCCTGTTACCCCACTTTTAGCTCATGATAATCAGAAACAGATTTGGTTAGTCTCCCAATACAAACCCTCAGATGACCAACATATTTTGGCAGCGTGCTGTGTTGGGGGTGATCATATAAACAATTAGAAAAGGGGGAGATCAATGAATACGTTACGTCTCTCGCCTTTTCTTGGATCAATAAGAAGTCTGAATATTCAGAAAACAAGCATGTATGCTGCTGGACACAAACTAAGTGTCTGAATTAGCATAAACTTACATTGTAAATTGAACCCCCCCAATCTTATTTTGGGGTGTGGGGGAATAATGTTTAAATGTTCAGCCTTCTAGCTCTATTGGTGTAGCCTGTATGTGTGACACACACATAGCCAGAATCACTTAAAAACTGAAGAAGACTGACAGTTTCTAATTAAGAATCTCTCGTTGTTTCTGCCCAACTAGAAGGCACTCAGAGAGAGCATATCTCTGCCAACACCATACACTAACTAAAAACTGAATGACAATCAGCTCGTATATAGCTACGATGCAAGGGAGGTAACTGTAAGTTTTGATTTTCCATATTTTGGACAATTGAAAACATCCCTGATCCGCCCCAAAATGAAATATTTCTTTAGCCCATGTCCCACCCTTCCAAAAATGTTATTGAGAACTTGTATGGACAGACAGACATGAGCGAATACATATACCTCCTCCAACCTTGGCAAATTAAGACATTCTTCTTTGAATCTACAACTTTTTATTAATATACTATCACTTTCTTTTTTGACTTGAAAGGTGTCTTGCAGTGCCTCAGTTTGAGATAATTCTGGGTTCAAGTTGACATCCTCATTAAATTCTTTCCATTCTTCAACATCTCTGTCGAAATCATTCACTTTTCTTAGCTGTGTTCCACTCATTTGAACATTTACCAGATTTAGAAATCAGTTTTGTTGTCACCCAATCATCTCTTCCATGCAATTTACATTGAACCTGTATATTCTTTTGTGTTTGGGAGACCTTTCCCTGCCTCATGATACTGTTACAGTCTTGGAATCTGAAACTACCAGTGTATTTTATTAATTTCAATAGCTTTGGGAGGAGGATGAGCAAACTGACAATGCAAGTTTTGTTACAAGACATTGTCACTTTAATAAAGGGATTTTTCTGAGCCTCCTCGAGTATACGCAGTGATTTACTCAATGGAAGAATGTAATGCCCAGATTGTGTCACAGGTAGATTGATCTTCTGTCCAAGTATCTGAGCTGTTTCATCCCAGCTTTCTTCATAGACTTTTGATAGCAACAATGGTATATAACTATCTACAATTACAGCTGTAAAGAAGAAACACATTTTTATTTTATTTTTATCATTAGCATGAATAATAATTCAGCTTTTGGGGTTGTTTTTCACAAATAAGTGATAGTGCATGTCTATTTATTGCAAATTTTCCTTTCTCATCAGATCTCACTAAATCAGTGGTTTCCAACTTTTTCAGTACTAAGGACCCCATTTATCTAAATGAATTTTATGCACCCCAGGCTTTTGAAAGGTCTGCTCACGGACCCCCAATGATACCATTGGGAACCACTGCAATGTTGGAAGAGGGGCCTCAAAGAGCCAAGCTCCCTGGATTTTTAGGGGTTGGCCTCTAATTTCCCGATGAAGTGGGCATGCATAAGGGAAGAAATCAGTGTTTCTAAGTATTGTTTGATATTTATGGCTAAAATTGGTCAAATTTCATATTTTTAGATTATATATATATATTCATTTAAAGCCCATATATCAAATAAAATAACTATATACTAAGACTCCAGAACAAATTATTAATAAAAATTATGCATTTACTTTCATTAAACTTACCAGATTTAATAGGTTATTGTATATATTTTTAAAGGCTAGTTTGTCGACAATAAGAGCATGACACTCCCTGCACTCCCATTAGGTATGCCTCTGCCCTCGTGTCCCTAAATCAAGTCTACAGTGAGAATTATCAATCAGGCCTTCCCCATTATAATGCGGTTCATTAGAGTGTGAGTTATTGCCCTTCGACTCTAAGGTATAAAAGGGTGTCATCTCAAGACAAGGGTGCTTATTATCTGCCCTTGAAATGGTGGATGGTGTACCCCTAAATATGTAGTTCCACATTAGGTAGCGAGCGTAGTTGAAGCATGGCGTCTATGAAATGGATGGAGAACAAATCCAGTTATGGTATATGGAGTGACCTTACGGACTTACCCCCAAAAAGCAAGCATCCGCAATATATTTGTCCTTGTCTGGTAGCGCTAAAGCAGCATTGAGGATTTAAAAAAGGAAGATGGTGTTAATATTTTACTGGAAAAATTGATGGTTTGTTTTGTAGGAGACAGTTCACTGCCTTTCATAATTTATATAATTTACGGAGATTGGGTGATACCAGAGGTGTAGCTATGGGGATGCTCAAGGGGCTGGGCTCCAAGTCTTCAGCTACGCCCCAATGTAAGAACAAAATAAATCTGTTCTTTAAATGTTTCAAAAAAGTACATTATCATCTCCAGTGATACTAATCAAGTCTACAATGATAATTAGCAATACAGCCCCCCCCCCCAATATAATGCGGTTCGTGTGTTAACTGAGTTATTGCCCTTGGACTCTAAGGTATAAAAGGAAGTCATCTCAAGACAAAAGTGCTTATTATCTGCCCATGAAACGGTGGATGGTGTACACCCAAATATGTAGCTGCAAAATAGCTAAATTGGCAACCCTGGTATTAGCAATACAGGCCTCACCCGATATAATGCGGTTCTTTATAGCACTGTTAATGTTATAACATGGCTGGATGGTGGACCCTTATGTAGCTCCAAAATAGCTAAATTGGCAACCTTGGTTATTTTGGCTCAGTTATAATCTGGTTAGTTTTCTTGGACCCCAACACCTGTGTTATAATGGGGGACACATGTATTTTAGAATATTTGATGCAATATACTGGATTTAGTGGGGTGAAAATCCATTGGGTCCAGGAAAGTTGTTTGTAAAAATATGTGAACATATTTTTATTTCTTTAGTTACATTTTGTTGGCTGGAGAATGAAGAGTGGGAGAGAAATAAGGGTGCCGAGAGAACGTTCCCAACAGGGGAACTTGATCTTAGGCAGATTGCCTAGGGCTGGGAAGGCATGTCTCTGTTCTGAGTTCCGAATTTTCTCCGTCTCTTCTGCTTCCGCTTTGGCTCTGAGCTTTATAGGGTTTCGAACACCCACGCTGGTGTCATTTCCATGATTTCCACATTCTGTTTTTAGGACACCTACGCATTTCCTAAGGTGACCGGATCACTTCCGCACAGGTGTTTGGCCTGGAAATGACCTTCTTGTGGTAGTATATCATAACAAGACTTCAGAAACGATCCTTTTTTTTTAAAAATCGCATTTCCTTTTTTATTATTCAATGGAATAATATTCAGTTGGAATAAAAAAAAAATATATTTAGAAAGTGAGAAATTAAGAGGCACAGATCTATGGTGGGTCTGGATCCCCTCCCGCTTAAAAACAAAAATTCATATCCATTGTCTGATTAAACAGATGGGGTGAAAACAAATTGGACACCACCTGCTCAAAATCCTGGATCCGCCCCTACTAAACAGTTTTCAGTATAAAACGCACAGGCGGTAATTAAATTCTCAAGGATTTTGGTGAAGGAACGAAATATTGTCGATCACCTTTGTTAGTCATGATATGAAACATTTTGACGTTCGTGTTTTTCTACTTCTCAATGCCGAAAAAGCTAGGAGAACTAGAAAGCACTCAGAGAGCGCATTCCTCAACCACTGACGTCCACTATAAACGCAATGAAAATAAAATATTAAAGAACAGGGGAGAGAATGCAATTCTCGAAATATGTACAAATAGTGAGTTACTTCCCTTGAATTATAAATTTATTTAACTTTTTGTTTTTGGCGTGTTTTCGCTGACAAAACTTACCTGAAATAGACACCTTACAAAAAAGAAAACCGTCAAAATTGTCTAAAATTTAATTTTATCGTCGGAATTTTTGTGGCATCAATAAGAAGAAAGATTGGGGAAAAAATCTCTGATACAAATTAATTGTGTACACCTTAGAGAACCGAAGATATTTTGAAAACAAATAGTGCATAAAGCGGTGACATTGTAAACAAGAGATTACATATAATGGTGGAGCAGATAAGTGACATAATCGTTCAGTTTGTGATACAAGCATGAAAATTGTCATGAACAGTCTCCATGGGTCACTTGACAAGAAAATTGTCCCATCCATTTAAGATTTCAAGATGGCCGCCACCTGGATCTTTAAATGATACCTTTTCTCATAGAAATTGATTGGGTTTTCTGATTAACAAGGTTTTGGTGTCGTTTCTTATGTTTTAGACCAAACTGAAGCCAATGGTGCAAGAAAATCAACCTGAAATTCCAACATGGTGGCTATTTTCCAAGATGGCTGCCATCCGGATTGTAAATTCAACATTCTTTTTAATAGAAATTGTTTGGATTGTCCAATTAAGGAATTATCTATGTCATTTTCTATGTTTTAGTTCATGCTGAAAACAATTCTGCCAAAAAAAGATATTGTGATTATTTAATCACTATATCGGAGGTTGGGGGGGGTGCAAAAGTGAATGATAACATAAAGATTGGCAACACACAGAAATTAAGTCAGCGGCAAATAAACGTTGCCTAAGACAAAGTCATTCAAAAATAATGTGAGATGGGCGAGATTGCAAAGCCAACCGCAAATCACAGGGATTGAAAAGCTGTTCGAAAACTAAAAGCCACTAAATTTGTGAAATAAAAACTAAGGGAAATGAAAACGAAAAAGTAGAGCCAAAGCAATTCCAGGTGCCACCACAAGGAATTTAAAAGGTTCTAGCAGGGGCATCTACATAGACCTGTGCAACTGAGTCCATATCTGGAGCATTTACACCTTCCAGTATATGCCTTGGTACACCCACATTGTGATAAATGGCTGCCACCTGCATCGGTAAATGATACCTTTCCTCATACAAATTGATTGGGTTTTCCGATTAAGGAGGTTTTGGTGTTGTGAAATATAAGGGGACTTGCTGTCACATATCTGCTAACATTGCAAGGTGGTCAACATAACAGTTTAAGTACACGTGTGTGTATGTATGTGCACGTGTCTGGGAAATGATAGTATCTCAATGAAACGTGATACACCTTTTAGATAAGACTTTTAGGCTCAGGGCGTCGTTGGTGCCCAAGGGTCTGGATTGTTAAAACAAGGACAGCATATAGGCAATTAAAGTAAAATATCTCTTGGAGGTCTTAAATGATTTCAAAGAACACATGGGAACAAAGACTGCTTGGAACTAGAGGGACAAGGGATAATCACTGCTTATCACGTGATACCTTTTCAGCGAATAAATGATTAGGATTTGATTTAACGAGTTTTTCAAAATTCTAGTCTTGAGTCATTGACGAGAAACAGAAAATAGTATATTACTGATTTCTGGTCATTAAAGAAGCTCACTCTACCCTATCCTCCCCCTGTCTTTCAAAAACGCTTAAAGCCTTCCATACATGTTATCTGCTATTCTTAACATGGCCTGTCGATCACTGATCAATATCCGATCACCGATTATACTGTTGAAAAAAGCTATATTTCATTGGGTTTTTTTATGCAGCATGTCAATTTTTACCACATTTCAGTTGAGTAATGATGAAACTAACTTTTGCAAATAGAATTATATCAATTGTGAGTGTAAATTATTTTTAGTAGATTTTTTTAATTACAGAATCTCAAAGTTTTTAAACCTGTCAACAAAATGGCGTCAAAATGATTGATTTGTCGATTAAAAAATTCTACGTTGTAATTAATGAAAATTTTCTTATTTTTTTACAATAATTTGGACTTTCTATAAAAAAATTAATAAAAAAGGAAAGACGCATACATTAGATTAGTTACCTTTGCTTTCTGCAAAAGTACTTGGTAGTGTCCAGTTTGGAAGAAAGAACCAGCTTTCTTCCATAGGGGGATTTGTTTAGCGCGAACAGGATCATACGGACTCAAAGTGTGAGAGTAAGTATAAAATGCAACAGGTTTTTTGGTTCGAGATAATCCAGTCTTTATTACTTAAGAAGAGAAAAGGATAGATAAAATATATCGAGGGAAGGTAGGGTTGTCGTGGCTAACAAATGTTCAATACTTCGTCATTTCTGTTGGCCGGTTGCAAGAGACGGGGATGATTCTGGATTTCTCGTTGTCTCTGGCAGCATTTCCTGCCAGTTCGAGAATCTCAGCGGCATGACCAGTTGCTCCATGACGGCGGACATGTGAAAGGGCGCACCGGCACCGACCCTCTTGTGGATGGGGAATTGAAGTCCGAGATGAGCGGGTCTTGCTCTTTCCCTTAACATTTTCTCCTTTGCTTTGTCCTGACATTTTGCTGTGTAGTTTGGAGTAGATGTAAAATCAGAATGAAAGTTAGCAGTTCAGTCCCCAAAAAGTGGGAAGCCCCTTTTTTCAGGTCTTGTCAGGCTGTCGAAAGCGAAGAGAGAGGGAAAGGGATTTTGAAGTCCGCGGTCCCTTTTTTAAGCGCTTCTCATTGGTCTTGTCTCAACCAATGGGAAAGTGTTCAGTTTTAACCCCTTAACTTTATTTCGGGGCAGGAAGAAAGAATGGGAGACAAATAATATTTCTAATATTTCCTCTTTCTAACAAAAACAAGAAAAAACTTGAGAACACATTTAAAAAATTTTTAATTACGTTTTAAAATAGGGTGCCGACGATTTAAAAAGTTCCGTGGCTATGTCTATCATTAACTCTTCGTTTTTAACGTTTTTTTTTTTTTCAAGCAAAAAATAAAAAATATCTCTCAATCGGAAACACGTTCCTGTATCCGGCCCAAAATTCAATCACTTCACTTCTTCCTTCAAAATGTCATTGGTATTCATTGAGAAGTTTGGGAGATATCGTGTGGACAGACGGAATGACAGTCTCGGGGTTAGAGGTATTAAATCTGATCCACTGTATATGACCCCCAGAAAACAATATGATGGATTGTCAGCAACTACATAGACCTCGTAATTTACAAGTGTTTTTGATACAAATATCATGAAAAATAATAATATTTTAGGTGCCTCCAGAGAAAATTATTAAGCGCTAAAGGATTTTGGTGCCTTTTTTTACACAAGGGACGAACTTGTGGATCACCGCCTTGCCTCGGTTTGGTCATGATATGAACCATGTTGTCGTTTGCATATCGTGTTTTTCCATTTGTTAATTGTGTTTTGTTTGTGCCATTCTTTTCAACTTTGACATTATTGTTATGAATTGAATGGATTGAAAGAAATTGTGTGGATTGATCGAGAAATCATAACAGTAAGAAACACAAAAATTCGGACAAGAAGACTTGAAAAGAAAAACTGAAAAAGAAACTGAATTTCCACACGTTTTTTCCTTTCAGAATTCAACATCTGAAAAAGGTAAGTAGGAACTGATAAGTAAATTGTCTACATTTTAAAATTTATGAGATTACTGTGTGCAACTTTTTTTTTTCGTTCCTGGGTAATAAGTGTTATTTTCTGATTGAAACAATCAGAAAATAACACCCACTAAAGTATTATAAATCATTATTATTTTAAATTTTTATGACTACTTGTTACTTTCATCATCGGAAAATAAAGAATAAACCTGAGGTGGGATTCGAACCCACATCCCCTAGCCAAGGGGATGCACCATTTAGCCCGACCTGCTTTACTAATAATCCACTCAGATTTCAACTGGGGAGCAGAAGCTCGAATGACACCCTTAAACCTATCCTTCTTTCTGATTGTTTTGTTTACATTCTTTAGTAACAGTATTTAATAAATTTCTCCGTTTTTTGTTGTTTTTTAACAATCTTTTTAGATGAAATATTATAAATAATTGGCTATCATTACTTTTCCCGTCTCCATATGGACGCTGCCTCAGCTGTTGCTGTTACCGGAAACTACCGAAGTCCGCTGATGCTGCTGCTGCTGGCGTGAATGGCAATGAAAGAGACGGGAAGATTCCTCAGAACAGCATTTTTATTTTAAACATTTTTTTTAACTGATCTACCGATAGGCAATTTCATGTGGTTCAAGAGACTGTTTTTTTCCCCACAAAAGCTTGATAAATAAAATTGAACAAAGGATGAGGTAGGTGTAGGGTTGGGGTTGCTATTTTTAGGGTTAGGGTAATAATGTGAAATCCAGTACAGAATATTTCAAAACTGTTTTTTTTGTGTTTTTTTTTCCACATAAACTCTTGTAAGTAAGATATAAATAATTGGTCCGAGGTACCATGCATGTTACAAAACTTTGCCATCGCATGGAACATTCCACTTGGTTAGTGTGGATTGTTGGATCATTTGGATCCACAAAATGCAGAGAATCGTTCACTGTAAATTTCCTGTCACGGATATTTCCTGATAACGGAAACACCTAAGTCATTGTGTCCCGAAGCGGCAGCCTTATGGGGAGGGGAAATTTACAGTGTATGATTACCTGCATTTTGTGGATCCAAATGATCCAACAATCCACACTAACCACACTAATTTTCTCATTGGATTCACAACAAAGAAATTCTTGTCTCACCACATGCATTGCATTCAAATTATCTCTCACCATGATTGACGAAGAAACTTGCTCCAAAGTCAGGAGATGTCTTTGAAAGACGTCTGGAACAGCAAAATTTAATCCAAAAACTAACTGGTTAGGTGAAAATCCAGAGAAATTTGACAGAGCATTATGAGCAGATATGGACCAAAAAAGTGCAACATCAATATCACACAAAGTATCAACAATTTTCTTACTAACCATATTGCCAATTATAGCATTTAATCATTCATAAACGCCATTACTCCAGGGACTTTCAGCTGCCGAGGTCATTATTTTTATATTAAAGGACGAGGATTGGATTTTTTTTTCTTTCTCCTATTATAACAACTGTAGTAATATTAGCATTTATACTTCCAATCCAAACACTTCAATGATGAGAAGGTAAAAGTAGAAGTTGAAGACACCTCAGTAACCTGTCAAAACTGGAAACCACTAAGAGAAGCCAGAAAAGTATTGAACCACTGATTACCGCAAACCGTTGTTGAGCAACCAGTATCCAATACTGTACAATCTTTTGATTCACTTATCAGGGTCTGTAATTTTGTTTCTTTTGACAAAGTATTTGTATATCACATAAAAAGAGATAATTGAACACATTCAGAACTATCATCCTCTTTCTTGCTACTATTTACATATGCATTGACGGGCCCAATGTAAACACGAGTCACCTTGATACTTCGCCATTCATCCCAAGTGGGTTGAGTTTTCTACCCTTTGCAAGGTTAGCACTGGTCAACATACTATGGGCACCACAACCTCGCTGAGCATCACCTGCTCTATAGTACGGTCAGGCACAACCGCGACTATAATTACGTGTAACCAAGGTTCCACTTTTACTTCCACATTTGAAGTTGTTGATGGATTGGCAGAAGGTGGTACACTAATCTCAAAGCTCAAAACGCGCTTTAAGATTGCCTTCATTTTGTCGTAAATTACCTCATTGATGGCAGACATTACCAAATTAACATCACTCTCTGACAATCTACACAAGGCCAACAGCATATATACCATGTCGTGATTGGTCAATTGCATTTCTTCATTCTTAAATTTAAAATACATGTTCTCAAAGTGGCTTATGAAATCAATAATATTGGTATCTTCCAATCTCTGTAATTTGTATAAATTATGAAAAGCAGTGAACTGCCTCCTACTGCCTCCTACCTTGATCTGGTAAAAACAAGCCATCAAGCTTTTCCAGTAAAATATTAATGCTGGCTTCCTCTTTTAAATCTCCGATGGTGCAGTTTTCACTCTTCTGGACAAAGACATATGTATAGCAGATGCTTGCTTGTTTTTTGCTAAATCAGTAAGATCACTCCATATCCCAATATCTTGCTTCTAGCTTTCGTAACTGGATTTGTTTTCCAATTTAGGCGCCCATTTCAAAGAAGACGCCATGCTTTAACTACACTCTGCTACCAAATGTAAATAGCACCTATTCTCTGGTCTCATATGCCAATTCAAGGGCAGATAATAAGCACCCAGGTTATGCATTAGTACCCTTTAATAATCTCCAGTTCAAGGGTAATAACTCATGTTAACCTAGTTTCCACCATCTCCTTGGAAGTAGTTCCTTCAGGTAAATGAATGTTTATTTGCAAATATTGTTAATGATTGCAGCATTTATGATGTAAATATCTCCAATAACTGTATTTTGGAGGGTTAATAATGGGGGAGGATAGAAATAATCTCACAAAGGGTAGTAGCAAATGTCCGTACTACATTTATTTTGAACTCGCTGTTTGAATTTCTTGAAATTTTGTGTTACACCTCGTACATAAGTTTATTAATAAACAAAGTTAGCATAATCTTAATTGTTAAATTAATATTTCTTTTCTTAAAAGGTCATTTCTTTTTGCAAACACTCCAGCCTAATGGAAATTTTCTTATGTATAAATGTTTATTTGCAAATATTGTTAATTTCTATAAATCACCTTTTGACCTGAACTTCAACAATCTCCAAGGAAAAAAATTGTTTGGAAATCTATGTATCTTTACATTATCTTTTAAACATTCTGAAGAAAACCTCATTATCACTTCATGCTAAACCATTCTGAAGAAAGCTACAATATTGTGAACTGTGTTTCTCTATTTTCAGAAACACCACCTTTGGAATAACACATGGATCCTGATATTGGACATAAACCACTTCCAAGTTTAAAAATGACCATACACGCACAGATTAAAAGTGAAAAATATTCCTTTGAATTTTGTTGATCAAATTACTCACAGAAGTCACATTTGGTGCAACATATGCAAACACACATAAGAAGAAAATATTCTTGTGAAGTGTGTGGATCTGCATTTTCAGGGAATTCCCACTTACAAAAACACACATTAAGACATTAAGGTGAGAAAAGAAGTTTTTGTGAAAAGCCTGGCTCTGCCTTTTCAGAAAATACAGATTTGTGAAGACATGGAAAAACAAACTAGAGAGAAACCTTATTCTTGCGAGGTATGTGGATCTGCCTTTTTATTGAGTTGAACTCTAAAAAAACACATGCAAACGCATACTGGAGGAAAATCATATTGTGAAATTTGTGCATCTGTCTTTTAAAAGATTTCACAGTTAAAGATTCACATGCAAAAACATACTGGAGAGAGAGCTTATTCTTGTGAAGTGTGTGGATTTACATTTTCAAATAATTCATATTTGAAGAGGCATGCAGACACACACTAGTGAGAAACCATATGCATGTGAAGTGTGTGGATCTGCATTTTTATATAATTCACTTTTGAAGGTTCACATGCGAACACACACTGGAGAGAAACCATATGTATGTGAAGTGTGTAGATCTGCATTTTCAATGCGCTCACGTTTGAAAGATCATATGCTGACACATACAGGAGAGAGAGGTTATTCTTGTGAAGTATGTCGATCTGCATTTTTAAATAATCAGAGTTTGAAGAGGCATATGCGAAAACACACTGGAGAGAAACCATATTCTTGTGAAGTGTGTGGATCAGCATTTTCACATAACTGTAATTTGAAAAGTCATATGCGAACACACACTGGTGAAAAACCATATGAATGTAAAGTGTGTGGATCTGCATTTTCTGGGAGCTCACATTTGAAATATCATATGCAGACACACACTGGAGAGAAACCATATTCTTGTGAAGTGTGTGGATCTGCATTTTTCAATAATTCTTGTTTGAAGAGGCATATGCGAACACATACTGGAGAGAAACCATATTCTTGTGAAGTGTGTGGATCTGCATTTTCAACTACTTCACAGTTGAAAGATCATAAGCGAACACACACTGGTGAGAAACCATATGTATGTGAAGTGTGTGGATCATCATTTTCACAGAGCTCATGTTTGAAAAGTCATAGGCAAAAGCACACAGGTGAGAAACCATATGCATGTGAAGTGTGTGGATATGCATTTTCAGGGAGCTCACATTTGAAAGATCATATGCATACACATACTGGAGAGAGAGATTATTCTTGTGAAGTGTGTGGTTCAGCATTTACAACAAGTTCAAATTTGAAGAGGCACATGAAAACACACACGGGAGAAAAACCATATGCATGCAAAGTGTGTGGATCAGCATTTTCACAGAGATCATATGTGAAAAGTCATATGCGAAAACACACTGGTGAGAAACCATATGCATGTGAAGTGTGTGGATCTGCATTTTCAGGGAGCTCACATTTAAAAGATCATATGCAGAGACATACTAGAGAAAAAGCTTATTCTTGTGAAGTATGTGGATCTGCATTTTTAAATAAATATTGTTTAAAGAGGCATATGCGAACACACACTGGAGAGAAACCATATTCTTGTGAAGTGTGTGGATCTGCATTTTCAACTACATCACATTTGAAAGATCATAAGCGAACACACACTGGTGAGAAACCATATGCATGCAAAGTGTGTGGATCAGCATTTTCACAGAGCTCAACTTTGAAAAGTCATATGCAGACACACACTGGAGAGAAACGATATGCATGTGGATTGTGCCAATCTGCATTTACTCACCATTCAACTTGGAAACATCATATACAAACACACACATGAAAGAAAACTCTCCCTTGCAAAGTCTGCGGATTTATATTTTTTTAAAAATTATCTCAAAAGACATGCAAACAAAAAGTGTGGAGAAACTATACTTTTGTGAAGTTTGTGGATTTACATCTATGAGATCAGCTTTGAAAATCCACCTGCAATCACACAGAAATGGAGTCAAATAAAGATCTTTATTTGGTTGGATTGGGTGGTATAAATCTTTACTTGGTTAGGTTTGGATATTACAACATTCAGGCTCCATGATGTTTAAAAATAAATGGAGTAAAACCTTTTTTTCCTCATCCTTATCTTTAAATCTTACCCTGTGGTGCTGTTCTTAACTTGATCTCATTGGCTGGTACTAATCTTTACTTTGTTATATTATATGGTGCTGATCTTTACTAGGGGACATTAGTGGTACTGATCTTTACTTTATACTAGAAATCATATTCTTGTGAAGAATGTGGATCTGCATTTTCAGATAATTTCAATATGAAGACATGGTTGGACACTCTGTCGCCAGACATTGTCCTTGTGTTTGAGTCCACCAGGCAAGTTGTTCTTTTGGAGCTGACAGTTCCATGGAAAGATTGCTTGGAAGAGGCCTTTGTAAAGAAGCTCACCAAGTATGCAGGACTGGTCAGCAAGCTGGATGTAGAGCAATGTGCCTCACAGGGGATTTGCAGCATCGAAGCAGCCTGGGCTGGGTTACCTGTAGGAGAGTGTATGATGTTGAAAGACCTGATGATTCCAGACACATCATTGACGATGTGTCCAAAGGCACCAGTAGATATATGTAAGATAGTGAAATCCTAGTCCCTAGTTTCACAGTGTACTAGTGAAATCATAAAATCCCTTGTTTCATAATCAGTGTAGTAATGGTTAACAAGCTTGTAATGCTGACCATTACTACTGTAATGAGTTCAATCCTCCCTGGGGCCCCACTACTGTAACCTTGTGACAATATATATATACACGTGTGGAACAAAGGGTTCCACTGTTTCGTCATTTCCTTCCTCAATCCTTTCCATATTTAATACAACTGACGACTACTGTATAATTATTATGGGCACATTTTATTATTGTAAGCCATTCTTACTTACACTCTCTCCACTCATTTTTATTCCTATCCATTCTTACAATCATGCAACTTCAATTTCACGATCCCTTCTCTCTGCTGCAAGGAGAGGGTCAGCCTTTTGGCTAAGATCAAAGTGTCTTCAGTCGCTCAACTTCCATTTTTTCCTTGCTGGCCCGGTAAACTTGTTAAACTTTATGGCGGGTCTCATAATGTTGCCTGATATTTGTCACCTTTCTCACAACAACGTTTTCTAGGCAAATTAGATAAACTGGTTTCCAAACGTGCTCAATGAAGAAATAATCCAGTGTCCAAGTGTCTTGTAAATTTCGGCACAGCGTCTACCTTCTAGCGTTTTGCATACATTGCCATTGTAATTTTCTTCTTCGATAATTTCAGTTATTCAAAAAGTACCATAACACATATATGTTCACTTCACGTGTCGCGTGAACTGTCACTGTCCACCAAATCTGAGGAATCATTACTCTGTGGTGGACATAGAAAAAAGGCGATTAGTCCAAAGTATTCCTTGTAAATCTCTTGCCTATCCACTGCAGAACGAAATGGAACTTGGCACTAGTGTAACATGATCCATCAGAGTTTTTTCATCTGATCAGCCTTTAGAAGTCAGTGGTGGACATAGCCATTAAATTATTTTGATTTTGAACTAAACGGAACTTGTAACATGATCCATCAATGTAGTTGTGAGAAACACACAGAATTAGGGAAAATCGTTCTCAGGAAAATACTGATAATTGCTTGTGGGCCAGTTAAAATCCCTTGGTCTAATAGATCGAAAGCACCTGAAATTGAAAGAAAAAAGAATTTGCTTCTAAAGAACGAATGTTAAACATTTTTACTGCGTCTACTGGAGAAGCAGACAACAACATGCGTCCAGAAAGATTGAATCAGTTAAACATTTTTTTCCTTTTAGACAAGTTTTCAATTTCATTTTTACAATTTATTATTAATCAGAAAAACAATAAAAGAAAAAAATTACCTTTTCATTTTGCAAAAGAAAAACATTAAAACTTTTGTGGGTAGTTCTGTTGGATATTTGGGCGGAGATTTGACAGTTAAACAGGATATCGGTGACAACAGAGTTATACCGGAAACAGCTGCACCGGGTATTCAGGGGTCATAAACAGGATATTGACTGAATTTGCAGGTGATGGCTGTAAAAACAGCATGGGCGTTCAAACCCGATAAAAGGCAGAGAGACACCAGACACCCTCAGAGAGACACCGAATGCATTCAGAGTGGCAGACAGCAGATAGGCCTGGGAGCACAGGGCCAGTTCACCTGCTGGGAAACAGTCCGTCAGCTCACGTTACCTCTCTCCCACTCTTCATTCTCCGCCATGACACTATGTATCTTATGAAATAAAAATATATCCTCATATTTTTACGAACAAATTTCGAGTCTTCTTTTTTTTCCAAGTTCAGGATTTTCCTCCCGCGAACCAAGAGGGCTATACAACAGTCCTTGTGCGAATTATAATAATATATAATAATAACTAGCACTCCAAGGGAAATTATGAATCATCGCACCTATATATGCTTCTTTGTACCTTGTATATTAAACAGTGGTGGTGGGAAGTGATCACTAACAAGTCCAAATTTTAAAAAAACAAGTGAGAATGCAGCTGGATACAAACTAAGGGATCAATTTGGCATAAACTTACATTGTAAATTGAACCCCCCCCTATTTAGGAGGGGGTGGATTTTCCAACAAACATTTTCCCTACTCATTGCAAAATTTCAAGTTTCTACTATGAACGGTTACGGCTGGGTGAATCCGGATACATAGATAGATACATATAAATAACCTAAACCCAGCAACAGTATTTAAACCAGTGTTGTGGGTAGTGATAAATAATAAATATAAAGGACTGCACTTTCTACAGTTTTCTGTATTGCAAAAGAGCTTCTGAAGACGCCAATTCGAACACAGCTTAATGCATAAGCCTTATCTTAATGATAATAAAATTCTTTAAGAGATATAACACACCTTCTCAATTTTTCACTTCCACATTGTCAATTTACTACCACCAATAATACATATATAAGCATAAGTTAGTCACTTAATAGAAACTGTCATGTGACCAACGTTTTTTGGCAGCATGCCATGTTGGGGGTGATCAATTAAAAAATTGGAAAAAGGGGTGATCAATGACTAAGTTATATTCTGACATTTTGTTGGGAAGTGATCATTAAAAAATTCTGAATTTTCAAAAAAACAAGTGTGAATGTTGCCGGACACAAACTAAGGGACCAATTTAGCATAAACTTACATTGCAAATTAAACCCCCACTAAAAACCTATTTAGTAGATGGGTTTAAAAAACCCAAAAATGTTTCATTTTCTAGACATAATAAGGAGTAAACGTTTAAATTTTCAGC
>VCCN01000679.1:1764860-1775628 GCA_006491835.1 Architeuthis dux
ATCTACACAATTTCTCTTTTCTTCATTCAATTCATAACAATACTGTCAAAGTTGAAAAGAATGGCATAAGAGAAAGGAAAAACATGATAAAAACATCAAAATATCTTCATAACAGACATAGTTGAGGTAACACCGGTTCGATCTCCGCAGTGAATAATTTCTTGAAACTAATTGAATAAAATTATGCATTCATTGTATTTAATGAATAAAAACGAAGAGAGAAATGAAGAAAAAGGATTCCATTGAGTGCATGTATGTATATATGTATGTATATATCTATCTTTCATTAAATACAAATACATTTACTTCCATTAAGTAGATCTTAATTTTGTTAAATAATTAAAATAAAAAACCTGAGGGCTTTCATTGTTATCATTGACTTCCGCTCTTTAGAAATCATTTTCTGATCGCAAACAAAAGATTTGTTTTTAAAGAAAATTTAACCCGAAAATTGTTGGTTTCTTTAAAATGTTCTATTTTCTCTGTTTTCTTTAATGTTGCATTTCCCTAAGGAAGACAAATGAGAGGAAAGAAAAGAGAAAGAAGTAAGTATAACGTTGTCTTATTTTCTTTGTTTACAAATAAAAAGGAATTTTTGCTGAAAGAGACAAAAAGTCTTTTTCTAAATTAAACAAAGGAATGACGTTTCTCACAAACAAAGACGATTAATCTTTCAATATTTAATAATATTTTATCCTTTATCTAAATATTGATCTGGAATTGGGCGATTCCTTTTTGAACCCCCCCCCCATGATTTTAAGTTTATATTTTCATTCATCTTTTGTGTTTTCTAATAAAAATGTTGTTAATTTAAATGGATTGGTTTTAAATTAATGTATTCATCAACGCGGCTTTTGACAACTTATTTTAAAAACGTAATTAAACATTTTTTAATTTGTTCTTAGGTTTTTCTTGTTTTGCTGTCTAAAAAACAAATTTGCATCAATAATAATGTAGCGGCAAAACATCAGTAATGGGTGTTGACAGCTTATTGACAAGGGGCAGATCATAATCTTTGAAAATATGGCGTTCAAAAGCGTAAAATTAAATTTAAACTTTAATTGAAGAAAGCATAACAGTAATAAAGCACTTGAAAAACTTGATGAGGGCCATATCCGAATCGTGTCTAGATTGACACTTATTAGTAAAAAAGAAAATTATAATAAAAAAATAAACGGTGGAATCAGGGTTGTCAGTTATGTCCAATATCCGGCATATTGTCCGTGTTCGCCCTTTATGTCCGATTAAAAATTTAAGACATCCAAAATTGTCTGAATTAAGGTGCTGCCAAATTTGATATTTTATACCTAATTTAGATATTTTTTGTTGTTTTTAGATATCGGATATCAGTTCTAGCCACTTTTAGACATTTATTTTCATTATTATTATTGTGATACTAATCTAGCCACTGTAAGCTATATTTTCTGACCGTGTTTGACAGATTTGGAGTAGGGTTGACCAAGTTTGTCCGATTTGGGGAAAACTCATGTCCAATTTGAGTCTAATCTGGCAACCCGGGTGGAGTTTTTGAGTTGACCTCTGGCCTTCCATACTTACAAAAAAGCTTTTATTGAAAAAAATATATATATATACTTCCAGGGCATTAATTAATCTCAGAGTTGTGAAAACAGTGAAAGAATAAAAAAAACTTTTTCCCAAAAATCGAATTAATTGAAAAAATCTTTTTAAATCTCCATGAAAAGAATTTCATTTTTTTTTACTGAAAATATCCCTACAATAAAGTTACCAAATAAAATACAAAAATTGCCAAGAAGAGCAATATTTTACTTTATTTTTCAGTATAATTAACTTCCTAAATGAGGCATTTTACAGAACCTTCCTATGCTCTTTTTTTCAAAAAGGTAAACAGAATTTATATTTCCATGGACTTATCTTTCATGTGTAAAAATTATGATTGGACAAAAATTATAAGTAAACTAAATCATTAAATAAATTAAGTGTGTATGTGTGTGAGGGGGGGGGCGTTACAGCACAACGAAACATTTTTTTTTCCAAAATTTGGAATGGAAACTTATTTTTTTTAAAATGTGTCCTGTATTTCATAAGTACTGAATATTTCATTAAAATCCAATAAGTAGTTGATTTTTAAAAACTTTTTAAAAATCTAGGTGTATAAACATTTTGGAAATGTTTCTAATACAAATTTTTTATTCGATTTTGACCAATTTTCCAGTCATGGAAAATGAATAAAATCATTTGTAACAGACAAGAACTTTTGTCGCAATACCATCCTCTCGCTCCTAACTATTAGACATTACTCAATGAAGTTCAGTACCAAAAATCACATTGACTGTAAGATTATCAGGAAGTTTTTTTGCATAGGAATATATATTTTAAAATTAATGTAACTAAGTATAAGCTGAAAAAAAAATCAAATTTTTATAAGACCTGCAACAGTACTTAAAATTTTGAAACGAGTTTTGAAACGAATCAAGTGATACCTGTAATTTGTTTTTCAAATTAATCCTGAATCCTCATAGTTTTTTTTTTGGGGGGGATATTGCAGATATTCTTTAACATATAAACCAGGTTCATTTGGCTACCCATGTTAATAAAAGGAACTCATTATCCATCTGAGACGCTTTGTTTTAAATTTCTGGAAGAAGTCATTGAGGACAGAAGTTGTCTCTTAAGAAAGGTAAACATATAAACCAGGTTCATTTGGCCACCAACAAGTTCTAAAATAGTGAGTTTCCCCAGAAAGGGCAGTTTCTATAAATGCATTTATTATTATTTTTTTCCTCAGTGGTAATTGTTTTAATAAACAGTGTCTTGGTAGTGCAGCTATTCCAGAGATACATAATGAGGTTTGCTAAAACAATAACCTTTTCTCCTTTTCTGTGATCATCATCATATCTTCAATAATACTTTTTCTTCTTTCACATTTTGCTATATAAATTCTGGGCAATTGCATGCAGGTACTCTAATTCACTTCCCATATTTGTTGAAATCCAAACTGTTAATATAAATTTATAATTGTTAATAATGCATGAACATATGATCTTTAATGAAACCAATTCTTCTTTCAGAGATTTCAACTTTGGTGGAAAACTACTGCACTTCTCTGATGTGAATATTCTATAGAGAAACTGCAATCATTGATGTTGAATATGGAAATATGTAATCGAGATAAATAATATAACTATGTTTATGAAATGAAAAGTTGACAAAACCCACAACCAAGAAAAAACATACATTCTCATGAAATGTGATTCTGTGTGTTTTAGAGTGCTTATACTAAGAATAAGCTATATTCATGTGTCCAGTATCAATGTGTCCGTTTAGTGAAGTTCTCATTGAAAGATAGACATGGAAATATACATTGAAGAGAATCCCTATTCATGTGAAGGGAGTGGATTGGAATATCCACAGAGTCCACTTTTAGAAACTAATATGCAAACACACAGAGGTGAGAAACCATACTCATGTGATGTGTGTGGTTCTGTATTTACACAGAGATCATCGTTAAACAGACACACGCGGACACACACTGGAGAGAAACCATATTCATGTGGAGTGTGTGGTTCAGGATTTACAAAGACTTCAAATTTAAAAAGACATATGCAGACACACACTGGTGAGAAACCATATTCATGTGAAGTGTGTAGTTTATCATTTTCACAGAGTTCAGATTTAAAAAATCACATGCGGACGCACACTGGAGAAAAACCATATTTATGTGAAGTATGTCATTCAGCATTTTCAGACAAGTCAAATTTAAAAACTCACTTGCGAACACACACTGGAGAAAAACCATATTCATGTGGAGTGTGTGGTTCAGGATTTTCACAGAGGCAACATTTAAAAATTCACATGCGAATACACACTGGAGAGAAACCATATTCATGCGAAGTATGTGGTTCACCATTTTCAAATGATTCAGATTTAAAAAGACACGTGCGAACACACACTGGTGAGAAACCATATTTATGTGAAGTGTGTGGTTCAACATTTTCTCAGAGGCCATATTTAAAACTTCACATGCAAACACACACTGGGGAGAAAACATATTCATGTGAAGTATGTGGTTCAGCATTTCCCGGGAGATCACATTTAAAAAGCCACATGCGGACACACAATGGAGAGAAACCGTATTCTTGTGAAGTGTGTGATTCAGCATTTTCATACAATTCAAAATTAAAAACTCACATGCGAACACACACTGGAGAAAAAAAATATTCATGCGAAGTGTGTTGTTCAGGATTTACAATAAGTTCAAATTTAAAAAGACACATGCGGATACACACTGGAGAGAAACCATATTCATGTGAAGTGTGTGGTTCAGGATTTACAATAAGTTCAAATTTAAAAAGACACATGCAGACACACACTGGTGAGAAACCATATTCATGTGAAATGTGTAGTTTATCATTTTCACAGAGTTCAGATTTAAAAAATCATATGCGGACACACACTGGCGAGAAACCATATTCTTGTGAAGTGTGTGGTTTGGCATTTACTAGGACATCAGGTTTAAAAAGACACATGCAGACACACACTGTATAGAAACCATATTCATGTCAGGTAAGTCGCTCTGTTTTTGAAGAAATTCACATGTAAAATGTCATAATGTCAAAAAACCATAAACATACAAAGTGTTTAGTTTAATGTTTTCATGGTGTTCAACTTTAAAAGTAGACACTTCAACATAATGAACAGTATCCATAGTCTTCTGACATGTGCAGATCACTTCAATATTTTGAACAGTTTGCAAAAATATTTCATCATGGTCGTTGATCACAATCTTCAATGGAGTGATGGAAAGATACGAATAGAGACTGAATTGGAAATAGGAATCAGTCATATCATTCACTGTGCTGGTTGCATGGTTTGTCCCTGGAGACATGTGCAAAGTGTCATGAAAGAGTTTAAAAATGTCATTAATAAGGGAAAAACTAAAAAAGTTGGGCATTTGAAGGTTTTCCTTAAATGAAAAAGAGAAAATGAAAAAATGTTATGAAATCCTGTATCTTAGTTACCTTTTCTTCTGTGCATTCTTCTGCAATACTTACATTGTCATTGAAATTATAAGTTACCATGTAAACTTTAACATTTGAATGGAGATAACACAATTTTTGATTAATTTTGACTAATTTTTTACCGTCATCTTAATTTTTAGTTGTCGATTCAGGCCACATAATGAGTTGTAAAAAACACAACATTAAAACTAAAAATTAAGGTAAAAAGCGGTAAAAATTAATTAATAAAATTGGGTTACAATACTTTATGTAATAATAATAAAAAAAATATAAAGATATGAAACTTTTGAAAAGTCCCATAATTTGACAGCAAAATATTTTACTGTTTCAGCAAATTTTGTTTTTTCTTTGCATCAAAATTGGTTTCCCTTTTTAAAATTTTCAGTTTTTTTAACTGGAAATTTAAATTTCAACTTTCTATAAAATCTTGTTTTGAAATATATGTTCTCTGATTTTATCAACTTTACAGTTTGCATTCTTTTTGTATATTTAATTCCAATGGATTCTTGTGTAGCGAATTGAGCCCTTTGGATGAGAAAAGGGGCCAGTAAATAAATAAACAAATAATAGATGGATAACAGACAAAAAGAAAAAAAATCAATTTCTAATTAATAATTAAATTTAAAAAATAGTGCAGTGTATATAAAATGCGGTTGTTATAGTCAGGTCAGGAATTAGGATCATGGCTATATTGACAAATGGCAAGCAAAATGAATTGTTTTATTTAGCTGAAATTGAAAATAGAATAGAAATTCAAGTGACAAGTAAGGAATGTTATTTAAATGTGGGTTTTGTTAAAATGTCAAACAAAGATGAAATTCCAGATCAAATCCTGGTTATGTACAAGAATTTAGAATAACAAATATGGAATCTTGTTCCCATCAAGCACCCAAATATTTTGTAAACCAAAAAGGGACTTATTTCGCGGGACACCAGTGACCGGTATAAATTCCAAAGTGTCATGTTTGACAACACAAAAAATAGTATTGAATTTTAAGAAAGTATCTTAGTAACTTCAAAAGTTTGTTAGTTTTAAAAAAACAAACCTATAAACAATCTATTTTTTATCGAATGTAAGTAACTTCGAACATTTCAGAGACAGACTAGCAACACCAGTTCAGGCTAGTTTTTTCTTCAATGTCAACACATGGACTTTGTTTATTATGATAAAACTGCTGACGTTTCAGTGACGTCCAGAGTTACACAATATTTTGACACAAAGGTTGAGAGTTTTAAAAGAGAAGCAGTTGTAAATGTTGTCTGTTTGAGTTTGACAACCCAATTTCAACAATATTCTGGATGAGAGCTATAGCTACAAAGAATGTTGAATAAACAGTAGATTCTGTAGTATCATGTCTCTTAAAGTGAAGGGTCACAGGGAGTCTCTATGAGCAAAGTCAAATAAAAACAAACATAATATTTAAAAACTGACTTCATTTTACTCAATGAACCAGTTGACTTTCACATCAGTTCCTTTCAGCAAAGCCATGGCAAACAAACGAAGAATGAAATTCAAACCATACCCAACCAGCAACAGCACTGAGTGTCACCTAATTAATGTACACTCAGTATGTAACGATTTAACATCATCATCAACCCAACAACATAACACTTGACAATAAATCCTGATTATCAATGATATTTGTTATTTGACAGTAAAGAGGAAGTTACTAGGAAAGGCATGAACCAGCTAGGTAGAACCTCTTAAAAAGGAAGTTACTATGAAATACCAAGTTAATTGTTCAAGTAGTGCTGTCAAATTATCAATTCACTCATATGGCTGCCTATAAAAAGATTTTGAAGAGTTGTAAGACATTCACATGTTTTAATCTTAGTCAGAACAATGAAGGGTGAGGTTCTTTTTCACAGATGTTTTATTCCAGAGTTCCAGTTGACTTGATCAAACACCATAGAATGGGAAGAAAACACTGTAGAACTTAATGAAAAAAGGGGACGAATACACATTCAGTTATATGCAAACACACGTGTTTATAAGTTCATAATTAGACAAAATCATTACACAAATAAGTCTACGTACCTCTTTGCCTGCTTGTGTTCGATATTTATGTCCAATTTTGCCGCAGTAGGAAAATAAAGAAAATACAAAGTATAACATTCCATTCAAAATGGACAAATTTAGTTTGCTCTTTGCAAAATATTAATCTAGCTCCAAAATAGCTCAATTTTATGTTGGGTCGGTTATAACTTTCTTGGACCTCAACATCCACGTTATAACCGGGGGTGCCTGCATTTTATAAAGAAAGTTTGACCAAAATTTAGCTAAACCTATTTAACACATATAGGCAATTACACGCAGGTACTCTGATTCACTTCCAATATTTGTTGAAATGCAAACCGAGTTAATATAAATTCATAATTGCTAATGGTGCATGAACATATGATCTTTAATGATGTCTCTTTTTCATCCACAGTTTTCAACTGTGGTGGAAAACAAATGAACTCTTCTGATGGCCGTATGTAAATATTGTATGAAGAAACTGATCTTTGATTCAATGTTGAATATGAAAATACAGATTGTGAAGTCACTTGTGAAATATTATTTGCATTTTAGAGTGGTTATATTAAAAACACATTTATGAAAAGACAATAAAATAAAGGACATTTGTTTGCTGTGTGTCAGTATGTCAGATTAAAAGAGTTCTGATTCAAAGGTAGACATCCAAACACACAGGTGAAAAGCATGTGAATTTGAATTTTCACAGTATGCACATATGAAAGTTAACTTGCAAACACACAGAACAAAAGCCCTATCCATGCAACATGAGTGGTTCTTTATTTTCAGAGAGTTCGAATTTGAAGAGGGACACTGGGGACAAACCATATTCATGTGCAGTGTGTGGATCAGCATTTTTATATAGGTCAAATTTGAAAGATCATATGAAAACACACACTGGTGAGAAACCATATTCATGCGAGGTGTGTGGTTCAGCATTTTCACTGAATTCACATTTGAAAAATCATATGAAAACACACACTATTGAGAAACCATATTCATGTAAAGTGTGTGATTCAGCATTTTCATATAGTTCAAATTTGAAAATTCATATGAGAACACACTGGTGAGAAACCATATTCATGTAAAGTGTGCGACTCAGCATTTTCACAGAGTTCAAATTTGAATACTCACATGAAAACACACACTGGAGAAAATACATATTTATGTGACATATGTGGTTCAGCATTTTCATATAGGTTAAGCTTGAAATGTCACATGAAAACACACACTGGTGAGAAACCATATTCATATGAAGTGTGTGACAAAGCATTTTCACAGAGTTCACAATTGAAAAGTCACATGACAACATACACTGGGGAGAAACCATATTCATGTAAAGTGTGTGGTTCAGCATTTTCATATTGGTCGAATTTGAAAGCTCATGACAACACATACTGGTGAGAAACTATATTCATGCACGGTGTGTGGTTCAGCATTTTCTATGAATTTAAATTTGAAAAATCACATGAAAACACACACTGGTGAGAAACCATATTCATGTGAAGTGTGTGACTCAAGATTTTCAGAGTGTTCACATTTGAGAAGTCACATGAAATCTCACACTGGGGAGAAACCATATTCATGTGTGGTGGGTGGTTCAGCATTTTTCAGACAATTCAACAGTGGACACACACTGGAGAAAAACCTTATTCATGTGAAGTTTGTGGATCAGAATTTTCAGTGAAGTCACATTTGAAATGGCACATGCAAACACAGTAATGAGAAACTATATTCAGACTAGGTGTATAGTTCAAGTAGAGTTCAAATTTGAAAAGTCACATCAAAACACACTAGAAAGAAGTGTGGATCAACAATATTCCATTTGAAAACTCTCATGAAAACGCACTGGATAGAAACACGTGCAGTGTGTTGATCAGAATTGTTATTGAGTTCACTTTGAAAAACTGACATGTAAATAGACATTCGAGAGAAGACAGATTCTTGTGTGTGGATTATCATTCTCATGGGATTAAGACTTTGAAATCCACAACCTGATAGACACTGGAGAGAAACCATATTGTTTAGTGCAAATCAGCATTTTCATGGACTTCAAGTATAAAAATCACATGCAAACAGACTGAAGAGAAACCAAATTCATGTGAAGTGGCATTTTCAAATAGTTCTATTTTAAAATGATACATGCAAACACTCACTAGAGACAAGTCATATTCTTGTGAGGTGTTTGGTTCATTTTGTTCAATATTAAAAAGACATGTAAATACACACTGGAGAGATGTCATACTTGTAAGGTGGGTGGTTCAGCATTTATATATAAATCCCTGGTAAAATGTCACATTCAAACACACTAGGAAAATCATATGAATTGTGTAGTTCAATGTTCAAACCTGCAAACATACTGAAAAATATCCATGGTTTTGTGACATGTGGGCACTACTTCAGAATAAGTGCACAAGTTTGTCAAAAGATTTCATCTTAATTGGTAATCCCAATATTTAGTTGCTTTACATTGTGTTGTTTACTTTTATTCATGCATTCTTCTGCAATACTTACATGTCAATGAAAACAGTAAATTACATTACACACTTTAGCAATTGATCAAAGTTATTAAATATATATATTTTATCTAATAATAAAAGATATTAAACTTTTGACATTATAAATGCTTATCACCCATAATTTGACTGCAAAATGTAAACATTTTACTTATTGTTTCAGCATCTTTCATTTTTTATATCAAGCGATTCTAGTAAAGACAGAACCACTTAAAAACTGAAGACACCTACATTGACTCTGTTATATCAAGTGATTTTTGACAATACACATATTATTAATAATGTGTTGCTTTTTATTGCAACTAAACTCAGTCCGCTTTCCCTTTGCCAGTGAATAAATCAATTAACAGTGTGAATTGAAATAAAGAATAAGTTCCCAGTGGGAATCAAACTCACTACCCTCTATGCCAAAGGGTGGCTCAGTTAATTCATTTACTCCCAGTTGAAGGGAAACCGGCCTGAATTTAGTCGTGAGATGAAGATAAATAGTAGCCTAACATTCTTAATAATGATTTACAATACTTCATCTAATTAAATAACTCAATTGGATTACCAAATTTTTGTTTTAGGTAGAGCTGTCAAATTTTAATCTCTTAACATTTTGATGGGGTTTATAATATTTACATATTAAAAACCATAGTCAACATAGGTTCCTTCAGTTTTGAAGTGATTCTGCCTGGCTTTCTATGTATGGAGCTAGAGGGCTGAAAATTCAGACATTTTACTCGTTATGTCTAGAAAAAACAAGTTTTTGCTTTTTGAAAATTCCACCCACCAAAATAAACTTTTAGAAGAATGTTCAATTTACAAGGTGAGTTTTGCTACAATGAGTTGTTTTTGCTTAAATCATCGTAATTATCGAAATGATTCACATTCATATATTTTTTCCGTAAACATCTATATCTGTTAACCAAGTCGACAAAAATAAAAACAATTTTTTTTCACCAGGATCTTTTTGTGCTTTTAATTCGTTAGACCCTAACAATCTTCCTAGAAGTTGTTAGTTTTTAGAAAAATTGTTTTTTAAGTTTTTACGGGGGGGGGGGTTCTATTATTATGTAGTTGTAAACAGGACCGTTACTTTCAGTCTGTTGTATGGAAGTGAGACTTCGAAGCATGTTGTTACTTCCCTTGTGAAGGTTATTAACTGGGTTTCTTTGATATTTTAATCACGATTTATTTTTGTGCAAAGAAAACTTAATGAAAGCACAAAAAAGTCGTCATTAAAATATCAAAGA
>VCCN01000679.1:1780183-1792704 GCA_006491835.1 Architeuthis dux
CTACCGACTGAACTAACGAAGATCAGATGGTAGAACAGCACTTTCTAAGAATGTATATATATGTATATACCTCCATCATGGACTGTGTTCTCGAATTTTTTATCGTAAAATGCTAAATAACAAGCTTCACGTTTTCGGCTGTAACTTTTCATACCCAACAGATACAAATAGACAATAGACAGCGTTGGGAAGCTGATAGGATTCCCTTTCTAACGATATATAGATATATACATTTACCTCAAGAATTAATTCCACAATCCATAGATTTGGACTGTGAACTTGAAGTTTTCATCGTAAAATGCTGAATACTTAGCTTCACGTCTTGGGCTGTAACTTTTAAAGCCCATCAGATACAAATTGGGAACATACAGCGTTATAAAGCCGATGAAATTCTCTTTCTAACGATATGTATATATATATATTTAACACAATCAGAAATTAATTTCACCGTCCATAGAATTTGGACTGTGTACTTGAAGTTTTCATCGTAAAATGTTGAATACCTAGCAGCACATTTTGGGCTGTAACATTTTGGAACCACAAGATACAAATTGGGAACATATACCGTTGGGAAGCTGATGAAATATCCTTTCGGACGATATATACATTTACTTTCATCAATAATTAATTCTACGATCCATTATATCTCAGTCTGTTTATATCTATCTATCTATCTATCTATCTATCTATCTATCTATCTATCTATCTATCTATCTCAGTCAGTTCATATCTATCTATCTATCATTACATACAAATACATCAACCATCTCGACACAGTCTTTATGAATAGTAATTTACCTAGCTAGGCATAATATGGCTCAAAGCTTATTTTTAGCAAAATTGGGCAGGAAGATTGTGTTGCTCCAAACCAGGTTTGAATTTAATCAAATCTTGAGTTTTAAAAAAATTATGCATTTATTTTATTTAATGAAAAAAGAGAAATGAAAAAAAAAATTAGCATTTGAAATCCTGGCCTTTAACAGGGCTGGAACACTGGCAACAGATGTTGGTGGGAAAGCCACAATGCAACCCCAAATAGGTATTTACTAAACTTAGCTTAGTCTGGCACATGGTCACAAATGTGGGAGGAGTTTCCTAACCCCTGCGCAAGGGCGATGCATCCCTCCTTCTGGGTGACTAGTACCACTTGTCAACAAAAAAAATGATTATTACAATTCTTTTTATTACTTCTGCATTTTTAAATCTTGAGTTTAGTTTAATGAAAAAAAGAGAAATGAAAAAAAAATACTTCTGTAATATTTAAGGATTCCATTCAGCGGATCTTAATTTTGTTGAATAATTTCTATTATATAAAACAACTGATGCAGCTCAACCAAATTTGGCATACACAATCAAGGAGTCCAAGGGAAAGTTTTAAGTAAAAAGTTTTGAGAAAAATATTTACCATGTAACTATAATGCTTGATTAGTGCGGTTAATTAATTACACAATTTTTGTAGTGTTCAAAGTCTTGTTATAATTCAATGTCTTTGATTTTTCAGCTTATACTTACTTACATTAATTTTATAGCAATACCGTAACCGTACTACATCAAAAGCCACACTAATCAAAACCGCACTATTCAAGGTATCGCTGTACATATATACGAGCTGGAAATCGCCTGATAGGTCGAGTTTCAGTCAGTTTAAAATTAAAATAAACGAGTTTTCATTGTTTTCATTGATTATCTCCCTTGACCTCCGCTCTTTAGAAGTCATTTTCTGATCGCAAACAAAAGATTTGTTTTTAAAGAAAATTTAACCCCGAAAATTGTTGGTTTATTTAAAATGTTCTATTTTCTCTGTTTTCTTTAATGTTGCATTTCCCTAAGGAAGACAAATGAGAGGAAAGAAAAGAGAAAGAAGTAAGTATAACGTTGTCTTATTTTCTTTGTTTACAAATAAAAAGGAATTTTTGCAGAAAGAGACAAAAAGTCTTTTTCTAAATTAAACAAAGAAATGACGTTTCTCACAAACAAAGACGATTAATCTTTCAATATTTAATAATATTTTATCCTTTATCTAAAAATTGATCTGGAATTGGGCGATTCCTTTTTGAAAACTTCCCCCCCATGATTTTAAGTTTATATTTTCATTCATCTTTTGTGTTTTCTAATAAAATGTTGTTAATTTAAATGAATCGGTTTTAAAGAGTTGTTGAAAACAACGATGGCCTCATTCACTTCTACCTATGGACATGAAAACCAACAGAAAAATGCTCCACCCTCCTCTCTTTAAACAAATAATTGTATTAAAATTTATAAGTTGCATCTTTTTTGTTTTCAAATCTTGTGAAATTTTGTGAACGCAAACATTTTAACCATTGATGAAATCGACTACGGATGCACAAAAGTGAACAGAGTTGATTGCAACTAATCAAACATTAAAAACAAGTATTTATTTAATTCAATATGTAGTTTTTAATATTATTTATTCATATTACTGTTTTTTTAATTAATTTATATTATTAATCATTTCTTTATATTTTTTATTTATTTATTAAAATATGTCTATTAATATTTATTATCATGGTTACAGCGGATAATAGTGTATAATCCAAATACTGTTTTTCTTTCATTAATTCTCTTGTTTCTTTTTATTTAATGAGCACATTTGTATAAATGTGCATATGTGAATTTTTTCAAACATATATTTTAATAAACATTTTAATACACAGATTCCTCAGATCTTTTAATTATTCAAATATTCATTTTTTTTATCCATCTGAGAACCTTTGTTTTAAATTTCTTGAAGAAGTCATTGATGATAAAATTATTTGTCTCTTAAGAAAGGTAAACATATAAACCAGGTTCATTTGGCCACCGATGTTAATAAAAAGAACTCATTATCAATCCAAGACACTTTGTTTTAAATTTCTTGAAGAAGTCATTGATGATAGAAATTATTTGTCTCTTAAGGTAAACATATAAACCAGGTTCATTTGGCCACCTATGTGAATAAAAAAAAAATAAAAAGGAATAAAAGATTAAAAAAGTTAACCCACATTCTTTTACCCCCCTGCTCAGGATCCATAATGGCCCTCAGGGATTTAAAAACAGATTTTGTCTTTGTTCAAATACTTATGAGAAGTTCCCTATAAAAAGTAATGCACATAAGTATTTGAACAAACAAACAAACTGTTTTTAATTATTTTCATTGATGCTTTTACATTTTGTTCTACGTCGTTTTTCGCCTGGTTTTGAATTTTATTTTTTTTAAATATTAGTATAGGTTCCGCCAATAATCTAACAAAATTGAAACTGATCTAACGGAACGGCTAAGAATTTGAAAACGAAGTAAACCCTTAAGATTCTTTATGCTCATTTTTGATGCTTAAATTTTCTCTTGCAACCTTTTCTATCTCAAGTCATCAAAAAAGCTTAGTTGTGTTTGACCTCTATATCCTGACCCGTGTCTCGCCTTTCACTTTGTCTTTTCCTCTCTTTCTATTGAACTCTAGGCGATCCCTAGTGGTCGCCTTGGTTGAACCTTAAATCTCAACTAGAAATCCTTTTGTAGAGTAGAAAGCTGCTGCTGCTGATGATTTTATTTGACTCTTTAACTCCCACATCAACATTGGCTTCTAAGTGTTATGAGGAGGAGGAGGAGAAATAATGGTGGAGGCCTTGGTGAATAGGGATGGAAGGGATAAGGGAGGGAGCCAGGAATCCTAGGTGTTGCTCTTATCTTTTTTGAATCCCTCCCTACCAGTGTTGCCAATTCTGCTTTGTTATTTATAGCTAAAACTGTCTGTAAAATGGCTAAAATCAGCTAGAATTTTCATTTCCAGCTAACTATTGTTAAAAATATTATATAATACTCATTTATTAAAGCCCACTTATCAAATAAAACAACTACATACTAAGACACCAGAACAAATTATTAATAAAAATTATGCATTTACTTTCATTAAACTTACCAGATTTAATCGGCTATCATGGACTCTTATCAACTGAATTGGAAACAAATCAGCTGAGAAATGGCTGATTTGGCCACCCTGCCCACGGCCCCCGGCCCCTTGAAACAATAACAGACAGGGCTGCCAAATATGTTTTATTTAGTTGATGGAGAAGCTCTCAAAATGGTTGTTGTCTTTTTATGTTTTGGATTTTTGGCCATTTTCATTTACCTGATTTGATTACATTTTAAAATTCTACAGAAAAAGTTAACCCTAGTTTCAAAGCTGTACATACCATACCAGAGGAGCTATAAATGTTGGAGGGAAAGGTCTGTACAAAATGAATAAAATTGAGTAAAATTTCAAAGATTTTCAATTTCAAAACTATTAGAGATGCAATATTTTGGATTTCTCCATAAGTTTGATATAGGAACACCTGTTACCTTTTTCAAGCGAATCTGAGAGGTTCACCTGGGGAAGTTCCTAAAATTGGGTGATTTGATATGGAATGACTCATATATATAGACACACAGACAGGAATATATGGAATGACTCATATATATAGACGCACAGACAGAAGTGTTTGTAAAAATGATTTTATTTCATTTTTGTGTTCATAACATGTTTCAGCCTTAGGCCATCACCAGAGAGGGAAAGTGGGTGAATGAAAATTCTCTGGTATACATATGTATATATAGCTGATCTGGGTGTGAACTCCTATTGATAGGCTGGGCATCTCGTATTTCATCTGTAGATTCTGGTTGATCCACAAAGGTCATCGGTGGTGTCAATTCATTCAGGAGTTGATGAATGGACAGATTTTGACTTGGGCTTTGAGTGACATATTGCCCCAAGAGGATAGTTTTCAAGTGTTTGTGTGCGGGGAGGGGGTGCTAAATTTCAAAGGCTATAGAAAAAATATTCTGTGATGATAACACAGAAGGAACATTTATTGGTTAGAATGTTTGATTGTACAAATTAATATAAATTCAAATATGTGTTAAAACTCAAACTGAATTTTTATATCAAATGTTTGTATGATAAATAATAGTTGTTGATGTTTCATATTTATATATAGAACATTTGTTGAAATTTGTTTGTAAGTTGGGAATGTTGTAGGGGTAGGGTATGCTGAGTTTATTTTTTAGGTGTGATCATTTATGAATATGGTATGTATTTAGTTGATGTTTATTGAGGGGTATAGTATAATGTTTTTAGGGTGGTTTAGTTTATTATTGAGGCCATTAGGGGATAAGGTTTTCAATCATGAGATCCATTTATCTTTGTGTAACTCTAATATTGGTGTGGTGTTATTAGCTAAATTTTTTCTATTCTTTCTATGATAGTGAATTCATGATTTGCTAAGTGTAAATGCTGTTCTACAGGTTTGTTGTATGTTGATTTTATTCTGTGGCAGTAGTTATTTAATCTATTGTTCGGGGCAGCATGTGCATTCTAAAAGGTAAATAACATTTCTACTCTTGCAGTTCATGATAAATCTTATAGGTGTTCTTAGTTGTGAAACTGGTGAATGAATTGGTAAATTTAAGGTTTGTGCAGCATAGATTATTCTTATTATTGCAAGGTTGGCAGAATTTAACTGTTTTACAATGTGCTTTTTACAGATAACTTTGTCATTTAGTATGTTATTACTACCTATAATATCTATAATATTTTTAGGTCGATAGTAAGCCAGCATACCTAATCCTTGAAATATATTTTAAAATCTGGTTTTAGTTTTAGGATATGCCAGCATTTCTTGATTATTTGAGTTAGTGTGGGGGAGAGTGTCATTAAATGTTGTTACGAGAGGGATGCAGTTTGATTTTTCTTTAGTTTATTTTAGAGTATTTTCTCTTGGGATGGTGTTTGCTATATATATTAGTAGATATTTTGTTATTCTTTTCTATTTTATTTGTGTTTTGTAAATGTATCTGAAAAAAGATATTTTTGCTAAAAACATACTCTCAAAATATTTTATTGAGATGTTGGCCAGTTAATATAAATTTATAATTGCTAATATATCTGAACATATCTTAAATAATATCTCTTCTTCTTTCATTGATGTGTGATGGAAAACAAATGAACTCCTCTGATGGCAGTATGTAAATATAGGCCTCCACCATTAAAGCTCAGTTCATGTTATAACTGTATAAAGAAGGTATGAAATTTAGCTATTTAACACATATATGCAATTACATGCAGGTACTCTAACTTCCAATATTAGTTGAAATGCAAACCGAGTTAATATAAATTTATAATTGCTAATGATGCATGAAATATGATCTTTAATGATACCTCTTTTTCATCCACAGGTTTCAATTCTGGTGGAAAACAAATGAACTCTTCTGATGGCCGTATGTAAATATTGTATGAAGAAACTGATCTTTGATTCAATGTTGAATATGAAAATACAGATTGTGAAGTCATTTATGGAATGAAAAAGTGAAAACACTTGTGAAATGTTATTTGTATTTTAGAGTGCTTATATTAAAAACACATTTTAAAAAATACAATAAAATAAGGGATATTCGTGTGTGGTGTATCAGATAAAAAGATATCTGATTTCAAGATGGACATCCAAACACCCAGTGGAGAGAAACCATATTCATGTAAAGTGTGTGATTCAGCATTTTCATTTTATTCTAATTTGAAAAGGCACATGAGAACACACACTGGTGAGAAACCATATTCATGTGAGGTGTGTGGTTCAACATTTTCACAGAATTCACAGTTGAAAAGTCACATGAGAACACACACTGGAGAGAAACCATATTCATGTAAAGTGTGTGGATCAGCATTTTCATATGATTCAAATTTGAAAAGTCACATGAAAACACACACCGGAGAGAAACCATATCCATGTAAAGTATGTGATTCAGCATTTTCCTTTTATTCAAGTCTGAAAAGTCACATGAGAACACACACTGGTGAGAAACCATATTCATGTGAGGTGTGTGGTTCAGCATTTTCACAGAATTCACATTTGAAAAGTCACATGAGAACACACACTGGAGAGAAACCATATTCATGTAAAATGTGTGGATCAGCATTTTCATATGATTCAAATTTTAAAAGTCACATGAAAACACACACCGGAGAGAAACCATATTCATGTAAAGTATGTGATTCAGCATTTTCATTTTATTCCCATTTGAAAAGTCACATGAGAACACACACTGGTGAGAAACCATATTCATGTGAGGTGTGTGGTTCAGCATTTTCACAGAAATCATATTTGAAAAGTCACATGAACACACACACTGGAGAGAAACCATATTCATGTGAGGTGTGTGGTTCAGCATATTCACAGAATTCACATTTGAAAAATCACATGAAAACACACACTGGAGAGAAACCATATTCATGTGAGGTGTGTGGTTCAGCATTTTCACAGACTTCAACATTAAAACGTCACATGAGGACACACACTGGAGAAAAAACATTCATTTAAAGATTGAGGTCTCATTTGAAAAGTCACATCAAAACACTAGAAAAACAGTAGAAAAACTATATTCAGGTCAGGTGTGAGGACAAGTTCTGATTTGAAAACTCACATGAAAACACACTGGTGGTGATAAAAAATTTTTGAAAAACTGACATGCAGATATGTAATTGAGAGAAGACAAATTCTTGTGAAGTGTGTAGATCAGCATTCTCATGGGGTTAAAAATTTGAAATCCACTACCGTATCGACACTGCAGAGAAACCTTATTTCATGGACTTCAGGTATAAAAATCACACTGTAGAGAAACCATGTTTATATGAATGATGCAAAGCTATTTTTAAATGATATGTGAAAACACACACTAGAGACAAGCCATATTCTTGTGAAGTGTTTGCTTCATCTTTTTCATCTTCAATATTAAAAAGACATGCAAATACACACTGGAGTGAATACATATACTTGTGAGGTGGGTGACTCAGCATTTTCATACGATTCCCTGGTAAAATGTCACATTCAAACACTGGGAAAAAACATGTGAATTGTATAGTTTTTGTATTGTTCAATGTTTTCAGCGTTCAAACCTGCAAATATACTGATGATGGATGAAGAATATCCATGGTTTTGTGACGTGTGGACTACTTCAGAATAACTGCACAAGTCGTCAAATCTGCAAACATACTGAAGAATATCCATGGTTTTCTGACATGTGCACTTATTCTGTAGTCCACACAAGTGTTCACACCTGAAGTTTGTGGATCAGCATTTTCAATGAGTTCACATTTTAAAGTCACATCAAAAGACACTAGAAAGAAGTGTGTGTATCAACAGTTTCAGAGCATTCAGCATTAAAAATCACATGAGAACACACACAGGAGAAAATCTATATTATGGTCAGGTCTGTTGATCAACAAGTACCATAATAAATAAAGATATTAAACTTTTGACATTATAAATGCTTATCACCCATAATTTGACTGCAAAATGTAAATATTTTACTTATTGTTTCAGCATGTTTCATTTTATCAATATTTCTTGTCTTTTTAAAGATTTTCACTTTTTCATTGCAAATTAATATTTTAACTAAATAAAATTTAGTTTTGAAATATATTTCATGTTCTCTGATTTCATCCACTTTGCAATTTGCATTCTTGTTTCTACTTTTTTTATATCAAGTGATTCTTGCAAAGACATCCATCAGGCAGAACCACTTAAAAACTGAAGAAGCCTATGTTGACTATGTTATATCAAGTGATTCTTGACAAGACATTCTGTATTATTAATAATTTGATGCTTTTTATTGCAACTAAACCCAGGCCGGTTTCCCTTCGACAGTGAGTAAATGAATTAACAGCACAGATCGAAATAAAGAATAAGTTCCCAGTGAGTATCAAACTCATTACCCTCTATGCTGAAGGTTGGCTCAGTTAATTCATTTACTCCCAGCTGAATGGAAAGCGGTCTGAGTTTAGTTGTGAGATGAAGGTAAATAGTAGCCTGAAATTCTTAATGATTTACAATACTTCATCTAATAAAATAAATCAACTGGATTACAATATTAATTGTTTTAAGTAGAGCTGTCAAATTATCTACTCACTCATGTATTTGCCTATGAAAACTATTTTACAAAATTCTATTTTAATCTCTTAACATTTTGAAGGGGTTTATAATATTTACATATTAAAAACTGTAGTCAACATAGGTTTCTTCAGTTTTGAAGTGAGTCTGCCTTGCTGTCTATGTATGTATTTATGGTGCGTATAGAGGGCTGAAAATTCAGACATTTTACTCGTTATTAAGTCCAGAAGAAACAAGTATGCTGAATACTAACTTCACGTTTTGGGGTGTAACCCTTTAAGCTCAACAGATACAAATTGGGAAGATTTGAACGTTTGAAAGCCGATAAAATTCCCGTTCGAACGATATATACATGTATATACCTACATCGGGAATTAATGCCACAATCCATAGACTTAGGACTGTGTACTTGAAGTTCTCTCGTGAAATGCTCAACACCTAGCTTCACATTTAGGGCTGTGACATTTTAAGCCAAAAAGATACAAATTGACAAGATGCACGTACCGAAAACTGTTAGAATACTCGTTTTAACGATATATATGTGTGTACCTGCAGCAAGAATTAATTCCACAAACCATAGAATTCCTGCTGTGTAATTGAAATTTCGACTGTTGCTTTTTTGGATCAAAAGATACAAATATATGACAGTTGGAAGGCCGGTGTAATTACCTTTCTAACGATATATATATGTGTATATCTCCATCAACTGTCCATTGATTGTCGAACTTTTCTCGTAAAATGCTGAATACCTAGATTCACGTTTTCGGCTGTAACTTTCCATGCCCAAGAAATACAAATTAACCATATGGGAAAGCTGATAAGATTCTCTTTCTAACGATCTATATAGGTGCATACCTCCATTGGGAATTAATTCCACAATCCATCGACTTTGGACTGCGTACTTGAAGTTTTCTCGTAAAATGCTGAATACTTAGCTTCACATTTTCGGCTGCAATTCTTTAAGCCCAACACATACGAATTTACAAGTTACAGTGTTCGAGAGCTGGGGTATTACCCTTCTAAGGATGTGTATACCTCCATCAGAAAGTAATTCCACAATCCATAGTGAATCTCACTGAAAAGGAAGATGAAGCAAAAGGAAAAAGGACGAAGACAAATGTGATGTTTAACTGATCATGCTCGGAGAAGAACCTGCTAGTCTCTTCACTCCGTGTGTTTATCTTTATTTCCGCCGTTAGCCCCGAAGAGACTAACAGGTTCTTCTCCGAGAGTGATCAGTTAAAAAGCACGTTTGTCTTCGTCCTTGTTCCTTTTGCTTCATCTTCCTTTTCAGTGAGAGCCCCAGGAGCTGGGAAACTACATTTTGGCGACCAGAACGAGATCCGTCTTTAAAACAGAAAGGAATAATCACCTCAACACACGATGGCTAATTTCCTACCTCCGTTTCCACCATTTCAGATTCACAACGGAGAATACAGAACCGGCGTCAGATGGCGAAAATGGATCGAAAAGTACGAGAATCTGCTCTGCGCCATGGATGTAGAAAACGAAAAAAAGAAACGGGCCATTCTTCTCTACTACGCCGGCGACGAAATTTTTAAGATCGTCGATAGCCTCACAGAAAAAGGAACTTTCATTTATTTATTCATTTATCTTTATTTCCGCCGTTAGCCCGGCGCATGACCGGAAACTCACTCCGTAATCATGGGTTATGGCAAGGGTGGTAACTCAAGGTATTTTCTCCGTTAGTGTTAGGCCAAACACAATATCCCCATCAAGAATTAAATCCACAATTTCGCCTATAAGGTATACTTGACATTTCCTTGTAAAATCCTGAAATACCTATAAATTAATTTTTTAGGGTGAAATAGAGCGGATTTTTTAATTGCTCATGTCTGAAACCCATGATTTAGCCTTTTAAAGTACTCAGATAAGTCAACTAGGAGACGAAATATGAAATTCTGTTTTTTTTGGTGTGTGCTGGTGGCCATTTTGTTTTATGTAAATGAGGTAGTTATTCCCAACTTTCTTCTTGGGAATATCTTTTTTTCTGAAAGAGGACATCCTAAGGAACATTTTGGTACCCTAAATATAGTATCATTGGGGTGGGGTGCACGCTAGCCCCTGCTAGCCCCCGGACTATAATGAAAGCACAGAAAAATCGTCATTAAAATATTAATGAAGCCTCAAAAAGCATATCGTCATAACTGAATATATCTTTTGGCACAATATCGTTTTCATGGACCTAAAATTTGACTCATCTCAAAGAGACACTTTTCCTATAGCCACCATAACGTGGTGTCACGTGATGCAAACAATTTGATTATTCTACAAAATGTTTCGTCAACGGAATTTCTTCTCTTTTTAAACAATCTATTTTTCTTTTCTTTTTTTTACACAACATTAATTTTATATTTGGGCAGAGGTCACAGATTTGACCCCCACAGGTGGTGAAAGTTGTGGACAGGATATCAACTGCAAGGTGTCCCGGGCCGGAAACGGACACACCAGGTGTTCAGGTGTCATAAACAGGATGTTGACTGAACTTGCAGGTAGTGGGTTGGAAAATCAGCATAGGCGTTCAAACCCCATAAAAGACGGAGAGACACCGGACGCCTCTCAGTGAGACACAGGAGGCACTGGGGGAGACAGACAGCATCTGGACCTGGGAGCACGGGGCCAGTTCCCCTGTTGGGAACAGTCTGTCCGCTCTCATTGTTTCTCTCCCACTCTTCATTCTCCGCCACGACACAATGTATCTTATGATATAAAAATATATCCTCATATTTTTATAAACAAGATTCGTGTCTTCCTTTTCCCCAAGTTCCGGACGTTGCGCCCGCGGAACAAGATGGCTAGACAAAACCAGACACTTTGACAGATTTTTGGTTTTGTTTTCAATATCATTCGTTTGCCTAGGGACAGACACGCAAATATCACTGAACCACTATAAAGGAGAACCGGTGAAAAAAACATCTTAACAAACACAGAGATCTTGTAAAAAAAAGCAGAAAAAGTTTTGCATAGGGGGGGGGGTATTGAATTGAGAGAGTTTTTCTAAGTATGTGAACAGTGCCCATTAGCACGATCTTTTGTATCTCAGCAAAAGATGGATTTTTTAAAGGTGTGCATCAGTCTTTTTCTTAATCATTCCCAGTGCTCCCACTACTACTGGGATAGTGGTTGTGTCTAAGTGCCACATTGCCGTTTCGATTTGCAGATCTTTATATTATTTTTTTAGGGTGAATAGTAGTATAACAAAAATTAATAATAATCGTTGTTTATAAAACATTGCAATACTGCAGTACACACCAAAAATAAGAATTTATTAAAAGATTCCACAGCAAAAAGTGAAAATGGCCAAATATTAAAATATGGCCAAACCAAAAAGGCCAGATTTGTCAAATTTGGCCATAAACGATTAAATCATAACCCCCCTCCCGCTAATTGGATTTTAATCCCCCTGCTATTCCCTGTTCAAAGTACTACTTGTCAAAACAAAGATTATTACAATTCCTTTTATTATTTCTGAATTGTAAATTTTCTGTTTAAATTTTTGTAAAAGTTACTGTAATATTTAAGGATTCCATTGAGTGCATATATGTATATATGTATGTATGGTGTATGAAAGGATAAAGGTT
>VCCN01000679.1:1794870-1814845 GCA_006491835.1 Architeuthis dux
TTTTAAGACAGATTCTTCAAATCTTTTAATTTTTTTTATTCATATGAATAAATAATTTCTGGACCAAAAAGTTTTCTGATCAGCAAAAGAAATTTACCCGTATGTTCTTCCGTAGCAAATTTAATTTTAGAAAGGTAAACATATAAACCAGGTTCATTTGGCCACCGATGTTAATAAAAGAAACTCATTATCCATTTGAGACACTTTGTTTTAAATCTCTTCATGAGATGGAAAAATAGGCAGAGAGATGGAATTAATTAAACAATATCTTTTTACAAAAATTGACTTTTTAAATAAAGCATTTGAAATTTTTTAAAAAAATAGTCTTAAATAAAAGTAAATTTATTTGCTATGAGCTATATGAAGATTTTTGTACTTCATACCCACTTACATCTTTTAATTTTGTGTTGTTTTGTAAACTCATCTTCGTGATTGAAAACAATTTTTAAATAAGGGATTATTTTCATCTATGTACTGTATTCAAGGAGAATAACTTTTTTATCTTAAATCTTTTGACCCCACTATTGTATGTGTACCAGAGTTTTTTATCTTCACACACAGCTTTCCCAACATATTTTGTGTGGGAGTACTTTTTATTTATCAAAATTAAAGAGGGGAAGAAAAATATTTAAATTAAAGATTTTTATATATATATATGTGTGTGTGTGTGTGTGTGTGTGTGTGCATGTGTCTCTAAAAGTGATCTGTGAATTCTAGCTTTTCTAAGAGGAAATTCATTTGGGATCCAATTTAAAACAATGATCAGTGATAGATCAGTTGGGAACTAGGTATACTGTAAAGCTGGCTTTTGGGAACCGGGTATATGGTAATGTCTCCATTAATAGACATTAAATATAAAAAACCTGGAAATTAAGAAGTAAGTATATGCTGTGCCCCCTCCCTTTCCACCATTGGTGACGATACATTAATTTCAGTAGATGTACAAATTTAAAGTTGTTTATCAACATTTTTATTTTATTTTATTAAATATCAAGAAATGTTGATAATAAAATGTGTTGAAGATGAAAATTTGTATAAATGGTTCACTATTTTAACAAATCAAATATTGAGGAAATTTGAAAAAAGATAATAGCAATAAACATAATGTAGACTGGCTCTAATTGTAATTCTATAATTATAGCCTCCCATACAACAAATAAGGTGAATTTTCCATTGGACCAGTGACATGATAACACTAAAATACAGTAGAAAATAGTGATAAGTTTTCAGTTGAAATGAATTCATTTTTAATAATATTCAGCTATGCACAATTCAATGCCTCATCTGTTCAACCTGAATCATTTAGTTAGAATATAGTGTAATTAAGTAGATAAAAGAAATAAGTATGAATCACAATGTATCAACAGACATTGAACTATTTTTTATACTCCCAATTTACAATGTAAACATATAACTCCTGCAGTGATGGGATTTAGTCAAATGAGGAGATGAAAATAGGCATGTATGAAAATGTTTGATCTTTGTTTTTTCTCCCAACTCCTGAAACTGATCACAGAAGTGATAGGAAATTAGATAAATCAATGCGTGTTCATGTGTGTAACATTTTTCAAAGAGCGTACACTCAGAGATACTACACTCTGAAAAGGGCCGAAAATCCAAAACGTGAAAAGATGATGCTCACTTTGAGAGCTGCTTGCGCAAACAGTATGCTAGATAAAGCACTTGTCATTTATAACATATTAGGTCACGTTTATGCAGTAACCATATTACTGTTAAATGAGTGTCAAAATGATTGTTTGAAATGTGCTCAATTTCGAAGGTCCTCAAAATTGCCTATTTTCATATTTGCATTTGATGACGTCAGCAGTTAACCACCATTTTCATATTTTTACCATGTAAGATGATCTTAAAAAAGTTTGGTGCTGTAGCTGAGCTCCCTTGTGGAGTTATGTTTTTTAATGCATATAGGGTGATGCTGAAAAGTTCTCGGCTTCAGAAAAAGCCAGTTCTTGGCCCAACCCACTACCCTAAATCTGAGCATTATTTTGTCTTGATAGATGGAAAGAGTGTTCTTCTATATTGTAAAGTGCCAATTTGCAAGATCTTTGCGCTTTTTGAAAGATTTGTTTCTAGGTCATTCCCTTTTTGGTCGGGCTGAGAACTTTTCAGCAACATGAGCACGACAGCTCAACTTTAAAAAAATTATAACTCCAGAGGGAAGATCAGCAACATCAAATTTCTGTTGGATCATCTTCAATATTTTTCTACTTTTCTGTGATCATCAGCGATAAAAACCTTTTTTTCAAAATTGAAATCTTTCGTTTTTTGCCACTAAATGGAAGGGAAAATTGTAAAAATAACAGATGTTTGAAATAAAACGGTGATTGTTTTGCTTAAATCAAATTTATCTGAAGATGATCTGACAAAAGTTTGGTCTTGTTGCTGAGCTTCCTTCTGCTTAACTGCCCACGTGGTCAAATGAAGACAGGCAATTTTGAGGACAATCAAAAATTGAGCACATTTCAAACGATCATTCTAACACTACTATAACAGTAATAAATATGGTTACTGCATACACGTGAGAAGCTCTCAAAGTGAGCGCTGTCTTTTTACTTTTTGGACTTTTTGCCATTTTCATAGTCTTGTTGGAGGAAAAGTACATGAAATACACCTGATCTGATTACATTTTAACATTCTACAGAAAAGGTTAGCCCTAAAAGTAGCTGTAAATGTTGGAGGTTGGATGGAAAGGTTCATTCGGCAAATTGCATGAAATTGAGTAAAATTTCAAAGATTTTTAATTTCAAACGTATTAGAGATACAAACCTAATATTTTGGTATATGAGCACCTGTTAACTTTTTCAGGGGCATCTAAGAGTGTGACCTGGAGAAGTTTGTAAATTTGGGTGTTTTGGTATGGAATGACTCATATATATATATCTTTTTCTGGTTCATTTGTGTTTTGTAAATCTTAAATATCTCTTCTTTCATTGATGTGTGGTGGAAGACAAATGAACTCATCTGATGGCAGTATATAAATATAGGCCTCCCCCGTTATAATGGGCGATGCCTGCATTGTATAAAGAAAGTATGATCTTCAATTGACCGAAATTTAGCTAAAACTATTTAACACACATGCAACCCGAGTTAATATAAATTTTTAATTGCTAATGATTCATGAACATATGATCTTTAATGATACCTCTTTTTCATCTATAGGTTTCAACTGTGGTGGAAAACAAATGAACTCTTCTGATGGCCGTGTGTAAATATTGTAAGAAGAAACTGATCTTTGATTCAATGTTGAATATGAAAATACAGATTGTGAAGTCATTTATGTAATGAAAAATGGAAAACACTTGTGAAATGTTATTTGCATTTTAGAGTGCTTATGTTAACACATTTACAGAAAGACAATAAAATAAGGGATATTTGTTTGCTGTGTGTCAGTATGTCAGATTAAAAGATGGACATCCAAACACTGGAGAGAAAGAATATTTATTTAAAATTTGTGAATTGAGTTTACATATGAAAGTTATTTGCAACCACACTAGAAAGAAAGCCCCATTCATACAACATGAGTGGTTCATTATTTTTAGAGAGTTCAAATTTGAAGAACATGAAAACTCACACTTCTGAGGAATCATATTTATGTGAGGTGTGTAGTTCAGCATTTTCCCAGAGTTCCCATTTGAAAATTCACATGAAAACACACACTGGCGAGAAACCTTATTCATGTGAAGTGTGTGGCTCAGCATTTTCAGGGAGTTCTCATTTGAAAAGACACATGAAAAGACACACTGGTGAGAAACCATATTCATGTGAAGTATGTGGTTCAACATTTTCACAGAATTCCCATTTGAAAAGTCACATGAAAACACACACTGGAGAGAAACCATATACATGTGAAGTATGTGGATTAGCATTTTCAATGGGTTCAACATTAAAAAAACACATGATAACACACACTGGTGAGAAACCATATTCATGTAAGGTGTGTGGATCAGCATTTTCACTGGATTCAAATTTGAAAAAGCATATGAATACACACACTAGAGAGAAATCATATTTTTGTGAGGAGTGTGGATCTGGATTTTCAGAGAATTCAAGTTTGAAGAAGCACATGCGAACACACACTGGTGAGAAACCATATTCATGTAAAGTATGTGGTTCAGCATTTTCACAGAGTTCAAGTTTGAAAACACACATGAAAACACACACTGGTGAGAAACCATATTCTTGTGAAATGTGTGACTCAGCATTTTCACAGAATTCACATTTGAAAAGTCACATAAAAACACACACTGGAGAGAAACCATATTCGTGTAAAGAATGTGGTTCATCATTTTCAGTTAATACAAGTTTGAAGACACACATGAAAACACACACTGGTGAGAAACCATATTCTTGTGAAATGTGTGGATCAGCATTTCCAGTTAATTCAAGTTTGAAAATTCACATGAGGACACACACTGGTGAGAAACCATATTCATGTGAGGTGTGTGGTTCAGTATTTTCACAGAATTCAAATTTGAAAATTCACATGAGAACACACACTGGTGAGAAACCATATTCATGTGAAGTTTGTGGATCAGCATTTTCAATGAGGTCACATTTGAAAGAGCACATGAAAACACACACTGGAGAGAAACCATATTCATGTAAGGTGTGTGGATTAGCATTTTCAAATAATTCAAATTTGAAAAGTCACATGAAAACACACACTGGAGAGAAACTATATACATGTGAAGTATGCGGATTAGCATTTTCACGTAGTTCAACATTAAAAAAACACATGAGGACACACACTGGTGAGAAACCATATTCATGTAAGGTGTGTGGATCAGCATTTTCACTGGGTTCAAATTTAAAAAAGCACATGAATACTCACACTGGAGAGAAGTCATATTTTTGTGAGGTGTGTGGATCTGCATTTTCAGAGAATTCAAGCTTGAAAAATCACATGAGAACACACACTGGAGAGAAACCATATTCATGTAAAGTATGTGGTTCAGCATTTTCACAGAGTTCAAGTTTGAAAAGACACATAAAAACACACACTGGTGAGAAACCATATTCATGTAAATTATGTGGTTCAGCATTTTTGCAGAGTTCAAGTTTGAAAACACATATGAAAAAACACACTGGTGAGAAAGCATATTCTTGTAAGATGTGTGACTCAGTATTTTCACAGAATTCAAATTTGAAAAGTCACATGATAACACACACTGGAGAGAAACCATATTCATCTAAAATATGTGGTTCAGCATCTTCAGTTAATTCAAGTATGAAAACACACACTGGTGAGAAACCGTATTCTTGCGAATTGTGTGGCTCAGCATTTTCACATAATTCAAATTTGAAAATTCACATGAGGACACACACAGGTGAGAAACCATATTCATGTGAGGTGTGTGGTTCAGCATTTTCACAAAATTCACATTTGAAAAGTCACATGAGGACACACACTGGTGAGAAACCATATTCATGTGAAGTTTGTGGATCAGCATTTTCAATGAGTACGCATTTGAAGAATCACATCAAAAGACACTAGACAGAAGTGTGTGTATCAGCATTTTCAGAGCGTTTAGCATGAAAAATTACATGAGAACACACACAGGAAAAAACTATATTACAGTCAGGTCTGTGGATCAACAAGTATCATAATAAATAAAGATATTAAACTTTTGACATTATATATGTATTATTAATAATTTTTTGCTTTTTATCGCAACTGAACCCGGGCCGGGTTCCCTTCGACGGTGAGTAAATGAATTAACAGCACAGATCGAAATAAAGAATAAGTTCCCAGTGAGAATCAAATTCACGACCCTAGTCAAAAGAAAGTTACGATGAAATACCAAATTAATTGCTTTAATTAGCGCTGTCAAATTAGCTACTCATGTATTTGCCTATAAAAACTATTTTACACAATTCTATTTAAATCTCAACATTTTAAATGGGATTATAATATTTATATATTAAAAACAGTAGTTAACATAGGTTTCTTCAGTTTTGAAGTGATTCTGCCTCGCTGTCTATGTATGTATCATATGATCACCACCAACATGATCTGCTGTCCAAAGACGTTGGTCATGTGACGGTTTCTATGAAGTGACTTACCAGACCAGTTGCATTAGGTTTAATGGGCTTGGGTTAGACCCTAAAAATCTTCCCCGAAGTTATTAGTTTTTAGAAAAAATCTTTTTTAAAGTTTTACGAGAGAGGTTCTATTTATAATGTAATTGTATGGTAAACATGGCCGTTATTTTCAGTCCCTTGTATAGAAGTGAGGCTTCGAAGCATGTTACTTCCTTTGTGAACATTATTAACTGGGTTTCTTTGATATTTAATGACGATTTTTCTGTGCCAAAAAACTTAATGAAAGCACAGAAAAATCGTCATTAAAATATCAAAGAAGCCTCACAAAGGAAATAACCGAATACAGCATTCTCAATTCCATACAACGCGAGGAAAGTAAAGATCCTGTTTACCATACAGTAACATTGTAAATAGAACACCCCTCGTAAAATCTTAAAAACATTTACAAAATATTCAGTTTCAACATTTACATTTAAGTGGTGAATTTTTATTAATCTTCAATTTTATCTGATTTTACAGTAATCTTTCTTGGAGAATAGAAAGCATTTTGTTTTCAAGAATAATTCTACGCTTAAGAGTTCACCATTACGTTACGATACTGGCATTATTTTCTCAACTTTTAAAATTGTAAAAGCGACATATTAGCTTTCCATTCTCTTTTCTTTCTGCGGCCTTGTGACCTAGTTCTGAGTAATTTGACATCCTGAGTAATTCGACACCTTGATAAAATAAACGTCAAAATGATATAAAACTTCATTTGTTCGTCGAAAAATGTTAATGTCATTAGTAAGTTGAAAGATTGGCGAAATATCTAAGATAAAAATGATTTGTGTACACCTTATAAAACGGGAGATATTGTTGAATCAAAATACCGTAAATATACGCGCAGATCGTAAACAAACTCGGTTAGTAATATTCTCCCCCTTTTAACGGGCAAAAAAACAGATTTTTAAAATTTACAACACATCAATTAATTGTTGGGTTTTAATAAAATGTTCAATACTTATCGAATAAAGGATGAATTTTTTTTAAAAATCAGTTTGTATTCCGAATTTCGGGGAAAATATTTTTTCATTATGATTAAAAGTAAATCCCCTTAAAAATTTGATGATTTCATTGATTTCTTTTGTGTTTATGTGAGCAACAATCCGATTTTTTTACACCATAAAGTCAAGACTACGCAAATATAAATTCTGCTTCTGTTTTTGAAAAACCTAAATTTGATTTTCCGTAAAAAATTGTTTTTAAAAAACTGCGGAAAAAAATACTGCTCTAATTGCCAATATTTTTCATTCATTTGGTAAAATATGATTTATCGCTATTTTCCGTAAAAAGAGAAATAATCTTAGCATTAAAATCTTTCTATAGGGAATTTTTAAATTTTTACTGTTTTTAAATGATTTTTGAAAATTCAATTTTTACTCTGTTTCTATTTGCTTGTCTTCAATTCTGTTCTCACGTGATGTAGTGAAAGGGTAAATAAAGATATGTGAAAAAAAAATTGAAAACTGAAACCCTCGAGAATTTTTATGATTATTTTTTTTGTTTTGATTTAATTGGCCGATATTTTTCTACGGATGGACATAAACGTAGCAAATTAGCTAGAGTGTTGACAGGACTTTTGCAGGTGCTGGCTGATATTTGACTATTTCCGCCCACAGCGTGAAAAAAGGTTTTTATGTAGGTTTGAATGGAAAATCGTAATTATTCTGTTAAGTATTGTTCAGTAATGATGAAACTAATATTTCTAATTTAAAAAAAAAACATCGGAAAAATTCTTTATTTTTAAAATCTTTTTAAATTACAGACTTCGATTTTTTTTAAATTTTCCAAAAGGTCAATAAAATGACGGATTTTAAAGTTAAGATTATGTAACATCAAAGCTGACCCTTGAACTCAGTAAATAAATGTATTTTTCACTATATTTCCAGAAAAAAGGAAGCAATATTTTTTGTTTGCAAAAATATTGCAATTATAACCAAAATTAAAACTTCAAAAAGATAATTAAATTTTGCAATACTTCTAAAAAAAGCGCTAAAAAGTGCGTGGTAGTTGCTAACACATATAGTTTTTCTTGGCCTCGTGTAAGTAACTTGATCAATATTCATTATTTTTATCACATAGTGACAAAGTGATTCGACACACCGTCAGGTGCAATAGAAACACGCATCTGTGCAGTAACAAAGTTCACATCTGAATTATCATAAAGCACACCCAGTGTTGCCAATTCAGCGCGTTTCTTGTTTTGGCAGTGCGAAAAAGTGCTATATTAGCGCAGGCGTGGTTAAATATTTTCACCATTTTTAGTTTCTTTTTGGTGTGTATTGGTTCGGCCTGTACATATGATACATAGATATCCAACCAGCCAGACCAACTTAAAAAATGGAGAAACCTATATTAATGATGACAATTTTGGTTAACTTCTTTTAACTTATAAATTTAGCACCACTTATCGTATCATTAACCCCCACATACAAATTTACATCCAGAAATGTAATTGTTTGGCGGCAATACAGATCGTTCACAAACTCCAATGACGTCTGGCGACCTAATGGGGCGAATTTGACCTTATCTGCCGTACCATTTTTGAGGTCAAAAACAATTTTTTAATCGATAACAAACTCAGTATCACTCTCCATATATATATACCCTCATTTATATACATTCAGCTACTTACCATGAAATAAATTATGATCAACACCAACAAGTTTAGCATGATAGTGGCATGGACACACAAACACACAAACAGAAGCCTCCAATATTATTATAGATGTATGACATTCTAATAACTGCAAATATATATATACATTCAGCTACTTGCCATGAAATAAAACAGCAGAAAATTGATTGAAATTCATTTCTGTAGGATAATTATGATTTGATGTTGTTTGGATATTAGCTGTTCGATTTGTGTTGATACGTGGTAGAAGCCAGTCTTTGTGTGATAGTGTCAGTAGTAACAATGATGGCGGCTTCGATGATTTGGCGTGTCTTTTTGTCATGGCCAAATTATCGAAGCCGCCATTATTGCTACTACTGACATGAACAATAGATTAGCTATGCCGCCCCATTTTTATATTTTAAGTTTTCATCAATATCCGCTGCCACACATACATGCTAAATAAAAACATTATTTATCTCTCTGTTAGTCTGTTCATAGCTATCTATCTAAAATTATCTAAATATACACTAAATGTTATTAATTTTCTGCATGCTACACCAAAATATAAAAAATAACTCTAAAAATGTAATTAACATATCTAAACTGATATGCGATATCTAAAAACGCCAGAAAAAAATTCTAAATTTAGATATAAAATATCTAAGTTGGCAACTCTGCTCCGCCCTAATAGGAAATTTGACATTGTGTTTACTTTAAATGAGATTTGACTCCACACACTGGGCATCTTTCTTCGCATGTCGTCATAACTGAATATATCTTTTGGCACAATATCGTTTTTATGGACCTAAAATTTGACTCATCTCAAAGAGACACTTTTCCTATAGACCCCGTTGATGTCACGTGATGCAAACAATTTGATTATTCTACAAAGTGTTACGTCAACGGAATTTCTTCTCTTTTAAAATAATCTTTTTTTCTTTTCTTTTTTTTTTACATAAAATGAATTTTAAAACGGATTTTTTCTCATTTGCCAGATGTTGGATATTTGGACGGAGGTCACAGATTTGACCCCCACAGGTGGTGAAAGTTGTGGACAGGATATCGACTGCAAGGTGTCCCGAGCCAGAAACGGACACACCAGGTGTTCAGGTGTCATAAACAGGATGTTGACTGAACTTGCAGGTAGTTGGCTGGAAAATCAGCATAGGCGTTCAAACCCCATAAAAGACAGAGAGAGACACAGGACGCCCTGGGAGAGACAGACAGCATCTGGACCTGGGAGACGGGACCAGATCCCCTGTTGGGAACAGTCTGTCAGCTCTCATTGTTTCTCCCCACTCTTCATTCTCCGCCACGACACAATGTATCTTATGAAATAAAAAATATATCCTCATATTTTTATAAACAATTTTCGGTTCTTCCTTTTCTCCAAGTTCCGGACTTTCCGCCCACGGACCAAGATGGCTATACAACACCAAATACTTGTAGACATTTCTCGCAAAGAATGGCCAAACATTTTTTTCTTAATATAATTCGTTTGCCTGGGCACAGACACGCACATATGATTGAACCACAATAAAGGAGAACGGGTGAAAAAAAGAAAGAAAAAAAATCTAAACATCTTAACATCTTAACAAACAGAGATCTTGTTTAAAAAAAACGGTAGAAATAGTTTCACATAAGTTGGGACACATAAGTTGGGTCTATGGCTTGGGTGGGTGGCGGTGAATATTGAATTGAGAGAGTTTTTCTAAGTATGTGAACAGTGCCCATTAGCACGATCACTTGTATATCAGCCAAAGATGGATTTCCTGGGATCTTTTAAAGGTGTGTATCAGTATGTTTTCTTAATCATTCCCAGTGCTCCCACTACTACTGGGATAGTGGTTTTGTCACACGTTTTGCCACATTGCCGTTTCGATTTGCAGATCTTTATATGATTTTTTAGGGTGAATAGTAGTATAACAAAAATTAATAATAATCGTTGTTTATAAAACATTGCAATACTGCAGTACACACCAAAAATAAGAATTTATTAAAAGATTTCACAGCAAAAACTGAAAATGGCCAAATATTAAAATATGGCCAAACCAAAAAGGCCAGATTTGTCAAATTTGGCCATAAACGATTAAACCATGAAATCCTCCATCCCAACCCCGCTACTTGGATTTTAACACCCCCCCCCCGTTTCAAAGGCGATACACCCTGCCTTCAGGATGCCTAGTACCACTTGTCAAAAAAGAAAGATTATTACAATTGTTTTTATTATTTGTAAATTTTCAGTTTAAATAGAAAATCCTACTGTAATATTTAAGGATTCCATTGAGTGCATGTATGTATGTATGTATGTATGTATGTATGTATGTATGTATGTCTATCTATCTATCTATCTATCTATCTCTCGTTACATACAAATACATTGAGTGGGTTTTGATTTTATTGAATAATTAAAATAAAAAAACTGAGGGCTTTCATTGTTTTCATTGAGTATCTCCATTGAATTCCGCTCTTTAGAAGTCATTTTCTGATCGCAAGCAAAAGATTTGTTTTTAAAGAAAATTTAACCCGAAAATTGTTGGTTTCTTTAAAATGTTCTATTTTCTCTGTTTTCTTTAATGTTGCATTTCCTTAAGGAAGACAAATGAGAGGAAAGAAAAGAGAAAGAAGTAAGTATAACGTTGTCTTATTTTCTTTGTTTACAAATAAAAAGGAACTTTTGCAGAAACACGTTTATATTTCCATTCATCTTTTGTGTTTTCTAATAGAAATGTTGTTAAATGTAAAGTAGACATACCCACGAAACTTTGGAAATCGTCAACACCCTATTTTAAAACGTAATTGAAATTAAAAAAGATAATTTGTCTTTTAAGAACAGATTCTTTTCTATGTGTGTGAATTTTAACTCAAGGAACGAAATTATGTTGAACATAGGTTTCTGATTTCCTTTGTTCTCGCCACCAGTCGAGATATCTTTTCCAAGATAATTTGACGTTTGTTTTATGAATCCTGAATAATTATCTTTGCATCTGAAACATTTTTAAATATTTAAACAGAATCCATGTAAGAATTTATTATTTTTAATTTTGTAATTGTTTGGATTGACTGAATTCTCTTGTTCTTAAATAAAACAAATAATGGGCTTTTCACACACACGTATGGATGCTTCTTAATAACCCAATATTTGTGCGTACGAGTGATGTCACCAATTCAACATTTTTGAATCAGTCGTGATAAAATACCCCCAAATACTATGAGAAACAAATCTTCTTCACCTTAAAAACTAAAATAAATAATAATATCTGGTTTAATAAAATCATTTGTTGGGTTTAGTGATTGAACTCACGACCTCTTTTCACACACTCGTATATGCTTAGGTAAACCCACGGAGATTTTTAAATCTTATGTTAGGTAGGTATTTCTGCGCAGAATACGGAAAATTGACACCTTGATAAAATAAACGTCAAAATCATATAAAACTTAATTTTTTCGTTGAAAAATGTTAGTGTCATTAGTAAGTTGAAATATATGAGATAAAAAGTTATTTGTGAGCACCCTATAAAACGGGAGATATTATTGAATCAAAATAGTGTAAAATATCCGTACAAATGTAAGCAAATTCTGTTCGTAGTAATTACTAGTAAATTTTTTTCTACGGATGGACATAAATGTAAATTTCCTATTATGTCAAAGAGGACACAACTGCTGTAATAATCTCAGCCAGTATTCTGCTTATTGACAAATACCGATTTCCGTAATAGCTTCTTATGCGCTAATTGATGTCAACAGGTGTTTATCTATGGTGGTAAACAGAAGGTGTTGACAAATATTTGACTCACCCAACGTGGGAAAAAGAGGTTTTTATGGAGTTTTTGAATGGAAAATCGTAATTAGTCGGTTAAGGATTGTTCAGTCATGATGAATCTAAGTATATCTAAATTTTTTTAAAAACATCGGAAGAATTCTTGATTTTTAAATTACAGAATTCAAATTTTTCTAAAAATTTCCAAAAAGGTCAACAAAATGGTGGAAATTATAGTTTACAACTTTAAATTGACTTTTAAGAGCACAATTCTATGTTGAAGTTTTTTTCTCTTTTTTCCGGACAAATATTTGGACTTTATTCTTTCAAACAAAAACAGGAAAAAAACTTACAAACAACAGTTTTTAAATTTTAGTTTATGTTTTAAAATGGGGTGTCCAAAGTGCGCAGAAATACCTATGCTTATGCGGACATTTGTAACTCTTCGACATCCTATTTTAAAACGGAATTAAAATTTTAGAAAAATTTGTTCTCAAGTTTTTTCTTATTTTTGTTAGAAAGAGTAAACACCAAATGATTGTTATAAAAAAGAAAACCAAGTTTTCATTAATTACAACGTAGAATTGAACTTTTTGAATAAATGTTTACTTTTTAATCGATAAATCAATCATTTTGACACCATTTTGTTGACAGGTCTTAATATTTTTTAAAATTGAGATTCTATAATCTGCTATCATTACCTTTCCCGTCTTCATATGGCTGCTGCGTCAGTTGCTGATACCAGAAACGACCTAGTTTTCAGATCCCGCGTTTGACATAAAATCAATATTGAAAACCAGTTGTGTGAACGCAAACATTTTAACCATTGACGAAATCGACTACGGATGCCCAAAAGAGAACAGAGTTGATTGCAACAAATCAAACATTAAAACCAAATATTTATTTAATTCAATATGTAGTTTTTAATATTATTTATTCATCTTACTATTTTTTAATTAATTTATTTTATTTTTATATTATTAATCATTGTGTATATTTGTATTTATTAATATATCTAATGTTTGTTATCATGGTTACAGCGAATAATAGTGTCTAATCCAAATTCTTTTTTTCCCTTTAATTCTCTAATGTGTTTTTATATGTACATCCTTTTAAACATCGAGTGAGCAAGGGTGTGAAACTTTACAATTTATAATCGGGACCAGCTTCTCTACATTGTGACTTTTACAGTCTTTTGCTTTTTACAGACACCAAAATATTTTCTCTTTTGTGCATCTGTAGTCAATGACGTCAACAGTTAAAATGTTTGCCTTCACAAAACATAGGATTGTCATTTCTTCTGCTTCTAAGAAAACTTTGTTTTTGTATAGCATACAAAAAATATTAGAAACGGAACAGTTAATATTTTCTTTTAAATTTTATTTGCGATGAGCTATATGAAGATTTTTGTACTTGATACCCACTTACATCTTTTAATTTTTGTTGTTTTCTAAACTCATCTTTATGATCGAAAACAATTTTTAAATACAGGATTATTTTCATCTATGTCACTGTATTCAAGTAGAATAACTTTTTTGTCTTAAATCTTTTGACCCCACTATTGATTTATTTTATCTTCACAGACAGCTTTCCCCACATAGACATAAAGATAGATTTTTTTATATATGTGTGTGTGTGTGTGTGTGTGTGTGTGACACAAACACACACATATATATTAAAAATCTTTAATTTAAATGTTTTTCTTTTATAATTTTGCTTTCCCTCTTTGATTTTGATAAATAAAAAGAACTCCCATGCAAAATATATCTGAAAATATACCTGAAAATATACCTGAAAGTGATCTGTGAATTTTAGCTTTTCTCAGGGGAAATTCATTTAGGATCCAATTTGAAACATGATGATCAGTGATGGATCAGTTGGGAATTAGATATATTGTAAAGCTGGGTTTTGGGAACTAGGTATATGGTAATGTCTACATTAATAGACATTAAATATAAAAACCTGGAAATTAAGAAGTAAGTATGAATCACAATGTATCAACAGACATTGAACTATTTTTCATACTCCCAATTTACAATGTAAACATATAACTCATGCAGTCATAGGCTTAATGCAGTGATGGAATTTAGTCAAATGAGGACATGAAAATAGGTATGTATGAAAATGTAAGGATCTTTTTTCTCCCAACTCCTGAAACTGATCACAGTGAGAGGAAATTAGATAAATCAATGCATGTTTGTGTGTATAACGTTTTTCAATGAGCGTACACTCACAGATACTACACTCTGAAAAGGGCCGAAAATCCAAAAATGTGAAAAGATGACGCTCACTTTGAGAGCTTCTTGCACAAACAGTATGCTAGATAAAGCACTCATATTTTTTCTTTTCATTTACAACATATTAGGTCACGTTTATGCAGTAACAACATTTATTACTGTTATAGGAGTGTCAGAATGATTGTTTGAAATGTGCTCAATTTTCGAAGGTCCTCAAAATTGCCTATTTTCATATTTGCATTTGACGACGTCAGCAGTTAACCACCATTTTCATATTTTTATCATGTAAGATGATCTGAAAAAAGTTTGGTGCTGTAGCTGAGCTCCCTTGTGGAGTTATGTTTTTTAATGCATATAGGGTGATGCTGAAAAGTTCTCGGCTTCAGAAACAAAGCCGGTTCTTGGCCCGACCCACTTCCCTAAATCTGAGCATTATTTTGTCACGATAGATGGAAAGAGTTTTCTTCTATATTGTAAAGGGCTAACTTGCAAGATCTTTGCTGTTTTTAAAAAATTGTTTCTAGGTCATTCCCTTCCTGGTCGGGCCGAGAACTTTTCAGCAAGAAGACTACGACAGATCAACGTTAAAAAAATTATAACTCCAAAAAGAAGATCAGCAACATCAAATTTCTGTTGGATCAACATCAATTTTTCTAAATTCTGCAGATAAAACTCGTTTCAAAGCTGTACAAAAGAGCTATAAATGTTGGAGGTTGGACGGAAAGGTTTGTTCGGCAAATTACATGAAATTGAGTGAAATATATATATATATCTCAGTTGATATTTTATTATTTTTTCTGGTGTAAATATAGGCCTCCCTCGTCAAAGCTTGGTTTGTGTTATGATGCGGGTGGATCGCAAAATATTAAACTAGCTCCAAAATAGCTCAATTTTATTTCGGTTATAACGGGGGATGCCTGCATTGTATAAAGAAAGTATGATCTTCAATTGACCGAAATTTAGCTAAAACTATTATATACAATTACACACAGGTATTCAAATTCGCTTCCAATAGTTAATATATAAGAGTTAATATAAATTCATAATTGCTAATGATGCATGAAATATGATCTTTAATGATACCTCTTTTTCATCCACAGGTTTCAACTCTGGTGGAAAACAAAGGAACTCTTCTGATGGCTGTATGTAAATATTGTATGAAGAAACTGTGATCTTTGATTCAATGTTGAATATGAAAATACAGATGGTGAAGTCATTTGTGGAATGAAAAATTGAAAACACTTGTGAAATGTTATTTGCATTTTTCAGTGCTTATATTTAAAAACAATTGCAAAAAGACAATAAAAATAAGGGATATTCATGTGTGGTGTATTAGATAAGAAACTATCAGATTTCAAGATGGACATCCATACACACAGGGGAGAGAAAGCATATTCATGTGAAGTGTGTGGTTCAGCATATTCACAGAAAACACATTTGAAAGATCACATAAAAATACACACTGGAGAGAAACCATATCCATGTAAAGTGTGTGGATCATTATTCTCACAGAATTCACATTTGAAAAGTCACATGAGGACACACACTGGTGAGAAACCATATTCATGTAAAGTGTGCGGATCAGCATTTTCAGAGAATTCACATTTAACAAATCACATGAAAACACACACGGGAGAGAAACCATATTCATGTAAAGTGTGTGGATCAGCATTTTCACAGGGTTCAAGTTTGAAAAGTCACATGAGGACACACACTGGTGAGAAACCATATTCATGTGAGGTGTGTGGTTCAGTATATTCAGAGAAAACACATTTGAATGATCACATGAAAACACACACTGGAGAGAAACCATATCCATGTAAAGTGTGTGGATTAGCATTTTCACAGAATTCAAATTTGAAAAGTCACATGAGTATTCACACTGGTGAGAAACCATATTCATGTAAAGTGTGTGGATCAGCATTTTCACAGGGTTCAATTTTGAAAAAGCACATGAAAACACACACTGGAGAGAAATCATATTCATGTAAGGTGTGTGGATCTGCATTTTCACATGGTTCCAATTTGAAAAATCACATGAGAACACACACTGGTTGGAAAGCATATTCATGTGAGATGTGTGGATCAGCATTTTCACAGGGTACCAGTCTGAAAAGTCACATGAGAACACACACAGGTGCTAAACCATATCCATGTAAAGTGTGTGGATCAGCATTTTCACAGAATTTAAATTTGAAAAATCACATGAGAACACACACTGGAGAGAAACCATATTCATGTGAGGTGTGTGGATCAGCATTTTCACAGGGTTCAAGTTTGAAAAGTCACATGAGGACACACACTGGTGAGAAACCATATTCATGTATAGTGTGTGATTCAGCATATTCACAGAATTCAAATTTGAAAAGACACATGAGAACACACACTGGTGAGACACCATATTCATGTGAGGTGTGTGGATCAGCATTTTCCCAGAGTTCAATTTTAAAAAAGCACATGAAAACACACACTGGAGAGAAATCATATTCATGTGAGGTGTGTGGATCTGCATTTTCAGAGAATTCAAACTTGAAAAATCACATGAGAACACACACTGGTGAGAAACCGTATTCATGTGAGGTGTGTGGATTAGCATTTTCACAGGGTTCAAGTTTGAGAAGTCACATGAGGACACACACTGGTGAGAAACCATATTCATGTAAAGTGTGTGGATCAGCATATTCAGAGAATTCATATTTGAAAAGTCACATGAAAGCACACACTGGTGAGAAACCATATTCATGTGAGGTGTGTGGTTCAGCATATTCACAGAAAACACATTTGAAAGATCACATAAAAACACACACTGGAGAGAAACCATATTCATGTAAAGTGTGTGGATCAGCATTTTCACAGGGTTCAATTTTGAAAAAGCACATGAAAACACACACTGGAGAGAAATCATATTCATGTGATGTGTGTGGATCTGCATTTTCAGTGAATTCAAGCTTTAAAAATCACATGAGAACACACTGATGAGAGACCATATTCATGTTAGGTATGTGGATCAGCATTTTGAAATCACATTTGAAAACATACGCTGGAGAGAAACCATATACATGTGAAGTATGTTGATTAGCATTTTCACGTAGTTCAACATAAATAATATTCATGTAAGGTCTGTGTATCTGCATTTTCATGGAATTCAAGTTTGAGAACACACACTGGTAAGAAACCATATTCATGTGAGTATTTCAGTATTTCAGTATTTTCAGAGCGTTCAGCATTAAAAATTACATGAGAACACACACAGGAGAAAAACTATATTATGGTCAGGTCTGTGGATCTACAAGTACCATAATAAATAAAGATTTTAAATGCTTATCACCCATAATTTTACTTACTGTTTCAGCATGTTTAATTTTTCTTTGTATCAATATTTCTTATCTTTTTTAAGATTTTCACTTTTTCTCACTGCAAATTAATATTTTAACTAAATAAAATTTAGATTTGAAATATAATTCATGTTCTCTGATTTCATCAACTGTGCAATTTGCATTCTTGTTTCTACATTTTTGTATCAAGTGATTCTTGACAAGACATCCGTATTATTAGTAATTTGTTGCTTTTAATTGCAACTAAACTCAGGCCAGTTTCGCTTTGTCAGTGAATAAATGAATTAACGCAGATTAAAATAAAGAATAAGTTTCCAATGGGAATCAAACTCACGAGCCTCTATGCCGAAGGGTGGCTCATTTACTCACGGATGAAAGGAAACCGGGCTAAATTTAATTGAGATGAAGGTAAATAGTAGCCAATCATTCTTAATGATTTACAATACTTCATCTAGTAAAATAAATTAATTGGATTACTAAATTAATTGTCTTAAGTAGAGCTGTCAAGTTATCTATGTATTTTCCTATAAAAACTATTTTACAAAATTCTATTTCAAGGGGTTTATAATATTTACATATTAAATTCAAGTGATTCTGCCTGGCCTTCTATGTATGTATGGTGCGTACAGGTTGCAGAAATGGAGCTAGAGGGCTGAAAACCTTTTACTCGTCATTATGTCTAGAAGAAACAAGTTTTCGCTTTTTGAAAATTCCACACACCAAAATAAATTTTCAGAGGAGTGTTCAATTTATAATGTGAGTTTATGCTGAATTGGTCCCTTAGTGTTGACAGTGTTCACGCTTATTTTTTGGAAATTTAATGGTCACTGCCCATCAAAATGCGAGTGAAATATCTTGTTCGTTGATCACACGTTTTTCCAATTTTTTAATTGACCTGCCAAAAGACGTTGGTCATGTGACGGTTTCTATGAAGTGATTTACCAGACCTGTTGCATTAGGTTTAAGGGGCTAAAATGATACAATTATATTTTCTGATTCGATTTTAGTGCAAAGGCAATGAACACTTCTTTCTTCTTACTCACTCTCTCCAAATTCCATTAGCGTTTTTTGGTTTTTGCACAATAATTATTTACTGAAAAACAACTGAGAAATTAATTTTGTATTACCTCCATTGATTTTATTAACCCTTAATGACCATACGTGTAAAAAGTAATTGTGATTTTGTTAGTATGAGTTTTTTTTTTACTTAAATCATCGTAATTACCGAAATGATTTACATTCATTTATTTTTTCGGTAAAGAACTACTTCCGTTAACCAAGTTGAACAACATAAAAACAGTTTTGTTGTGCCTTTTATCCGTTAGTCCCTAACAATCTTCCTAGAAGTTGTTAGATTCTAGAAAAAATACTTTTTAATGTTTTACAAGGGGCGTTATATTTACAATGGAATGGTATGTTAAACGGGGCCGTTACTTTCAGTCCGTTGTATGGAAGTGAGGTTTCGAAGCATGTTGTTACTTCCCTTGTGAAGGTTCTTAACTAGGTTTCTTTGATATTTTAATGACGATTTTTCTGTGCCAAAATCATTGAAAAATCGTCATTAAAATATCAAAGAAGCCTCACAATGGAAATAACCGAATACTTCGAAGCCTCACTTCCATACAACGAAGGGAAAGTAACGATCCTGTTTACCATACAGTAACCTTGTAAATAGAACATCCCTCGTAAAATCTTAAAATCATTTTTTTCTAAAAACTAACTTCTAGGAAGATTAGGGTCTAACGGATTAAAAACACAAAATATTACTGGCGAAAGAAAATTGTTTCTATTTTTTTCAACTTGTTTAACGGATGTAGAAATTTACCATATTTTCTTAACTTATTCAGACCTGGGACCATGCAGACACATCACTTCACCGATTTCCTTTTGAAAACGACTTAATAAGTCGAAACATGTT
>VCCN01000679.1:1833906-1853662 GCA_006491835.1 Architeuthis dux
ATTTTTTCAAACATATATTTTAATAAACGTTTTAAGACACAGTTTCTTCAAATCCTTTTTTATTGATATGAATAAATAATTTCTATGCCAAAAAAACAGTTTTCTGATCAGCAAAAGAAATTTACCTGTATGTTCTTCCATAGCAAATTTAACTTTAGAAAGGTAAACGTATAAACCAGGTTCATTTGGCCACCGATGTTAGTAAAAGGAACTCATTATCCATCCGAGACCCTTTGTTTCAAATTTCTTGAAGAAGTCATTGATGATAGAAGTTATTTGTCTCTTAAGAAAGTTAAACGTATAAACCAGGTTCATTTGGCCACCGATGTTAATAAAAGGAAATCATTATCCATCCGAGACCCTTTGTTTTAAATCTGTAATTCCAACCCCCCTGATTTTTAAACAAAAAAAGTGACTGAATTTTTTATGAAAATATTTCCTTGAAAAATCTCTTTTCCACTCTATATATTTGATCGTAACTTGGAAAAATAGCACATGGGTAATTTTTGAATTGATTAAAAAATGAATGATTTAATATTGTTAAGAGAGAAAGTGAAGGCGAGACAGATGGAAAAAGAAGAGAGATGGAATTAATTAAACAATTCTTTTTTACAAAAATTGACTTTTTAAATAAAATATTTGAAATTTTAAAAAATTATAGTCTTAAACAAAAGTAAATTTATTTGCGATGAGCTATATGAATTTTTTTTTACTTGATACACTTATCGATTGAATTGGAAAAAAATCGTCCGGGTCTATGCCGAGAAATGGCTGATTTGGCAACCCTGCTCCCGAACCATTGAAACAATAACAGACAGGGCTGTGAAATATGTTTTATTCAGTTGACATTGTGAAAATCTGGTACTTTTCTTCAATATTACTAACTTAATTTAAAATCGCGATCAAATACGAATTTCTTTTTAAAAAGCAATGATAATTTTGGATGAAATTTGCAAAATATTTTATTTAAAAAATCTTCGAAAATCATTTTATCTTTAAAATAGTCTTAAATAAAAGGAAATTTATTTGCGATGAGCTATATGAAGTTTTTTTACTTGATACACACTTACATCTTTCTATTTATTGTTGTTTTCTAAACTCATCTTCGTGATCGAAAACAATTTTTAAATAAGGGAATATTTTCATCTATGTACCTGTATTCAAGGAGAATAACTTTTTTGTCTTAAATCTTTTGACCCCACTATTGTATGTGTACCAGTTCTTTATCTTCACACACAGCTTTCCCCACATAGACATGAAGATATATTTTGCGTGGAAGTACTTTTTATTTATCAAAATCAAAGATGGAATGTTTCTTATTTGTGGAAAGAAAAATTATAAAAGAAGAAAAATATTTAAATTAAAATTTATATATATATATATATGTGTGTGTGTGTCCCTGAAAGTGATCTGTGAATTTTAGCTTTTCTCAGAGGAAATTCATTTGAGATCCAATTTAAAACATGATGGATCAGTTGGGAACTAGGTATATGGTAATGTCTCCATTAATAAACATTGAATATAAAAAACCTGGAAATTAAGAAGTAAGTATATGCTGTGCCCCCACCCTTTCCACCACTGGTGATGATACATTAATTTCAGTAGGAGATGTACAAATTTAAAGTTGTTTATCAACATTTTTATTTTATTTTATTAAATATCAAGAAATGTTGACAATAAAATGTGTTGAAGATGAAAATTTGTATAAATGATTCACTATTTTAACAAATCAAATATTGAGGAAATTTTAAAAAAAATAATAGCAATAAATATAATGTAGACTGGCTCTAATTGTAATTCTATAATTATAGCCTCCCATACACGAAATAGGGTGAAATTTCCATTGGACCATTGATCTGATAACACTAAAATACAGTAGGAAATAGTGATAACTTTTCATTTGAAATGAATTCATTTTTAATAATATTCAGCTATGCTCTGTTCAACCTGAATCATTTAGTTAGAATATAGTGTAATTAAGTAGATAAAAAAATAAATGTGAATCACAATATATCAACAGACATTGAACTATTTTTTGTACTCCCAATTTGCAATGTAAACATGCAGGCATAGGCTTAACGCAGTGATGGGATTTAGTCAAATGAGGATATGAAAATGTACGGATCTTTGTTTTTTCTCCAACTCCTGAAACTGATCACAGAAGTGATAGGAAATTAGATAAATCAATGTGTGTTTATGTGTGTAACATTTGACCACATTGGCAGTTAACTATCATTTTCATATTTTTACCATGTAAAATGATCTGACAAAAGTGTGGTGCTGTAGCTGAGCTCCCTTGTGGAGTTATGTTTTTTAATACATATGGGGTGATGCTGAAAAGTTTTCAGCTTGAGAAACAAAGCCAGTTCTTGGCCCAACCCACTTCCCTAAAACTGAGCATTATTTTGTCATGATAGATGGAAAGAGTATTCTTCTATATTGTATATTTGCAAGATCTTTGCGCTTTTAAAAACTCCAAAAGCCACACCAAATCTTTGTCGAATCGTCTTCAATATTTTTCTACTTTTCTGTGATCATCATCGATAAAAACATTTTTTTTTAAATTGAAATCTTTTGTTTCATGCCACTAAATGGAAGGAAAAATTGTAAAAATAGTAGATGTTTGAAATAAAACTGATTGTTTTGCTTAAATGAAATCTATCTAAAGATCTGACAAAAGTTTGGTTTTGTTGCTGAGCTTCCTTCTGGTAAACTGCCCATATGGTCAAATGAAGATATGAAAATAGACAATTTTGAGGACAATCAAAAATAGAGTACATTTCAAACAATCATTCTAACACTCCTATCACAGTAATAAATATGGTTACTGCAAACACGTGACCTAATATGTTATAAATGACAAGAAAAAACTATGAGTACTTTATTTAGCATACTGTTTGAGTGAGAAGCTCTCAAAGTGGGCGCTGTCTTTTTAGTTTTTGGATTTTTTGCCATTTTCATAGCTTTGTAGGAGGAAAAGTACATGAGATTCACCTGATCTGATTACATTTTAAAATTCTACAGAAAAGGTTATCCCTAGTTTCAAAGCTGTACATGCTATATCAATGAAGTAAAATTTTAAAGATTTTTAATTTCAAAACTATTAGCGATACAGACGTAATATTTTGGATTTCTCCGTAAGTTTGGTATAGGAGCACCTGTTAACTTTTTCAGGGGCATCTGAGAGTGTTACCTGGAGACGTTTGTAAAATTGGGTGTTTTGGTATGGAATGACTCGTTTGTATATATATATATATATATATCTCAGTTGATATTGTATTATTTTTTCTGGTTCATTTATGTTTTGTAAATCTTAAATAATATCTCTTTCATTGATGTGTGATGGAAAACAAATAAACTCCTCTGATGGCAGTATGTAAATATAGGCCTCCCCCGTTAAAGCTTGGTTCATGTTATAACACGGATGGCTGGTGGATCCCAAAATATTAATCTAGTTCCAAAATAGCTCAATTTTATTTCTGCTTGGTTATAAATTTCTTGGACCTCAACACCCACGTTATAACAGGGGATGCCTGCATTGTATAAAGAAAGTATGATCTTTAATTGACCGAAATTTAGCTAAAACTATTAAACACATATACGCAATTACATGCAGGTACTCTAATTCATTTCCAATATTTGTTGAAATGCAAACCGAGTTAATATAAATTGCTAATGATTCATAAACATATGATCTTTAATTATATTTCTTTTTCATCCATAGGTTTCAACTCTGGTGGAAAACAAATGAACTCTTCTGATGGCTGTATGTAAATATTGTATGAAGAAACTGGTCATTTATGGAATGAAATATTGAAAACACTTGTGAAATGTTATTTGCATTTTAGAGTGCTTATATTAAAAAACATTTGCAAAAAGACAATAAAATAAGGGATATTCATGTGTGGTGTATTAGATAAGAAAATATCAGATATCAAGATGGACATCCAAACACACAGGGGAGAGAAACCATATTCATGTAAAGTGTGTGATTCAGCATATTCACAGAATTCACATTTGAAAAGTCACATGAAAGCACACACTGGAGAGAAACCATATCCATGTAAAGTGTGTGGAACAGCATTTTCACAGAATGCACATTTGAAAGTTCACATGAGAACACACACTGGTGAGAAACCATATTCATGTAAAGTGTGTGGATCAGCATTTTCACAGAATTCACATGTGAAAAATCACATGAAAACACACACTGGAGAGAAACCATACACATGTGAAGTATGTGGATTAGCATTTCCACGTAGATCAGCATTAAAAGGTCACATGAGAACACACACTGGCGAGAAACCATATTCATGTAAGGTGTGTGGATCAGCATTTTCAGAGAATAAAAGTTTGAAAAGTCACATGAACACACACACTGGAGAGAAACCATATCCATGTAAAGTGTGTGGATCTGCATTTTCACAGAATTCAAGTTTGAAAAGTCACATGAGGACACACACTGGTGAGAAACCATATTCATGTGAGGTGTGTGGATCAGCATTTTCACAGTGTTCAACTTTGAAAATTCACATGATTACACACACTGGAGAGAAACCATATCAATGTAAAGTGTGTGGGTCTGCATTTTCATTGAATTCAAGTTTGAAAAGTCACATGAGGACACACACTGGTGAGAAACCATATTCATGTGAGGTGTGTGGATCAGCGTTTTCACATTGTTCAAGTTTGAAAATTCACATGAGAACACACACTGGTGAGAAACCATATTCATGTAAAGTGTGTGGATCAGCATTTTCAGAGTATACACGTTTGAAAATTCACATGAGAACACACACTGGCGAGAAACCATATTCATGTAAGGTGTGTGGATCAGCATTTTCACGTAGTTCAACATTAAAAAATCACATGAGAACACACACTGGCGAGAAACCATATTCATGTAAAGTATGTGGATCAGTATTTTCACAGATATCAGGTTTGAAAAAGCACTTGAATACACACACTGGAGAAAAATCATAGTTATGTGAGGTGTGTGGATCTGCATTTTCAGTGAATTCAAATTTGAAAAAACACATGAGAACACACACTGGTGAGAAACCATATTCATGTGAAGTTTGTGGATCAGCATTTTCAGTGCGTTCAGCATTACAAATCACAAGAGAACACAGGAGAACTATATTAAGGTCAGGTCTGTGGATCAACAAGTACCATAAATAAAGATATTAAACTTTTGACATTATAAATGCTTATCACCCATAATTTGACTGCAAAATGTAAATATTTTACTTACTGCTTCAGCATGTTTCATTTTTTTTTTAAATTTTCACTTTTCTGACTGCAAATTGATATTTTAATTAAATAAAATTTAGATTTGAAATATATTTTTCATCAATTTTCCAATTCGCATTTTGTTGCTACTTTTTTTTTATATCAAGCGATTCTTGCCAAGACATCCGTCAGGCAGAACCATTTAAAAACATAAGACACCTATGTTGACTCTGTTATATCAAGTGATTCTTGACAAGACATGCGTATTATTAATAATTTCTTGATTTTATCGCAACTGAACCCAGGCCGGTTTCCTTTCGACAGTGAGTAAATGAATTGACAGTGCAGATCGCAATAAAGAATAAGTTCCCAGTGAGAATCAAACACACGACCCTCTATGCTGAAGGGTGGCTCGTTTAATGCATTTACTCCCGGCTGAAGGGAAACCGGCCTGAGATTAGTTGAGATAAAGGTAAATAGTAGCAAAAAATTGTTAATAATGATTTACAATACTTCATCTAATAAAATAAATCAATTGGATTACCAAATTAATTGTTTTAAGTAGAGCTGTCAAATTATCTACTCACTCATGTATTTGCCTATAACAACTATTTTAGAAAATTCTATTTTAATCTCTTAACATTTTGAAGGGTTTTATAATATTTACATATTAAAAACCGTAGTCAACACATGTTTCTTCAATTTTGAAGTGATTCTGCCTTGCTGTCTATGTATGGAGCGTCCAGGGTGCAGAAATGGGCTAGAGGGCTAAAACTTTAGACATTTTGCTCTTTGTTATGTCTAAAAGAACGTTTTTCCAATTAATTGATCAACCTCAACAATATCTGCTGCCAAAACACGTTGGTCATGTGATGGTTTCTAAGAAGTGACTTACCAGACCTGTTGCATTAGATTTAAGGGGGTGAGCAATGAACACTTCTTACTCACACTCTCAAAATTCCATTAGCGTTTTTTTGTTTTTGCACAATAATTATTTACTGAAAAACAACTGAGAAATGTTTGTATTACCTCCCTTGATTTAATTAACCCTTAGTGACCATGCGTGTAAAATGTAATTGTGATTTTGCTACAATAAGTTTGATTTTTTGGCTTAAATCATCGTAATTATCGAAATGATTCACATTAATTTATTTTTTCCGTAAAGATCTACATCCGTTAACCAAGTCGACAAAAATAGAAACAATTCTTTTTCGGAAGGATTTTTTGTGCTTTTAATCCGTTAGACCATAACAATCTTCGCCGAAGTGGTTAGTTTTTAGAAAAACAGGAACAGTAAACAGGACCGTTACTTTCAGTCCGTTGTATGGCAGTGAGGCTTTGAAGCATGTTGGTACTTCCCTTGTGAACGTTGTTAACTGTGTTTCTTTGATATTTTAATGACGATAAATAATGAAAGCACAGAAAAATCGTCATTAAAATATAAAAGAAGCCTCACAAAGGAAATAATTGAATACTTCGAAGCCTCACTTCCATACAACGGAGGGAAAGTAACGATCCTGTTTACCATACAGTAACCTTGTAAATAGAACAACCCTAGTAAAATCTTAAAAACATCTTTTCTAAAAACTAACAATTTGTTGTGCGTTCGTTCTTTATTTCTGATTTTGAGAAATTCCTTGTGCGATCAAAATTTCTTTTTTCTACGAAATATTCAGTTTCAACATTTAAGTAAGTTGTGAAGTTTTATTAATCTTAAATTTTATCTGATTTTAAAGTAAGATTTCTTGGAGAATAGAAAGCATTTTTTTTCAAAAATAATTCTACGCTTAAGAGTTCAGCATTACGTTACCCTTCGATACTGGAATTATTTTCTCAACTTTTAAAATTGTAAAAGCGACATATTTGCTTTACATTTTCTTTCTTTTTTCTTTTTTTTCTCTCTTTCTTCCTTTCCTTCTCTCTTTCTTGTTTTGTATTCTCATTTAAAATGGGGACTGAAAAATTATTCTTTCAAGTGTGTCAATTCCAGTCATCTGTATTTATCACAAGCAACTCGATATAAACAGTAACTACTTCACTTTGCAGAGGGGTAGACTTTAAGATTATGTAACATCAAAGCAGACCCTTGAACTCAGTAAATAAATGTATTTTTCACTATATTTTCAGAAAAAAAGGAAGCAATATTTTTTTTAAATGGAAAAATATTGCAATTATAACCAAAATTAAAACTTCAAAAAAGATATTTAAATTTTGCAATAAGTCGAAAAAGAGCGCTAATAAGTGCGTGGTAGTTGCTAACAGATATAGTTTTTTCTTGGCCTTGTGTAAGTAACTTTCGTTATTTTTATTTTTCTATCACATAGTGACAAAGTGATTCGACACACCGACAGGTGCAATAGAAGCACGCTTCTGTGCAGTAACAAAGATCACATCTGGATTATCATAAATCACATCCAGTGTTGCCAATTCAGCGCGTTTCTTGTTTTGAAAGTGCGATATTAGCGCAGGCGTGGTTAAACATTTTGGACATTTTTTTTTACCATTTTTAGGTTCTTTTTGATGTGTATTGGCCATTTTTATCGTTTTGAGGGAATCTTTTTCAAATTTGTCACTTTAGCAACACTGAGCACTTCTACTCGCTGAGCCTTGGATTGATGGATGCCCCCCCCCCGCTCTACTCTCTGTACCCTGGCGACGAGCCTGGGTCTGGTTAATCACTCAATAGAAACGACCAATGTCTTTTGGCTGCCGTGTTGGATAAAGCGGGTAATCAATGAATAAGTTACTCTTCTCGCCTTTTGTCGGGCAGTGATCACTAAAAAAGTCTGAATTTTCAAAAACAAGCGTAAATGCTGTCGAACAAATTAACGAATCAATTTAGCATAGACTTCCATTGCCAATTGAACCCCCACTAAAACCCTACTTGGGAAAGAGTTTTTTCATAAAACAAAAAATGTTCAGCCCCCTAGCTCTACTGGTGCGGCCTGTACGTGTGATACATAGATATCCAACCAGCCAGATAGCGAGGCAGATAAACTTAAAAACTGGAGAAACCTATATTAATGATGACAATTTTGGTTAACTTTTTCTAATTTATAAATTTCTGCTGATCATTAAATGAGCACCACTTATCCTATCATCAACCCCCACGTACACATTTACCTCCAGAAATGTAATTGTTTGGCTGCAATACAGATCATAAAGTCCACAAACTAACTCTACCTCCAATGACCTCTGGTGACCTAATAGGGCGAATTTGACCTCATCTGCCCTACCATTTGTGAGGTCAAAAACAATTTTTAATCGATATCAAACTCATATATATACCCTCGTTTATATATATTCAGCTACTTATCATGAAATAAATTATGATCAACACCAACAGTTTTAGCGTGATAGTGGCATAGACACACAAACAGAAGCCTCCAATATTAGTATAGATATGTGACATTCTAATAACTGCAAATAGATATACATTCAGCTACTTACCATGAAATAAATTCTGTTCAACAGAACTGGCGGAGACCAAAGTCAATAGCTGTTGCCTCTATCAAACTCAGCATCACTATCCATATATATATACCCTCATTTATATACATTCAGCTACTTACCATGAAATAAATTATGATCAACAGCAGAAAATTGATTGAAATTCATTTCTTTAGGACAATTATGATTTTATGTTGTTTGGATATTACCTGTGCGAGTTGTGGTGATACGTGTGATGGTGTCAGTAATAGCAATGATGGCGCCTTCGATGATTTGGCGTGTCTTTTTGTCATGGCCAAATCATCGAAGCCACCATCATTGCTACTACTGACATGAACAATAAATTAGTTATGCCGCCCCATTATTATATTTTAAGTTTTCATGAATATCCGCCGCCACACATACATGCTAAATAAAAACATTATTTATCTCAGTTAGTCTGTCTATCTATCTATCTAAAATTATCTAAATATACACTAAATGTTATTAATTTTCTGCATGCTACATAAAAAATAACACTAAAAATGTAATCGAATAATCATATTTATCCCCCCCCCCACCCCCGTCAATAAAATATCTAAACTGATATCCGGTATCAAAAAATATATTTTGTATATGTAAACGCCACAAAAAAACCTCTAAATTTAGATATTTTATATTTAAGTTGGCAACTCTGCTCCACCCTAATAAGAAATTTGATATCATCTTTTTATAACAAGGGAGGGACAGACAGCATCTGGACCTGGGCGCACGGGGCCAGTTCCCCTGTTGGGAACAGAGTGTCGGCTCTCATTGTTTCGCTCCCACTCTTCATTCTCCGCCACGACACAATGTATCTTATGAAATAAAAATATAACCTGATAATTTTATAAACAAGTTCCGGACTTTCCACCCGTGGACCAAGATGGCTATACAACTCCAGATACTTAGAGACATTTCTCCCAAAGTATGGCCCAAAAATGGCTAAACAAAATGTGTTGTAAATCATTATTATTAAAAATTTTCTTTAATTAATACAACTATTTAAGTCCATCTTAATTTTTCAGTTGCGTTTTTATCGTAGCTTTATGGTGACGACCTGAATTTTAAAGTTGCAAGTATTATTATTATTATTATTTCATTGGTTTGCATACAATCATATACCAAGTCTTTCACCTGAGACCTACGGCAAATGAAGGTTTTCTCAGGAAGTTATTGAGCATTTTTTCTTCTTTTTTTTGTTCTTAATATCATTCGTTTGCCTGGGCACAGACACGCAAATATAATTGAAACATTATAAAGGAGAACGTGTGGGGGAAAAAGAAAATTTAAACATCTTAACAAACACAGAGATCTTTGTTAAAAAAAGGCAGAAAGAGTTTCACATAGGGACACAAAAGTTGGGTATAAGGCTTGGGGGTGCTATTGAATTGAGAAAGTTTTTCTAAGTATGTGAACAGTGCCCATTAACACGATCTTTTGTATCTCAGCCAAAGATGGATTTCCTGGGATCTTTTAAAGGTGTGTATCAGTATGTTTTCTTAATCATTCCCAGTGCTCCCACTACTACTGGGATAGTGGTTGTGTCTAAGTGCCACATTGCCGTTTCGATTTGCAGATCTTTATATGATTTTTTTAGGGTGAATAGTAGTATAACAAAAATTAATAATAATCGTTGTTTATAAAACATTGCAATACTGCAGTACACACCAAAAATAAGAATTTATTAAAAGATTCCACAGCAAAAAGTGAAAATGGCCAAAAATTAAAATATGGCCAAACCAAAAAGGCCAGATTTGTCATAAATGGTTAAACCATAAATCCCCTCCCGCTAATTGGATTTTAATTCCCCCACCTCCTGCTAACCCCTGTTCAAAGTATCACTTTTCAAAACAAAGATTATTAGAATTACTTTTATTATTGTCAAAAGGGGGAGAAAATTTACTCGTTAATACTACGGAACAGAACTTGTTTACATATGCACGGATATTTACACTATTTTGATTCAATAATATCTCCCATTTTATAAGGTGCACACAAATAGTTTTTATCTCATATATTCGCCAATCTTTCAACTTACTAATGACACTAACATTTTTCAACGAAAAAATTAAGTTTTATATGATGTTGACGTTTATTTTATCAATTGTCAAATTACGCATAACTAAGTCACGTAGCCGCAGAAATATCTACAGGTATACCTTGATTAGTGCGGTTAATTCTTTCCAAACTTTTCACTACTGCACTATTAAAAAAAAGTCCTATCATAATTTAATGTGTATGTTTTTTCAGCTTATAATTAGTTACATTATTTTTTGTACAACAATACCGTAACCGTACTACATCAAAACCTGCACTAATCAAAGTCGCATTATACGACCTGGTAGATCTGATTTCAGTTCGTTTTAAAAAACAGAGCTTCCATAGTTTTCATTGATTATCTCCCTTGACTTCCGCTCTTTAGAAATCATTTCTGAACGCAAACAAAAGATTTGTTTTTAAAGAAAATTTAACCCGAAAATTGTTGGTTTCTTTAAAATCTTCTATTTTCTCTGTTTTCTTTAATGTTGCATTTCCCTAAGGAAGACAAATGAGAGGAAAGAAAAGAGAAAGAAGTAAGTATAACGTTGTCTTATTTTCTTTGTTTACAAATAAAAAGGAATTTTTGCAGAAAGTGACAAAAAGTCTTTTTCTAAATTAAACAAAGAAATGACGTTTCTCAAAAACAAAGACGATTAATCTTTCAATATTTAATAATATTTTATCCTTTATCGAAAAATTGATCTGGAATTGGGCGATTTCTTTTTGAAAACTTTCCCCCATGATTTTAAGTTTATATTTTCATTCATCTTTTGTGTTTTCTAATAAAAATGTGGTTAAATCAATTGATAAATCAGACATACCCACGTAACTTTTGAAATCGTCGAACCCTATTTTAAAACATAATTAAAATTAAAATTAAAAAAGATAATTTATCTTTTAAGAAAAGATTTTTTTATATATGTGTGAATTTGAACTCAAAGAACGAAATTATTTTGAACACTTTCGTGATTTCCTTTGTTCTCATAATCAGTTGAAATATTGTTTCCCAAGATAATTTGACTTTTGTTTTATGAATCCTGAATAATTATCTTTGCATCTGAAACATTTTTAAATATTTAAACAGAATCCAGGTAAGAATTTATTATTTTTAATTTTGTAATTGTTTGAATTGACTGAATTCTCTTTTTCTTAAATAAAACAAATAATGGGCTTTTCACACACACGTATGGATGCTTCTTAATAACCCAATATTTGTGCGTACGAGTGATGTCACCAATTCAACATTTTTGAATCAGTCGTGGTAAAATACCCCCAAATACTATGAGAAACAAATCTTCTTCACCTTAAAAACTAAAATAAATAATAATATCTGGTTTAATAAAATCATTTGTTGGGTTTAGTGATTGAACTTACGACCTCTTTTCACACACACGTATATTCTTAGGTAAACCCACGGACATTTTTAAATCTTCCACACCCTATTGTAAAACGGAATTAAAATTTAAAAAATTGAGATTCTGCAATCTGCTATCACCACCTTTCCCGTCTCCATGTGACCTAGTTTTCAGATCACACGTTTCACATAAAAACATTGAAAAACAATTTTGTGAAAGCAAACATTTTAACCATTGACGAAATCGACTACGGATGCTCAACAGAGAACAGTGTTGATTGCAACTAATCACATATCAAAACCAAGTATTTATTTAATTCAGTATGTAGTTTCTAATATTATTTATTCATATTACTATTTTTTCTTATTGTGTCTAATCCAAATTCTGTTTTCCTTTTATGTGTGTGTCGTTTTTAACATCGAGTGATCGAGGGCGTGAAACAATTTATAATGGGGACCAGCTTCTCTAAATTGTGCTGAAAATACTTTTACGGTCTTTTGCTTTTTACAGACCCTGAAATATTTTCTCTTTTGTGCATCCGTAGTCAATGACGTCAACAGTTAAAATATTTGCCTTCAAAAAACGTAGGATTGTCATTTCTTCTGCTTCTAAGAAAACATTATTATAACGTTACTTTTGAATTCCAAAAGTGACCAATGAAATTATTTAGTGATATGTGAATTTTTATATGAATAAATAATTTCTATGCCAAAAAAACAAAGTTTTCTGATCAGCAAAAGAAATTTACCTGTATGTTCTTCCGTAACAAATTTAACTTTAGAAAGGTAAACATATAAACCATTATCCATCCAAGACCCTTTGTTTTAAATTTCTTGAAGAAGTCATTGATGATAGAAGTTATTTCTCACTTGAGAAAGGTAAACATATAAACCAGGTTCATTTGGCCACCGATGTTAATAAAAGGAACTCATTATCCATCCGAGATGCTTTGTTTTAAATTTGTTCACACATTTCAAGATTTTGTAAATTTTAGTTTAAATTTAAAGTTAAAATAAATTAAAGTTAAAGTTGGTTTGAATTTACTGATTCTTCTATAAAATAAAGATCCAAATTCTCGTTTGTTGCTTTGTTACCGTAATACATCAAATATATTATCTTTTTTATATACTTGAGTATAATGCCACCCACCCCCCTCCTTTTTTAACCTGATTTTTAAACAAAATGGTTATAAAATACAACTGAATTTTGAATAAAATTATTTCTGTGAAAGATTTCTTGTCTCTTTTCCACTCTATATATTTGATCGTAACTTGGAAAAATAGCACATGGGCAATTTTTGAATTGATTAAAAAATGAATGATTTAATACTGAGAGAGATGGAAAAAGAGGCAGAGAGATGGAATTACCTAAACAACTTTTTTTTTAAAAAATCTTTAAATAATGGATTATTTTCATCTATGTCCCTGTATTCAAGGGGAATAACTTTTTTGTCTTAAATCTTTTGACCCCACTATTAGAGTCTAATTATCTTCACATACAGCTTTCCCACATAGACATAAAGATATATTTCGCGTGAGAGTACTTTTTATTCATCAAAATCAAAGATGGAACGTCTCTTATTTGTGAAAAGCAAAATTATAATAGAAGAAAAATTTAAATTAAAGTGTGTGTGTCTGTCCTTGAAAGTGATCTGTGAATTTTAGCTTTTCTCATAGGAAATTCATTTGGGATCCAATTTAAAACATAATGATCAGTGATGGATCAGTTGGGAACTGGGTATACTGTATGTAAATATAGACCTCCCCCGTTAAACATGAGTGGCTGGTGGATCCCAAAATATTAATCTAGCTCCAAAATTTTATTTCGGCTCAGTTATAACTTTCTTGGACCTCAACACCCACATTATAATGGGGGATGCCTGCATTGTATAAAGAAAGTATGATCTTCAATTGACCGAAATTTAGCTAAAACTATTTAACACATATATGCAATTACACACAGATACTCTAATTCACTTCCAATATTTGTTGAAATGCTAATGATGCATGAATATATGATCTTTAATGATACCTCTTTTTCATCCACAGGTTTCAACTCTGCTGGAAAACAAATGAACTCTTCTGATGGCCATATGTAAATATTGTATGAAGAAACTGTGATCTTTGATTCAATGTTGAATATGAAAATACAGATTGTGAAGTCAGTTGTGGAATGAAAAATTGAAAACACTTGTGAAATGTTATTTGCATTTTAGAGTGCTCAAGCATATTCATTCAAAATTTGTGAATTAAAATTTTCACAAAGTTCACATTTGAAGACGAACATGAAAACTCACTCTTCTGAGGAATCATATTTATGTGAGGTATGTAGTTCAACATTTTCACAGAGTTCACATTTGAAAAGACACGTGAAAAAACACACTGCTGAGAAATCATATTCATGCAAGGTGTGCGGCTCAGCGTTTTCATGGAGTTCACATCTGAAAAGACACATGAAAACACACAGTGGTGAGAAACCATATTCATGTGAGATGTGCGGTTCAGCATTTTCAGAGAATTCAAGTTTGAAAACTCACATGAGAATACACACAGGCAAAAAACCATATACATGTGAAGTGTGTGATTCAGCATTTTCAGACAGTTCAAGTTTGAAAACTCACATGAGAAAACACACTGGAGAAAAACCATATTCATGTGTAGTATGTGGATTAGCATTTTCATTTAGTCCAGCATTAAAAATTCACATGAGAACACACACTGGTGAGAAACCATATTCATGTGAAGTGTGTGGCTCAGCATTTTCAGTGCATTCAAGTTTGAAGCCTCACATGAGAACACACACTGGAGAAAAACCATATACATGTGAAGTGTGTGGTTCAGCATTTTCACGGAGTTCACATTTAAAAAGTCATATGAAAACACACACTGGGGAGAAACCATATTCATGTGAGGTGTGTGGTTCAGTATTTTCAGAGAATTCAAGTTTGAAAACTCACATGAGAACACACACTGGCGAAAAACCATATACATGTGAAGTGTGTGGTTCAGCATTTTCATACAGTTCAACTTTGAAAAGGCACATGACAACACACACTGTCGAAAAACCATATTCATGTGAAGTCTGTGGGTCAGCATTTTCAGACAGTTCAACTTTGAAAAGGCACATGACAACACACACTGGTGAGAAACCATATTCATGTGAGGTGTGTGGTTCAGCATTTTCAGAGAATTCAAGTTTGAAAACTCACAAGAGAACACACACTGGCGAAAAACCATATACATGTGAAGTGTGTGGTTCAGCATTTTCAGACAGTTCAACTTTGAAAAGCCACCTGAGAATACACACTGGAGAAAAACCATATTCATGTGAAGTATGTGGATTAGCATTTTCATTTAGGTCAGCATTACAAAGTCACATGAGAAGACACACTGGAGAGAAACCATATTCATGTGAACTGTGTGAATCTGCATTTTCATATAGTTCAATGTTAAAAAATCACATGAGAAAACACACTGGAGAAATACCCTATCCATGTGGAAAGTATAGATCTGCATTTTCCAAGGAGTCAGATTTAAAAAATCACATCCAGACACACTCTGGAGAAAAAACACTGATATGAAGTGTGTGCTTTGACATTTTCACGTAGTTCAAATACATGAGACCACACTGGGGAGAAACCATATTCATGCAAGCTGTTTGAAAATTCACACTGGATAGAAACCATATGTGATGTGCATAGACTAGTATTGCAACAGTTAAATTTTAAAACCTCCTGAGCTGAGATATAAGTAAAGCCATTTTCATGTTATGTATGTGGATTAGCATTTTTAGTCAGGTCATATTTTAAGATCTGCTAAATGCACTGGAGAGAAACCAGATTCATGTGAAGTGTGTTAATCAGCATCCCCGCTATGTTCAAAATTTAAAATCCACTGGCAAACATATACTGCAGAGAAGTCTTATTCATGTGCAAATTAACACTGAAGAGAAACCATATTTATTTGAATTGTGCGAGGTAGTATTTCAAATACTGCCATTTTAAAATGACACATGAAAACACACTCTGGAGAAAAGCCAAATACTTGTGAAGTGTGTTGTTCAGCATTTCCAGCTAGTTCAATGTTGAAAAGACACAAGCAAACACACAATGGGGGAAAACCATATACCTGTGATGTTTGCAGATTGGCCTTTTAATAGAAATCAAACTTAAAATGCACTATCAAACACACAGACTGAATAGAAACCATATTCATGTGAAATGTGTGGCACAGTATTTTCATATAAATCACATACATACAGACACACTGGGAAAAACCTATACGTGAAATCTATGGTGCAATGTTTTTGCGTTCTTCAAATAGTCTGTTCAGTCTCATTGTGCCATAGATAAACTAGATGCCATTATTGGAAATGTATTTTTTTGACTATTTCCCCCGGCTGGAAGAAAGATGGTCAAATGAGATTTCTGATTGGGGAAAAAAGAAACATTCTTAGCAATATTTCATGAAAGTTTCATTGTTTTTGAATTAACTAAGCAGTTCCATCAGAATTCCAGCTTTGTTCCACGTGAATTTATTTTAGTAGTTTCATTGTTATGAAGCCATATAAGAGAGATCGGAGGAAACAAGCAGGGACAACTGTGGAAGTAAATATTTTTGGGAAGAACGGGATGATCTTTACTCTTCCTGAAACATGAAATAATTCCCTCTACTGTTAAACATGTGTTGAATGTGGCAGAATTCAAAATTAAACTTTGAAAGGAGATGCTGTGATCAGGCACAATACTAACTGTTACATAAAGATGCTCTATATCTCTTCTTTATTCAATGAGAGTAGGTATGTTGCAAATATGAACTGTGGTATTCATGCTTTAAATTCATTGAATTACAGACATTATTCACTGTGCTGTGTGCATGGTTTGTCCCTGGAGAAAACATGTATAGAATGTCATGAAAGAGCATTAAAATATCAGTACCCGAATACCTTGAATAGTGTGGTTTTGATGTAATATTGTTACGGTATTGCTGTACAAATTAATGAAATTATAATAAGATCTTGAACGGTACAGAAAATTTTGGTACTAAGAGAAAAAGTAAAAAAGTTGGGCATTTAAAAGTTTTCCTTAAATGAAAAAGAGAAAATGAAAAGAATTTGAAATGTTATAAAATCCTGTATCTTAGTTATCTTTTCTTCTATGCATTCTTCTGCAATACTTATATTATCAATGAAAACAGTAAATTAGTATGTAAACTTGTCATTTGAACACCAATTGAAACTTTTGAAAAGTCAGACATTTGACATTATAAATGCTTATCACCCATAATTTGACTGCAAAATGTAAATATTTTACTTATTGTTTCAGCATCTTTCAGTTTTTCTTTGCATCAATATTTCTTGTCTTTGTAAAGATTTTCACTTTTTCTCACTGCAAATTAATATTTTAACTAAATAAAATTTAGTTTTGAAATATATTTCATGTTTTCTGATTTCATCAACTGTGCAATTTGCATTCTTGTTTCTACGTTTTTATATCAAGTGATTCTTGCCATCTGTCAGGCAGAACCACTTAAAAACTGAAGAAACTTAATGTTGACTATGTGATATCAAGTGGCTCTTGCCAAGACATCCTGATTATTAATATTTGTTATTTGACAATCAGAAGTTACAATGAAAGGCATGAATCAGCTAGGCAGAACCACTTAAAAACTGAATAAACCTATTTTGACTATATTATATCAAGTGATTCTTGTCAAGAAATCCTGATTATCAATGATATTTGCTATTTGACAGTGATAAAGTCATTAGGAAAAACCATATTATTAACAATATTTGCTCTGTGAAATTTATTATTAAAAACTGAAGAAACCTATTTTAACTATGCTTCATCAAGTGGTCAAGTTATTTAACAGTCAAAAGAAAGTTACAATGAAAGACATGAATCGGCCAGGCAGAACCACCAAAAAAATGAAGAAACCTATTTTGACTATGCTTTATCAAGTTATTTAACTAACATTTATATGTATCTGGACATTGGCCAGCCCTAACCGTTCATAGTAGAAATTTGAAATTTTGCACACACACTCCCCTCAATGAGTAGGGAGAAAATTCCCCAAAATAGGTTTTAGATGGGGGTTCAATATGTAATGTAAGTTTATACTAAATTGGTCACTAGTTTGTACCTGCTTGTTTTTGAAAATTCAAACCTCCTTTAGTGACCACAGCCCAACAAAAGGCAAGAGAAGTAACTTATTCATTGATCACACTTTATTCCAACTTTTTAATTGATCACCCCCAACACAGCATATGTGGGTGGCAGTGATTCATAATTTCCCTCTAGTTATCTGTATACTTATTAAAAACTGTCAACCTAAACTGTTAACATAGGTTTCTTCAGGTTTTAAGTGATTCTGCCTTGCTGTCTATGTATGTGTCATGCATACAGGCCACACCAATGGATCTAGAAGGCTGGAAATTTAAACATCTATTCCTCATGTATAGAAAAATCTTTTTTTTTGTTTTTGAAAATCCCTGCCTCAAAAATAAGTATTTAGGTGGTTGGGTTAAATTTACAATGTAATTTTATGTTATCATTCAAATACTTTCTCTTCATATACAATTTTGGGAATATTTAGTTTTGACATTAGCAAAATTAAATAGTAAAGTAAAGTAAAATATTATGATTTTCCTACATTTTTTAATTGATCACCCCCACAGCATAAATGGGTGGTGGTGACTCATAATTTCCCTTGGAATGCTGGTATTAGTTATATTACAGATGCAGACATTTCAAAGAGATAGAGAAGGTAAAAGTGCAAACACCTTGCTGGGTTGAGCTAATGACTTAGTCAAAAAAACATAATGGATGACATTTGTTCCTTTCTCTTCAGAATGGCAAAGAAGATGTTTGTACAATATAGTGGTTTAGGTGAATAAGGATGTATCATGGTATTTTTAAAAAAAAATTTTTTTTTTTACTTTTGGTCACCCTAAGCAAGGCACTTTCCACATCAAAGGGTTAGTAAGAAGGGAGTTATTTATTCCAGAGAATTAAGACCAATGAAAAAACCAAGAACATATTAAAATTGCATATTGATTGTAAAGTTGTAAACACTAAAACATGACATGTTTAAAATGAAGACTAAAAGTGCAATAAAAGAATTAAAAAAAGATTAACATTGGGTAAGGCACTTGTTCACTCTGGATTTAAAAATGTTGAGATTGTACTGTTTGGGAAAACATTCAGCAGTTTGTTTGTTCAACATAGCAGATGTTCTTGAGAAGAAGCTATTTGCATTGAACTTGCAGTGAGTCCTTGGTATATCTAAAAAGTATGGATGTGCCTTAATTGCAGACCGAAAATTGCCAGACAGGAGGAACTAAGGAATGTAGTTCATCTGAACACTTTCCTTGGGAGTAACGGTAGAAAAGTGCCAAACTTACAACATTACAACGATGAGACAGTGGTTGGAGTATGGAAAAAAGCTCATCCCCCACTAGTCCATGCATTCGCTTCTATACTCTATCGAGTGTGGAAAGTGCCTGATGAGAGGAGCCTACCCAGATGTGAGCACAGTACTTCATTTTATTTAATTTTGTGGACAGATTTGGCTCTTATAGAGGTATAGTAGGGCTTTAGGAAACCTTCTCGATTGGTAGAAGGATCCTACCATTTTAGCTGTGTCCAGAAGTAATGTGAG
>VCCN01000679.1:1870464-1885557 GCA_006491835.1 Architeuthis dux
CTTGGGATTCGTCCTGAGAAGCTTTTGGGATCTCCACCCCTTCTTTCCCCCTACCTTTATCTCCTAGTGGCAGTTGTCTCAGTGACAGGGATTTGGGATCCCCCCCCCCTCAAGTCTCTAGTCACGGGGACATAGGATTCCCCTACCTCCTACTGAATTCGGCACTAAATGACCTACCAAGGGTCGATTTGCCGTTAAACAAAACAATCAACATAAAAATTGATTTGGAATTAGGCGATTCCTTTTTAAAAACTTTCCCCCATGATTTTAAGTTTATATTTTCATTCATCTTTTGTGTTTTCTAATAAAAATGTTGTTAAATGAATTGGTTTTAAAGTAGACATACCCACGTAACTTTTGAAATCGTCGACACCTTATTTTAAAACGTAATTAAAATTAAAATTAAAAATAATTTGTCTTTTAAGAAAAGTTTTTTTTATATATGTGTGAATTTTAACTCAAGGAACGAAATTATGTTGAGCACCGTTTTCTGATTTCCTTTGTTCTCGCCACCAGTCGAGATATTTTTTCTAAGATAATTTGACGTTTATTTTATGAATCCTGAAAGATTTTAAAATATTTAAACAGAATCCAGGTAAGAATTTATTATTTTTAATTTTGTAATTGTTTGGATTGACTGAATTCTCTTGTTCTTAAATAAAACAAATAATGGGCTTTTCACACACACGTATGGATGCTTCTTAATAACCCAATATTTGTGTGTACGAGTGATGTCACCAATTCAACATTTTTGAATCAGTCGTGGTAAAATACCCCCAAATACTAGGAGAAACAAATCTTCATCTTAAAAACTAAAATAAATAATAATATCTGGTTTAATAAAATCATTTGTTGGGTTTAGTGATTGAACTCACGACCGCTTTTCACACACTCGTATTTGCTTAGGCAGACCCACGGACATTTTTAAATCTTCGACACCCTATTTTAAAACGTAATTCAAATTTAAAAGAATGTGTTCTCAAGTTTTTTTCTTGCTCTTGTTAGAAAGAGTAAAATCCAAATTATTGTGAAAAAAATAAGAAAACCAAATTTTCATTAATTACAACGTAGAATTGAACTTTTAAAATAAATATTTACTTTTTAATCGATAAATCATTCATTTTGACGCCATTTTGTTTACAGGTCTTAAAATGTTTAAAAATTGAGATTCTGTAATTAAAAAATCTACTGAAAATAATTTACACTCACAATTGATATACTTTTATTTGCAAAGGTTAGTTTCATCATTACTCAACTGAAATGTGGTAAAAATCGTCACGTGCTGCATGAAATGAAAAAAATGAAATATAGCTTTTTTCAACAATAGGGATTGGTATAATCGGTGATCGGATATCGATCAGTGATCGACAGACCATGTAAACAATGGCAGACGACATGTATGGGGGCCTTTAAGCTTTTTTGATAGATGGGGAAAAATAGGGTCGAGTCAGTTTCTTTAATGACCGGAAGTCACTTGATTGGCAAGAATGTTTACTTTACGGCCATCCGTAAAAAATATTGTCCACTTAAAAATTAACAACAAAACAACATATGAAAATTTACCCAAAACAGTAATTTTTAAAAGAATTATTTTACCTTTTGTCAGTTAAAATGATATACATTTCGATCTTTGCCATTAAGTGAAAGAATAAGAAAAGATTTTTTTTAAAAATCGAATTAATCAAAAAAAGATTTGGTATCATTACCGTTCCCGTCTTCATATGGCCGCTGTTTTTCCAAATTTTCATTAATTACAACGTCAAAATGAACTTTTGAAATGTTTACTTTTTAATTGATAAATCAATCATTTCGACGCCATTTTGTTGACCGGTCTTAATATTTTTTTCAATTGAGATTCTGTTGTCTGCTATCATTACCTTTCCCGTCTCCATGTGGCAACCGAGTTTTCAGATCCCTCACTTCACACAAAAATATTATTAAAAATCAATTTTGTGAACGCAAACATTTTAACTATTGACAAAATCGACTACAGATGCACAAAAGAGAACAGAGTTGATTGCAACTAATCAAACATTAAAACCAAGTATTTATTTAATTCAATATGTAATTATTAATATTATTTATTCATATTACTATTTTTTTATTAATGCATATTATTTTTATATTATTAATCATTTGTTTATATTTTTTATTTATTTATATATCTATTAATATTTATTATCATTGTTACAGCGGATAATAGTGTTGAATCCAAATTCTGTTTTTCTTTCATTAATTCTCTTTTTTCTTTTCATGTGTGCGTTGTTTTTAACATCGAATGAGCGAGGGTGTGAAACATTACAATTTACAATCGGGACCAGCTTCTCTACATTTTGCAAAAGGGCATCTACTGTGTGTTGCTTTTTTACAGACACTAAAATATATTCCCCCGTAATTGACTATGAATGTAGAAAGGTTTTCTCCATCCGTAGACAATTACGTCGACAGTTAAAATATTTGCCATCACAAAACGTAGGATTGTCATTTCTTCTGCTTCTAAGAAAACTTTGTTTTTAAGAAAACATTTTTCGCATAGCATACGTTTCTATGTGGTTGTTGCTTCTGTTGCTGTTACCAGAAAGGACCTAGTTTTCAGATCCCTCATTTCACATGAAATCAATTTTGTGAACGCAAGCATTTTAACCATTGACAACAGATTCTTCAAATCTTTTAATTATTCAATTTTTTTTTTATTGATTTGAATAAATAATTTCTATGCCAAAAAAACAAAGTTTTCTGTTCAACAAAATAAATTTACCCGTATATTCTTCTGTAGCAAATTTAACTTTAGAAAGGTAAACCTATAAACCAGGTTCATTTGGCCACCGATGTTAATAAAAGGAACTCATGATCCATCCGAGACCATTTGTTTTAAAGCTGTTCACACATTTCAAGGTCTTGTAAATTTTAGTTTAAATTTAAAGTTAAAATAATTTAAAGTAGGTTTGCAAAGATCCAAATTCTTGTTTGTTACCATAATACATCAAATATATTATCTTTTTTTATTATTGGGGTTATTGTCTGTATCCCTAATAAAAGGAACTCATTATCCATCCAAGACAATTTGTTTTAAATTTTTTGAAGAAGTCATTGATGATAGAAGTTATTTGTCTCTTAAGGTAAACATATAAACCAGGTTAATTTGGACACCGATGTGAATAAAAGAAACTCATTATCCATCTGAGAATATTTTATTGAAATGTAAACCGAGTTAATATAAGTTTATAATTGCTAATGATGCCTGAACATATCTTAAAAATATCTCTTCTTCTTTCATTGATGTGTGGTGGAAAACAAATGAACTCCTCTGGTGGCAGTTTGTAAATATAGGCCTCCCCCGTTAAACACGGGTGGGTGGTGGATCCCAAAATAGCTAGATCTAGCTCCAAAATAGTTCAATTTTACTTCAGCTTTGTTATGACTTTCTTGGACCCTAACACCCACATTATAACGGGGGATGCCTGCATTTTATAAAGAAAGTATGATCTTCAATTGACCGAAATTTAGCTAAAACTATTAAACACATATACACAATTACACACAGGTACTCGAATTCACTTCCAATATTTGTTGAAATGCAAACCGAGTTAATATAAATTTCTAGTTGCAAATAATGCATGAAATATGATCTTTAATGATACCTCTTTTTCATCCACAGGTTTCAACTGTGGTGGAAAACAAATGAACTCTTCATATGGCCGTATGTAAATATTGTATGAAGAAACTGTGATCTTTGATTCAATGTTGAATATAAAAATACAGATTGTGAAGTAATTTATGGAATGAAAAATTGAAAGCACTTGTGAAATGTTATTTGCATTTTAGAGTGCTTATATATATATAAAAATAAGGGATATTTGTGTGTGGTGTATTAGATAAAAAGATATCTGATTTCAAGATGGAAATCCAAACACCCAGAGGAGAGAAACAATATTCATGTATAGTGTGTGATTCAACATTTTCATTTTATTCATATTTAAAAAGTCACATGAGAAGACACACTGGTGAGAAACCATATTCATGTGAGGTGTGTGGTTCAACATTTTCACAGAATTCAATTTTGAAAACTCACATGAGAACACACACCGGAGAGAAACCATATTCATGTGAGGTGTGTAGTTCAAAATATTTACAGAGTTCACATTTGAAAAGTCACATGAAAACACACACTGGAGAGAAACCATATTCATGTAAAGTGTGTGGATCAGCATTTTCATATAATGCAAATTTGAAAAGTCACATGAAAACACACACTGGAGAGAAACCATATCCATGTATAGTGTGTGGATCAGCATTTTCACAGAGTTCAAGTTTGAAAAAGCACATGAGAACACACACTGGAGAGAAATCGTATTCATGTGAGGTGTGTGGATCTGCGTTTTCAGAGAATTCAAGTTTGAAAACACACATGAGAACACACACTGGTGAGAAACCATATTCATGTGAGGTGTGTGGTTCAGCGTTTTCACAGAGTTCACATTTGAAAAGTCACATGAAAACACACACTGGAGAGAAACCATATTCATGTAAAGTGTGTGGATCAACATTTTCCTATAATTCAAATTTGAAAAGCCACATGAAATCACACACTGGTGAGAGACCATATTTATGTAAAGTATGTGGTTCAACATTTTCAGAGAATTCAAATTTGAAAATACATTTGAAAACACACACTGGTGTTAAACCATATTCATGTGAAATATGTGGCTCAGCATTTTTACAGAATTCACATTTGAAAAGTCACATGAAAACACACACTGGAGAGAAACCATATTCATGTAAAGTGTGTGGATATGCATTTTCATTTAAATCAAGTTTGAAAACACACATGAGAACACACACTGGTGAGAAACCATATTCATGTATAGTGTGTGGTTCAGCGTTTTCACAGAGTTCAACATTAGAATATCACATGAGGACACACACTGGAGAGAAACTATATTCATGTAAAGTGTGTGGATATGCATTTTCATTTAAATCAAGTTTGAAAACACACATGAGAACACACACTGGTGAGAAACCATATTCATGTGAGATGTGTGATTCAGCATTTTCACAGAGTTCAACATTAAAACATCACATGAGGACACACACTGGAGAGAAACCATATTCATGTGAAGTGTGTGGATCAGCATTTTCAACGAGGTCAAATTTGAAAAGTCACATGAAAACGCACACTAGAAAGCTGTATGTGGATCAGCATTTTCAGAGCGTTCAGCATTAAAAAGTCACAGTTGAAAAACTATATTCAGATCATGTGTGTGGATCAAGTTTTGATTTGTAAATTCACATGAAAACACTGGATAGAAACACATGCAGTGTTTTGATCATAAAGTATTTTACTTTGAAAAACTGACATGCAAATATTAATTTGAGAGAGAAGATATTCCTGTGAAGTGTGTGGATTAGCATTTTCACAAGAATTTCACAAGAATCCTCTCGAAAAATCGACTACAGAACATACACTGGAGAAAAAGCATTTTCTTGTGAAGTGTGTAGATCAGCATTCTCATGCAGTTAAGAATTTGAAATCCACTACCAGATAGACACTGGAGAGAAACCATATTGTTTTGAATGTGCAGATCAGCATTTCATGGACGAGGTCTAAAAATCACATGCAAACACACACTGAAGAGAAACCATATGTGAATTATGTGAAGTGGCATTTTCAAATAGTGCCATTTTAAAATGATACATGTAAACACACTAGAGACAAGCCATGTTATTGCATGGTGTTTGGTTCATCTTGTTCAATATTAAAAAGATATTCAAATACACTCTGGAGAGAAGCCATATACTTGAGAGGTGGTTCAGCATTTTCATATAATTCACTGGTAAAATCTCACATTCAAAAACATGTGAATTGTTTAGTTCAATGTTTTCAGTGTTCAAACTTGCAAACATACTGACGAATATCCATGGTTTTGAAACATGTGTGGACCACTTCAGAATAAATGCAGAAATGTTCAAATCTGCAAACATACTGAAGAATATCCATGGTTTTGTGACATGTGGGCACTACTTCAGAATAAGTGCACAAGTTTGTCAAAAGATTTCATCTTAAGTGTTAATCTCAATATTTAGTTGCTTTACATTGCATTGTTTACTTTTATTCATGCATTCTTCTACAATACAGTAAATTACTATACTAAATTTAACAAAAGTTATTAAATATATAGACTTATGGGTCATTCCATATCAAATCATCTAAAATTTTGTATGTCCCCATGTGCACCATCTTAGATTTTGATGACATTTCAGTAGCTGATACCTCCTCTAGATAAAATTCAACCCTGAAAGTTTCAGCTTGATTGAACAAATGGTTCAGAAGTTATGACAAATTTGTTCAATCAAGCTGAAGTTTTCTGAGTTGATTTAACTCTATAAAAGGTGTCACCTGGTGAGATTTCAAGGGTTATAATGCTTTAATTTATTGATACTCTATACTCGGTTAGAATACTTCTGAAAATAATTCTCTGAAATGTGTGGCAGTTTAGCCAAGTTAGATATGAGTAGGACATTTTTAGGAATGTAAGTGGATAGATTTAACTATAATTCAGCAAAATTTGAACCCTTTTTTCAACTGACTATGTTACTTTTCATGCATTCATAAAACCTGTAAAATATTGGGTTTTTACGGTTATGGTCCTATGTTTTGAACATCAGAAAAGTATTTAATGCTTTTAAACTCTATGTTTCAGTCAAGGCAATACATCAACTGAATATAATCCAGTGGAATCTTTATTTCAAGACCCTTAGTTCAGTTTCTACGGCCGGCCAAACATTTAGCAACTCCCGTTAAAAAGCCATTTCCCCCATTTTGAAGAATCCATAACTCCTAAACCACATAGAATATAGATAAAATGAAGGCAGAAATGGCTTTGTTGGGTGAAAAACTACAGGGGTACCAAATGAAAATATTGAATGTGCATGTCGTGAGCCGCAAACATGCTTTTGCCAAATTTGGCCCCTCATAACTTTGGTATTTTAGAAGATATCTAACTGCAATAGAAACACACCTCTGTGCAGTAACAAAGTGTTGTCAATTCAGCGTGTTTCTTGTTTTGGCAGTGCAAAAAAGTGCTATATTAGCGCAGGCATGGTTAAACCTTTTGGACATTTTTGGCATGTTTTTGACCATTTTTAGTTTCTTTTTGGTGTGTATTGGCCATTTTTAGAATTTTGGGGCAATCTTTTTAAAATTTATCACCTTTTTAGCAACACTGAGCACTTCTACTCACGAAGCCCTGGACTTGATGGAAACACCCTCCCCCTACTCTCTGTACTCTGATGACGGGCCTGGGTCTGATTAGTCACTCAATAGAAACTGCCAGGTGACCAATGTCTTTTGGCAGCCGTGTTTGGGGGCGATCAATTAAAAAATTGGATACAAGAGGGTATCAATGAATAAGTTACTTTTCTCACTTTTTGTTGGGCAGTGATCACCGAAAAAGTCTGAATTTTCAAAAAAACAACTGTGAATGCTGTCAAACACAAACTAAGGGATCAATTTAGTATAGACTTCCATTGCAAACTGAACCCCCACTAAAAACTGTTGAAATTTTCAGCCCTCTAGCTCTATTGGTGCGGCCTGTACATATGATACATAGATAGCCAACCGGCCAGATAGCCAGCCTGATCAACTTAAAAACTGGAGAAACATATGTTGATGCTGACAGTTTTGGTAACTTTTACTAACTTATAAATTTCTGCTGGTCATAAAATTAGCACCACTTATCCTATCATCAACCCCCACATACAAATTTACCTCCAGAAATGTAATTGTTTGGCTGCAATACAGAATGTAAAGTCCACAAACTAACTCTACCCCCAATGACCTCTGTTGACCTAATAGGGCGAATTTGACCTTATCTGCCCTATCATTTGTGAGGTCAAAAATAATTTTGTACCTGATAGCAAACTCAGTATCACTCTCCATATATACCCTCATATATATATATACATTCAGCTACTTACCATGAAATAAATTCTGATCAACACCAACAATTTTAGCATGATAGTGGCATGGACACACAAACACACAAACAGAAATCTCCAATATTAGTATGGATGTATGACATTCTAATAACTGCAAATATATATACATTCAGTTACTTACCATGAAATAAATTCTGATCAATAGAACTGGCGGAGACCAAAAGTCAATAGCTGTCGCCTCTAGGTCCAGCTGTGAGTAATTTTTCTCCGCAACTGTAGTGGTTCATGATGTAAGGGCAACGGCTTTAGCCTTGAGCGAGGATTCCACAGAGACCAGTGAATTGGGCATCGACGAAGATGAAGGTGTTTTTGTTGGTGTTGTAGTATCTTAGAAGCACAGCTTTGAATGCATCTTTAATATTGCAGAACTCTTTTTCGTGAGCCTCTGTCCATTTAAAACACGGCTTTGTTTAGTCAGTTCACATAGGTTTGCTGTGGCAGCTGCAAGATCAGGGATGAAGGCACTGTTTGACCTAATCATACAAAGAAAGGATCGCAGTTCATCCTTGGTTATTGGTTTCCCTGCTTCTTGTACGGCTTGGACAGTTAGACTTGCTTCTTCAAGAGCTGTGAGAACAAGTTCTAGTGTTCGATCATGTGTTTCTTTGTCAGGTGCTGCTATGACAATGTCATCTTGGATGACTGCAGGGTCCTGAATGTTGGCAATGATGGGAATTGAGCTCACCTAATGCTGGTAGAGTCCCCATGGTGAGTCTCTTATAACGCATTCAGCGATCTTCTGCACAAAATACAGTTAGGGGTTTGGATTCTTCTGCAAGCTCAAGTTGATGGAAGGCTGTTTTTAAATCCAATTTGCTGAATACAGATTTTCCAGTGAACATGGGCATAATGTCATCAAGGTGAGTGTCCTGTAGAGCTTTATTTAGGTTTCTTAGATCCACTGTGATTCGCATGGAGCCATCTGCTTTTGGTACTAGCACTGGGTTAGATAGCCATGTTACAGGCCTGTTGTGTGGCTCAATGATGTTGTCTGCCTCCATTTTGTGAATCAAGTTGAGTAACTTCGTCACTTTTGGCTGTTTCAGTCCCTACAGAGTTGACAGAATGTTTACTTACCTTTGTATTGGATGAGTTGAACGTGTGATTCCCGGTGATTCAGCAAGTTTACAGGATATGAGGTTCACAGCCTTTCCTGGAAGATCGTCATCATCAACAACAATCCATGTTGTGTTCTGTGTTTTTCGTCTCCAGTGGGTATTCATTATGAATTCTCCTTTAGAGATGATTGTTTTACTGCCGTATAGTTGGAGCTGGGTGTGGGTGCGATTGAGGCGTTTGATTTTGGTGGGTATGTTACTTTCCAGAATGACATTAACCTCCGCACCAGTATCTATCATAGCTAGGATTTTTTATGGAGTATCTACCTCCTTGTTTTCCAACTCTCGGTTGTCAAAGTCAGAGTCCGAGTCAGATTCATGTAGGTGCAGTTTATTCGGGCCAGCTATGGATGTGGTAGCTTCGATTTTGTCGTCAAGTCTCTTAACAGCTTCTTCGGTGGGTTTGAACAATCAAGGTATCAAGCTCATGTTCCCTTTTGATGGCATCTTCTCAAATACTTTTGATGGCATCTTCTCGAATACTTTTGATAGAGGTACCGATGATGATTTGGTCACATATGAGAGTTTTGTGGAGTTTATCCTTCTCACTACATTGGGGATTGCTACATTTAAAAGAACACTTATCTGTGTGTTGTCTCACTTGATTTTGTGTAGGTCTGTATCTGTTGTTAAGTTTTTGCACCATGGAGTCGAAGTCCACTCGTTTCAGCTCACCTAAATCCTGATTATATTCAGCTTTTAAGTCCGTTTTGAGTCGTTCCCCCTTGGAATACAAACATTCTGAAAACTTGGGCTTTGTGCTGTTTTTGTTTATTTTCAGAGGCATCTTCCTTAAGTTCCCCCATCGAGGTAACATCATACATTTCGATCCAGTATGAGAATGCTTGATAAATATTTGCTTCGTTGACGATGGACTCCAAGACATTAAGTTGTGATGACTTTGCAAGAGGCATAGTGGTGATTCAAACTCAAATATCATCACCAGGTGAAACAAGTATGATATTCAAGGGAGGTTACTCTGCAGGCATCATATTTATATATATATTATCTCGGTCTGTATGTATGAGTCTATCATTACATGAATTTTCATTAAAATGCGTGAAAGCTGTTAGACACAAACTAAGGAACCAAATTAGCATGAACTTACATTGTAAATGGCCCCCCTTCACTCTAAAAATCTATTTAAATGGGGAATTTTTCTAGACATAATAAGGAGTAATTGTTTAAATTTTCAGCCATCTACCTCTATTGGTGCAGTCTGTATACACGATACATACATAGCCAGCCAGTCAGCCAGACCAACTTGAAAACTGAAGAAACCTATGTTGACAGTTTTGGTGCTGAAAACATGGAAACAGCAGATTGGGTGTGGCCAAAATGTTCTATGCCACTACTGTTGGCATCCATTTTTAAAATGGCTGCCATGGTCATCAGAATGCAAATCTGCAATGGCCCAATATCCAGATTTCTTCTACCAAATTTGGTGCTTTCATCACAAAATGGACAATAGGATGGCTAGGCTGCCCCATTGTTATATTTTAGGTTTTCATCAATTTCTGCCACCACACATACATGCTAAATAAAAACATTATATTCTGTTAGTCTGTTCATATCTATCTATCTAAAATTATCTAAGTATACATTACATGTTATTAATTTTCTGCATGCTACACCAAAATATAAAAAATAACACTAACAATGTAATCGAATAATTATATTAAGCCCCCTCTCCCCTGTCAGTAAAATATCTAAACTGATATCCGATATCTAAAAACAATTTTCTATATCTAAACGCCACAAAAAACTCTAAATTTAGATATAAATATGATTGTGCATATTGTGGTGACGATGTAGAGATTTTAAAATCCCAATCATCTGCAAACAGTTTATATTCTGCTGACGCGAAACATGGACCGTTGTCAGAGAAGACTTCTTGCACCACACCAAATCAGTTGAAACTGTGTTGCATTGGTTTGATCACTGCTGGATTTATTTGGTATCTGGTATATGTCCGGATAGTTGGAGTGAAAGTCCACTATGACCAGATAGTCTTTGTTGTTGTGTTGACACACGTCTGCTGCTATTTTCTGCCATGGCTGTGAAGGTATTTCATGACTTATGAGTGGCTGTTTCGGTTGCGCATCTCTGTATGTCAAGCATGTGTTACAGTTCTGTACAACATTGTCTATGTCTCTGTTAATGCCTGGCCAAAACACTGACGCTCTAGTATGGCATTTGCACTTTTCTTGGCCTTGATGATCATGTATTTTCTCCAAGATCGGTGTTCTTAAATCTGGAGGGTACACTACGCGTTCCCCTTTGAGTATCATGTAATGATACAGTCAACTCGGTTCTGTGGTTGAAATATGGTGCAATTTCTGCCTGGCATTGTTTCACACTTTCTGGCCATCCAAACATTATGTGTTTTTTAATGCTTGCATCGTTTGATCAGACAATGTAGCATTCCGTATTTCTTCCATCTTATTGTCACTGATGGGCACGTATTTCAGGACAGCTGCAACTTGTGCTTCTATATCAAGCTCTGTTTTGTTAGATCCTGATGCAGTGTTCGGTAGGGCTGCGCATGATAATGCATCAGATGCATACTCTTGCCAGGTAGGTGACTAACTTGTATGTCATACCTCTGTACCTTGTGTTCACGAGGTGAACAGTCATTGAGTGCCTTCTGAAATATGGATACGAGAAGCTTGTGGTCTGTTTCCACTTGCACAAATTTTCCAAAGATGTACTGGTGAAAGCACTCACATCCAAATTGTATTGCTAGCGCTTCACGCTCAATCTGTATGTCTATGATCGCACATGATGCATATGCAACTGGTAGCCACTGATCACCATTGTAACACGCCCTTTAACCACATGTGTCTTTTGCCTTGCATTGTCAATTGTAGCAACGGTGAGAATGTGGGCACCCCCACCGCTATCGTTGAAGTGCCGGTCCAATCCTTCATGTCCGGAATGTGACTCCCCTATGCTGTGTTCCTGATCAAGAGATCTCCCAGGCGCTGATGAAGGACCGGAGGATGCTGGGTCAAAAGGTATCACAAGGGAAAATAAAGGTTACCGGAAAAACACTGACACGTTGATAAAAAATCAACAAGAGAAAAATTTACTTCTGCAAGGTTTACAATTCAAAAACCCTTCCCACTCGGTGGATGGCAATGTGATACTTGGCTGGCCCTCTTCTTTGGATTCATAAGATCGTGCAGCTACTCGCAACACAGTTAGCTTTTCCCAAAAAGGCTTCTTATTACTTGGTACATGAGGGTTGGCCGGCTATGTTGGACTTCAACTTCAGGCTGCAATACTCCCAGGGTGTCGGTCAGAGGCAAGGTATGGCTACTCGTCTCGTAGCTTCTAGCTACAACTGCAAAACAAGCTGATTCGAACTGAACTTTATGCCACGAGTCGCCGCCTTATATGATAACCGAACCAAAACCAGGCTGGTTCTGGAGGGTGTGTGGTGGACAATCCCCCATGGTAATTCTGACAATGTTTTGTCTACAATCTATCGACACTTGTCCAACAGTACCTTCCACCTGTTTAATCAAAAGGGGAACTTTTCTATTTCTCTTGTCTGGATATTTCAGGTCCGCTTAAGTACATATTTCGACTCATTCCGTCTGCAGAGTCGACCAGTGGTGTCTGGAAAAATAATATTCGCCAAATCTCAACTTATTTTGGCTCATCTGTCATCTCACTTGTCTGGGAAAATAATATTAATTTACAATCTAAAAGCACCTGCTTTTTAGCCTGTGTAATAAAGGTTACAATGAAAAGTACATATTCACACACTCCTAATTTCTGGGTGCCTCATGCATCAGCTATGTACTTGCAAAATCCCAAATCTTTCAATAAAGTATTCTTTACTTGTAAAATCTCAAGTTTCTTAATAAAAGTATTCCTCCCCGGAATCTTATCAACTCAATTAATTTCAGGCCATCCATAGTATCACACCATGTCCTTTCTTACTCGCATTGCATGATATTTTGGTAGGCAGTTGTGGGTTGTAATATTGTACAATTGGCTGGGATGACAGTAATTGTTTCAATTCTTGGAATTCACATTCATGTTCTGGACCCCATGTGAACACTATGTTTGATTTCAGCAGGCTACTCAAGTGAAATGTTTGTTGAGATAGATTCTCAGTGTATCTTGCGAAATACTTGACCATTCCAAGGAACCTAGTGACGTCTGAGGAATCTTTAGGTGTTGGAAATTCAACGATAGGCTCCACCTTGGCTGGGTCTGGTTGCAATCCTTTTAATGTGAGTCGATCGCCCAGGAATGTTAACTCTGGTACTGCGATTTTACACTTCTCTTTGTTGAGTGACACATTGTGCTTACACGTGTCTAGCACTTTCCTGACAGTTTGTAGATGTGACTGTGTTTCAGATCCCCACATCACAATGTCATCCATCGACATTCTTCATGCCTTCAAACCTTCGACTTATGGTGCGATGGTAAATCTCTGGCATCGAGGAAATGCCAAAGGGTAATCTGTGGTATTTATACCTGCCAAATGGTGTTATAAAGGTACATAGTTTGGAACTTTCTTCATCCAATCTTAACTGCCAAAATCCTTTGGAACAGTCAAGTTTTGAAAATACCTTCGCTGCTGGCATGTTCACCATCACTTTCTTGTGCGTCGTCAGTTTGAAGTGCTTGCGTTGGATCACTTTATTCAGGTTCCGGGGGTCTAGACAAATACGTAATTTCCCATTTTGTTTACATACAATATGCATTGCACTCACCCATTCCTTAGGTTCTGTCACTTTCTCTATCACTCCAGCCTGCCCTGCCCTGCCCTCGTGTGTGTCTGTAGCGGCTTCCATGTTGAATTTATTGCGCTGACCGAAGCCAAACTGGTCATGTCGTGTGCGTGACTTACTGTCACTTCTTCATTTTTGCACACGTTTACTGCTTTGTCTAACCCAAGATTTTCTATGTCCATCAGTCCTTTCCTTGTTGTATCGCTCCTGATACCGATTATAATACGGTCATGTATCATTTCTTCTTTGATGGTTCTGCGTATTCACATTTATCAGCCTGCGTCTTTAATTCTGTCAGGAGCAAGAGGAAAGTCTCGCCTTCTTTTTGAACACGTCCATTAAATAATAATCGCTTGTATACGATATCCTTTTCCCCTTGGATATAATCACATAATTTCTGTACGAGTGTCTCGTAATCGTCTCTCAGCTTCATCTGCAAAAGTCAGAGTGTTATACACTTGTATCGCCTTTTCTCCCGCTGAGTGTAAGAAGAGTGCGTATTTAATCACGTCTGGCTGTCCGACCTTTTCCGAGGCCACAAGATACAATTCGAACATTTGTAGCCATGTTTTGAAGTTTTCTTCAATTAGGTATTTCTGCGCACTTTGGACACCCCATTTTAAAACGTAAATTAAAATTTAAAAACTGTTGTTTGTAAGTTTTTCTTGTTTTTGTTAGAAAGAATAAAGTCCAAATATGTGTCCGGAAAAAAGAAAAAAAAACTTCAACTTAAAATTGTGCTCTCAAAAGTCAATTTAAAGTTTTAAACTAAAATTTCCGCCATTTTGTTGACCTTTTTGGAAATTTTAAAAATCAAGAATTCTTCGGAAGTTTTTTAAAAAATTAGATATACTTAGTTTCATCATTACTGAATAATCCTTAACCGAATAATTACCATTTTCCATTTAAAAAATACATAAAAACCTCTAGGTGTTGCGCATTTTACGAGAAAGCTTCAACTACACAGTTCTAAGTCTATGGATTATGGCATTAATTCCCGATGGAGGTATATACATATATATATCGTTAGAATATGTGACAGATCTGAACGTGAAGCTAGGTGTTGAGCATTTTTCAAGTACGCTGTCCAAAGTCTATGGATTGTGGAATTAATTCTTGAGGAGGTATATACATATATATATATCGTTAGAAAGGGAATTCCATCAGCTTTTTAATGGAAAGGGGATACAGATTGACAAGATATACCGTTGAAGAGCTGAGGCATT
>VCCN01000679.1:1905968-1937737 GCA_006491835.1 Architeuthis dux
CTTTCATTGATGTGTGGTGGAAAACAAATGAACTCCTCTGATAGCAGTATGTAAATATAGGCCTCCCCCATTATTTAGCTACATAACACATATATGCAATTACACGCAGGTACTCTAAATCACTTCCCATATTTGTTGAAATGCAAACCGAGTTAATATAAATTTCTAGTTGCAAATAATGCATGAACATATGATCTTTAATGATACCTCTTTTTCATCCACAGGTTTCAACACTGGTGGAAAACAAATGAACTCTTCTGATGGCCATATGTAAATATTGTATGAAGAAACTGTGATCATTGAATATGAAAATACAGATTGTGAAGTCATTTGTGGAATGAAAAATTGAAAACACTTGTGAAATGGTATTTGCATTTTAGAGTGCTTATATTAAACACACAAAAAGACAATGAAAGTAAGCAATATTTATGTGACAGAAAGAGTTCTGATTTAAAGATGGACATCCAAAAACACAGTGCAGAGAAAGCATATTCATTTAAAATTTTGCATTTGAATTTTCACAGAGTGCACATATGAAAACCCTATCCATGCAACATGAGTAGTTCATTATTTTCACAGAGTTCACATATGAAAAGTCAAATGAAAACACACACTCGTGAGAAATCATATTCATGTGAGGTGTGTGGTTCAGCTTTTTTACAGAATTCACATTTGAAAAGTCACATGAAAACACATACTGGAGAGAAACCATATACATGTAAAGTGTGTGGTTCAGCATTTTCATATAGTTCAAGTTTGAAAAGTCACATGAAAACACACACTGGTGAGAAATTATATTCGTGTGAGGTGTGTGGTTCAGCATTTTCACAGAATTCACATTTGAAAAGTCACATGAAAACACACACTGGAGAGAAGCCATATACATGTAAAGTGTGTGGATCAGCATTTTCACGGAGTTCAAGTTTGAAAAATCACATGAAAGCACACACTGGTGAGAAACCATATTCATGTAAAGTGTGTGGTTCGGCATTTTCATATAGTTCAAGTTTGAAATGTCACATGAAAACACACACTGGTGAGAAACCATATTCATGTGAGGTGTGTGGTTCAGCTTTTTCTCTGAGTTCACATTTGAAAAGTCACATGAAAACACACACCGGAGAGAAACCATATCCATGTAAAGTGTGTGGAACAGCATTTTCACAGAGTTCAAGTTTGAAAAGTCACATGAAAACACACACGGGTGAGAAACCATATTCATGTAAAGTGTGTGGTTCAGCATTTTCATATATTTCAAGTTTGAAAAGTCACATGAAAACTCACACTGGTGAGAAACCATATTCATGTGACACGTGTGGCTCAGCATTTTCACAGAGTTCACATTTGAAAAGGCATATTCAAACACACACTGGTGAGAAACCATATTCATGTGAAGTGTGTGGTTCAGCATTTTCAAATAGTTCAAATTTGAAAAGTCATATGACAACACACACTGGTGAGAAACCATATTCATGTGAGGTGTGTGGCTCAGCATTTTCAAAAAGTTCACATTTGAAAAGTCACATGAAAACACACACTGGCGAGAAACCATATTCATGTAAAGTGTGTGTTTTAGCATTTTCATATAGTTTTAGTTTGAAAAGACACATGAAAACACACACTGGTGAGAAACCATATTCATGTGAGGTGTGTGGTTTAGCATATTCACAAAATTCAAGTTTGAAATGTCACATGAAATCACACATTGGTGAGAAGCCATATTCATGTGAGGTGTGTGGTTCAGCATTTCCAAAGCATTCAAATTTGAAAAGTCACATGAAAACTCACACTGGAAGGAAACCATATGCATGTAACGTGTGTGGTTCAGCATTTCCATATAGTTCAAGGTTGAAAAGTCACATGAAAACACACACTGGTGAGAAACCATATTCATGTGAGGTGTGTGGCTCAGCATTTTCACAGAGTTCGCATTTGAAAAGTCACATGAAAACACACACTGGCGAGAAACCATACTCATGTAAAGTTTGTGGATCAGCTTTTTCACAAAGTTCAAGTTTGAAATGTCACATAAAAACACACACTGGAGAGAAACCATATTCATGTGAGGTGTGTGGTTCAGCATTTTCACAAAATTCACATTTGAAATGTCATATGAAAACACACACCGGTGAGAAACCATATTCATGTGCGGTGTGTAGTTCAGCATTTTCAAGTAGTTCAAATTTGAAAAGTCATATGACAACACACATTGGTGAGAGACCATATTCATGTGAGTTGTGTGGCTCAGCATTTTCCCAGAATAGAAATTTGAAAAGTCACATGAAAACACACACTGGCAAGAGACCATATTCATGCAAAGTTTGTGGTTCAGCATTTTTATATAGTTCAAATTTGAAAAGTCACATGAAAACACACACTGGAGAAAAACACTATCCTCATGAAAACTGTGGGTCTACATTTTTAAATGTGTCAAATTTGTAAAAAAAAAAACCCTGCAAACATACACTGGAGAAAAACATTCAGGTCTTTAGTTTTGCATTCTTAGGGATTCCACGATTTAAAGATCACACGAAATCACTCAATTGAGGAAAACCATATTCATGTGATGTGTGTGTCAACATTTTCACAGATACTGCAATTAAAATATCACATGCCAACATAAAATGGAGAGAAACCATATTTGTGTGAAGTGTGTTGATCCTCGTTTTCACACAGTTGAACGTTAAACATCACATGAGAACCTGCTGAAAACCTTTATCCAAAATAATTACATCTTAAATAACTGAATGATAAAACACATTATATATAAAAATGAATTTTTGTGAATGATCAGAGACATAATGCAGCAAAAACGTAATTAAAATTTGAAAAATAATTAGTTCTTGATTTTTTTTCTTGGCTTTGCTATAAAGAAAAAAGCCCAAATTTCATTCAAAAGAGACGAAAACCAAATTTTTGTCAGTTATTATGTTTCAAAGTCATTTTTGTTTACTTTTATTATCGGAAACATTCATACACCATAGTTAAGATAAGTTAATTTAATAAGAATTTTTTCTAAAACCAGTCAATTGATAAATTAACTGATTTTCATTGAATTAATTTTCAGAGGCTTTCTTTATTTTTGAAAGATTTCTTATTAAACATTCTTTACAGAACAGTCTAATCCATCTGTTGAGAGACACACATCCTTTGAAGAAGTAATTTATTGTTGTTATTGACAAAAATGTAAAATTAAACATCTAAAATTTTGCTTTGCGAATAAGCTTAATATAACTTAAGATTGTGATATCATGTGGCTCTTGCCAAGACATCCAGATTATTAATAATATTTGTTATTTGACAATCAAAAGGAAGTTACAATGAAAGGCATGAATCAGCTTACATTAGAGCACACACAGGAGAAAAACTATATTACGGTCAGGTCTGTGGATCAACAAGTACCATAATAAATAATAAATGTAAATATTTTACTTGTTTCAGCATGTTCCATTTTTTCTTTGCATCAATATTTCTTGTCTTTTTATAGATTTTCACTTTTTCTCACTGCAAATTAATATTTTAACTAAATAAAATTTAGTTTTGAAATATATTTCATGTTTTCTGATTTCATCAACTGTGCAATTTGCATTCTTGTTTCTACGTTTTTATATCAAGTGATTCTTGCCAAGACATCTGTCAGGCAGAACCTCTTAAAAACTAAAGAAACCTATGTTGACTATGTTATATCAAGTGATTCTTGCTAAGACATCCTTATTATTAATAATATTTATTTGACAATCAAAAGGAAGTTACCATGAAAGGCATGAATCAGCCAGGCAGAACCATTTAAAAAGGAAGTTACTATGAAATACAAAGTTAATTGTTCAATAGTTTTGTCAAATTATCTATTCACTCATATGGCTGCCTATAAAAAGAATTCATGAAGACTATGATCTATTCTTATTTTGAACTTTAAAAACTTATTGTGTTTTTGTTCTCACTGAATTAATATTTAATGAAAATAATTAAAGATATGAATTTAGTTTTTCTTCTTGACAGTGATAGATATTGATTAGCTCCCTTGACCTTTCTGGGTTGGCAAACGTTTTCTTTTTGAATGGTGACGGGTGTGAATGATTTAAATCATGAATGGAAAAACATTCAAGCTTGCACATCTTCAAGACTTTGAAGCAATACTAAATATTTTTTAAATATCGTGATGGTTAAAATATTCTTGCCTGATGATATCTAAAATATATTGGGCATTTGAAACTATGTATAACATTGAATGCAACAACAATTTAAAATATTATAGTGCACATAGCTTGTTACTTTTTTTAGAAAGTGATTCCTGCTCCCTATTCTGTAAAAAAATGCAAAGCTCAGCGAGGTCATAATACTTTCAAATTCACTGCGATATGCTTTTATATGTTGCGGGAGGTTTCTTCCCAATTCTAATGTAATAAGCATTAACTCTCAAATTCATACAAAGAAAATAGAAAGTCAATTTCAAGGGACACATTGGCCTATTTCATTCTAATAAATAAATATAGAAAAATAAATATTTTAATAATTCTTTATTTATTATATATACAATATAAAAACTAGGGCAGTGCCCGTTCCAAAAGTGCCTGTTTGGAAGGGGCCGGATTTTATGTTGTGTGGAGCAGCCGCCCATAATTGTCATGTAAAATATTTTCACGTCCGTTGTATGAAACTACAACTTCGAAGTATTTCATTTACTTCCCTTGGAGCTTTTAGATAGGAATACTGGCACAGGCAATGAATATAAATATTTTTCCTGTAGGACTGGTGTAATTTCTTAGGGATATTTTTGGTGCATCGCCAGATCCGTCTGATAAAGCTACCTTCTCTTCAGTGTTGCCAATTTAAATATTTTATATCTAAATTTATATTTAAAGAACAGAAGTGAAGGGAGATAATTCATAGAAACTGAAGAAAGATCCATTTTTAATGTTTTATTTATTTTTATTAGATTTCTTGAGAACCGCTAATCCCAAAAACTTGAGACTGCACTGCCTTGTCTGCTGACTAATATATCTGGTGAATGTTCACTTTGTACAATGGCCAGTTGTTGAGTAGTCGCAGTGCATACACACACACACAGAGATTTCTTCGACTGTAGTTAGATACAAGAAGCTAAAAGCTTATATATACGATTTTCCACAAAACCCAAGAAGTCAAGTCAGGTGCTACTTGAAAGGGCAATAAAAGGTCAAAAGTCACTCATGTGCTGAAAACACTGCAAACATTTTTTTCATTTATTTTTATCTTCTTCCTTTCTCTCATGAGAGCAAACTTACCCAATGCTATAATACATACTGGATATTTCGACAGATAAGACGACTCTTGAAGCATCCAAAAAAACACCTGCCAAATACAAAAACAGTGACTAAACAGTGAGTTAAATCCATGAAATTCAGACTGAAATTGGGGTCTCATCTTATCTGAAGGTCTCGCCTTATCCACCAAAATATATGGTAGTTTCCTCTACCATGTGTTTAAAACTAGTCAACACCTAATAATGCCTACAATAATTTAACATGTAATTCACAAACCTGAGTTACTGTTCGATGAACACTCTGAAGTTCAAATGTTGTAAATTCTGAACATTTTAACTATTGTATTACTATAAAAGCCTTTCGTAAACCAAAATGGCAAAGCAATTACCATTAATGTCTAGAGGAAAACATTTTTGAGTGTTCTCAGACCCCCAAATTGTGAGGATGGTATGTCAGGCCAAGTTATCGAAGGGTGTGGTGGTGGAAGGTACAGAAGACTGGGGTGTAGAGAGAGAGAGAGAGAGGATGTACACTTATTCTATAATGGCAAAGCAAGAGCTAAACACTACTTTCACTTTTCACCTTTTTGCAAAAAAGTGGCTTGAAGTGAATTTTCGAAAAGCAGGGATTGGTACCTGTATTTGAATTAGCAAAGAAAGTAAAAAAAAACTTGTTTCAATATAAGAGTTCATTGTTTAAAATGGTGGGTAGGAGATATTTTCATCAGCAAACTTGTTACCTTCAGGTGGAGATGTCCATGGTTACGGACAGAGAACCAAGACAATCACACTGAAAGGCAACCATCTTCCTCTCTGGAAGAAAGTCCAGATTATTGAAAGCGAACGCTGTTGGAAGCAGAGAATGATCAAAGAAGCAGCTCATATCAACATGCCGACTAAATGCATTAGTCAGACAAGTGTGGAGTTCAACCTGATGTGTCTTTCGCTTCTCAACAGTCCCAAACCCAACAAGACAAAAACACAGAAACACCTGGGCCCTGCGTTATAAGGATTACCCATTTAAAAATAAAAACTTCTGTTTATCCCATCACACTCAGATTTTACACCTGAAGAAGGCCGAAGAATGGATCGGCTGAAACATTGTGCTTACAACACAAACAACAAGAATCTTCATTTTCAGATTATATTCTCAACATATGAATAACATTCTTCAGCAATCCCGAAATCTATTAGTGTTGCCTTGAAAACATGCAAGCTTGAATATATTACCATTTATGAGTCCAATCAAGTACACCTCTTCACCATCCAAATAGAAAAGGTCTGTCAAACCAGTAATGTCAAGGGAGGTAATCAATGTTTATAACTTTGAAAAAGAAAAAGAAATTCAGATCTTCAGTTATCTTTATTAAATATTTATTCTGTGAAAACAAAAACATGCTGAATAAAAAAACTGAAAGTGTTAAGAGACAAAAATGTTTATGTTAAAAACAAAAATATCAAGGATCTGTGAACGTTGTCTGGAGAACTAGGTTTGAAAGCATTTTCTAGGTCACTAGAACATGCTGATCAAAATTAGCTTGTGCGACCCTTTCAAAACTTTGGGCACAGCACATAGGCGTGTTTTCATAATGGCTTCCATTTTGGTAATCCTTGGTTTGATGGATGTAAAATATGGTAGTTGAACACAGCGTACAAAGACTCTAAAAAGTTATACAAAACCGGCAAAAAGTATAACTATATAAAATTTAATTTATAATTTAATTTAAAGAAAACAAAATTCATATTTTCACTCGTGTTTATTGAATATTTATTATGTGAAAACATTCCTTAGCAATCCAGAAATCCATTAGCATGATTTTTTATTAAATACTAGCAGAGAATCCCGGCATTGCCTGGGGAGAAAATAACTGAACATCTGACAATACAGAAATAAAACATGTTCCATAATATGTTTTCTTATGCAACACAACCAGCTGGGCAGAGGTGGCACAAGCCCCAAAATGTATTGAGTGTACTAACAATTTATGCCTAAATATGGTTATTGAAATTTTTATCAGAAAACTTCCCGGAAGAAATGAAGGTCAGATTCAGTCAAAGCAGATCTGGTTACAATGTATGACTACTATTACAATTTTCAACCGACAAAGGCTGTTGTCGACTGAAGTCAAAAACTTCATTTAGATCAATTTTTATAGAGCCGCTTTTGCGTTTGCTGAACCGAAAAAAGAAAAACATTGACAACTACCATTCTAAGGGACATTATAAATCACCGCCACCCATATATGCTGCTTTTTACCTTGTAAATTAAGCAGTAGTGGTGGTAGTTACTTTGATGAAAATACTACCAGTTTTGGTTTGAATCATAAATTTATGATTTAAAAAAAAACAGTTCTGGTTAGTCACTCAATAGAAACCATCACGTGACCAATGTCTTTTGGCAGTATGCCATGTTGGGGGTGATCAATTAAAAAAATGGAAAAAGGGGTGTTTATGAGTAAGTTACTTTTCTTAACTTTTTGGGGCTGTGACCACTAAAACGTCCAAATTTTCAAAAAATAAGTGTGAATGATGCTGGACACAAACTAAGGGATAAATTTGGCATGAACTTCCATTGTAAATTGAACCCCCAACCCTCACTATAAACCTTTTTATGAGGGAAATTTTCAAAAAATAAAGTAACATTTTCCCTATTCATTGAGGGGAGTGTGTGTGCAAAATTTCAAGTTTCTACTATGAATGGTTAGGGCTGGGCAAAGTTTGGTTACATGGATAAATACATAGATACATATAAATGTCAGAACACATGAATAACCTAAACCCAGTAACAGTGATTAAACTGGTCTGTTGTAGGTAGCAGTGATTCATAAATGTTAACTTTAACATTGAAAATGGAAGAGAATGATTTGGCTGTGAATATGGTGTCCACTGGGGGTGTCAACTGGGCACATGGTTCCCCCCCCCTGGATCAGACTTTCTCTCCAAGGACAAGGGGGTTTGAATGTTGGAACCTTATAGTCAATCACATTAATGATCACATATAAAAATACTGGGTTAAGATTCACATCAGTTAACCATGTCAAAAAAAATAGAAAACAAAATTTTAAGTAATCTTTCAGCACAAAAAATTACTGGGGAAAAAGATTTTGGCAATTATAGAATTTCCTACCGTTGAGATTGGCTCATTTGAGTGGAACTGATTTTGATACTTCACCATCTATTTCAAGTACTGGAATGTTCTGTTTTTCTTTTGTTTATGTGCAGGTGTGCACAGGTTTGAAATTTTCACAAATAAAAAGAAATAAAAGAATTCATCAAAGAAACATTTGAACATTCCAGTATTTGAAAAAGACGGTGATGTGTTAAAATCAGTTCCATTCAAGTGATCCAATTTCAACGGTAGGAAACTATGATTGCCAAAAAAATTTCTAATAATCCCATTTGGACCCTCCCCCCCCACCCGGAAAGGTTTGAAATTTGGAACCTTATAGTCAATAAAGGCCTCATCGAATTGTAATAGTAAACTGTTGCTGCTGCTGCTAATGTCAGTGGTAGGGAGGAGGGAAGGAACAATATGCAGCAGGAAGCAGGCAGCAGTCAGGACTGGGCTAAGAATTTGTCTTTCTTCCCTCTCTCATTAAAGATGTGCGTACAAACTGACAACTAAATTTATATATATATATATGGATTTATTTTGTCAAAGCAAAAACATGCTGAATGAAAACTGAAAGTATTAAGAGACAAAAGTTTATATTAGAAAAAACATCTATGGAAAAGAAATTAGAAATGCTGAAATATATAAAGTAAAATATTTACATTTTTCAGTAAATTTGTGGATAATAAGCATTTATGATTTCAAAAGTGTAGTATCAGAATTTAAATGGTAGGTTTCCAGAGATGTTTTAAATGAAAATTCATATATGCAGAAAATAATAAGCATCTACAATCTAGGAATGGAACTCGTTCATAACCTGGGGATCCCTGTACTTTCTGAAGAACAATTTTACAATTATTTCCACCTACAATTATGATGGAACTGCTTTCTTAGTCGATATCTTTGGTAAAAACACAAAAACATTCAGAAAGCAAGGAATCTCACTTCATGATCCTTCATTTTGAAGGAGGAATACTGAGTTCCATAGCAATAGTAACTTACAAACGAATATCTATTTTATATATGTCTATTTCCTTGGCTGAGATGAAACTGTACTGTTATAAATTCATATCCTTACTCTCTCTGTTATGGAGACTATGATTAACACATATGAAAACCTAGCTCAAATTGGAATGAATATTGAAATAAAATAAAAATGGTATTTACATGGAAAAGCAAAAACATTTATAGGCTTTTAACAACACAAATAGACAAACATGCAAATCTATGAACAAAATATTTGACACATTTCAGCAAAACATTTTGTGAAAATTCTAATGCAAAAGATTTTCCCTTTATGTACTTACACATGTTCAAGAATCTAAAATAACATAGAGAAAATGTTTTGTGCCTATGCTAATCAACAAAAAAAATTAGTTTTTACACATTTCTCTATATATATTATTTCATTTTGTTCTGGAATGAGTCACTTCAAAATGAAATGTTATAAAACTACAAACCCATTTGATTGGTTCACATTGAAAAGGTGTATATTCAAATGGAAAGTCAGTAAAAAGGCAAATACATACTTTAAAACAAAGTCCATTACTGTGTCTATTTTTTTATCAACTTGTATGAAAATAAGAGAAACATTATAAATAAATATAGATTTTTTGCAAAGAGTTTCTGCATGTGGAACTTGAATGTAGACTTTTAAAAAATACAAATTCACACATTTCACAGTAATATTGTTTCTCTCAAGTGTGTTTGCAAGTGATTTTCAAAATCCAAAGTTGATAATAATGCTGACCACATACATAACAAGAAATGGTTTTCTTTGCTAGTTTGTATTTGTATGAATAATTTTCAATGTGAAATTTTGAAAATACTGATATTGTCAACTTCTGATCATGAGTGACCTCGCCCCCACATCACAACTGTATGGTTTCTCTCGAGTGTGTTTGCATATGTGAACTCTCAGAATATAATTCTTTTCAAGTGTGTGTCCACATGTGACTTTTTAAATGTGAATTCCGTGAAAATGATGAACCGCACACTTCACAAGAATATGGTTTTTCTCCGGTGTGTGTTCGTATATGTTTTTTCAAATCAGAACTCTGTGAAAATCCTGAACCGCACACTTCACAAGAATATGGTTTCTCTCCAGTGTGTGTCCGCATGTGACTTTTTAAATGTGAATTCCGTGAAAATGTTGAACTGCACACTTCACAAGAATATCTTTTTTCTTTGTTGTGTGTTCGCATATGTTTTTTAAAATCAGAACTCTGTGAAAATGCTGTACTGCATACTTCACAAGAATATGGTTTCTCTAAAGTATGTGTTTGCATATGCTTTTGTAAAGACGATGTTTCTGAAAATGCTGAACCGCACACTTCCCAATAGGGTTTCTCTCTAGTGTGTGATCGCATATGTATGTTTAAATCTGATTTCCTTGAAAATGCAGATCCACATACTTCACAAGAATATGGTTTTTCTCCGGTGTGTGTTCGCCCATGTCTTTTCAAATCGGAACTCTGTGAAAATGCCAATCTGCACACTTCACAAGAATATGGTTTTTCTCCAGTGTGTGTCCGCATATGTCTTTTCAAATCAGAACTCTGTGAAAATGCTGAATCGCATATCTCACAAGAATATGGTTTCTCTCCAGTATGTATTCGCATGTGCTTTTGTAAAGATGATCTCTCAGAAAATGCTAAACCACACACTTCACAATATGGTTTCTCTCCAGTGTGTGATCGCATATGTATATTTAAAACTGATTTCCTTGAAAATGCAGATCCACATACTTCACAAGTAAATGGTTTCTCTCCAGTGTGTGTTTGTATATGTTTTTTCAAATCAGAACTCTGTGAAAATGCTGAATTGCATATCTCACAAGAATATGGTTTCTCTCCAGTATGTGTTCGCATATGCTTTTGTAAAGATGATGACTCAGAAAATGCTGAACCACACACTTCACAATAGTGTTTCTCTCCAGTGTGTGATCGTATATGTATGTTTAAAACTGATTTCCTTGAAAATGCTGAACCGCACATTTCACAAGAATATGGTTTTTCACCAGTGTGTGTTCGCATGTGTCTTTTCAAATCAGAACTATGCGAAAATGCCACACTGCACACTTCACATGAATATGGTTTTTCTCCAGTGTGCGTCCGCATGTGTCTTTTCAAATCAGAACTCTGTGAAAATGCTGAACCACATATCTCACAAGAATATGGTTTATCTCCAGTATGTGTTCGCATGTGCTTTTGTAAAGATGATCTCTTGGAAAATGCTGAACCACACACTTCACAATATGGTTTCTCATCTGTGTGTGATTGCATATGTATGTTTAAAACTGATTTTCTTGAAAATGCAGTTCCACATACTTCACAAGTAAATGGTTTCTCTCCAGTGTGTGATCGCATATGTATGTTTAAAACTGATTTCCTTGGAAATGCTGAACCGCACACTTCACAAGAATATGGTTTTTCTCCAGTGTGTGTTCGCATGTGTCGTTTCAAATCAGAACTATGTGAAAATGCCAAACTGCACACTTCACAAGAATATGGCTTTTCTCCAGTGTGTGTTCGCATGTGCCGTTTCAAATCAGAACTCTGTGAAAATGCGAAGCCACACACTTCACAGGAATATGGTTTCTCTCCCCTGTGTATTTGCATTTTTAAAGATGAAAAACGTTGAACTTTACACAAATATGGTTCTCTCTAGTGTGTATTACATGTTTCTAGTTTAGAACTTGCTGCAAAATGCCAATTTACATTCTCTCCATGAATATGGTTTCTTCCCAGTGTGTGATTTTAAAGATGAATTCAAAATGCCAACCCACACTCTCCACAATATAGTTTCTTTACTGTTGTTTGGGGAACTATTTTAAAATGAAGACCTGCACATTTCACAAAATTATGGTTAATTTATAAAGTGTATTCTTAATTATGATCTCCGGGGAAAATGCTGATCTTCTATCTGTATTGGTTATTCTCATTTTTGAACTGGAATTCTTTGAAAATGCTCACATCATAAATTGTGATTTTGCAAGTGGCATTTATAATTTATACTGTTTCAAAATGCTGAGCCAAACACTTCACTGAAATATAGTTTCTTCCAAATGTGTGTTCACATCTTTGTCAAAGTGAATTCCTTGATAATGCTGATTCACTCATTTTGCAATATGGTTTCTCATCAGTGTATTTGAAAATATCTTTGAGAAATAATTTCAAAATTTTAATTCCATAACATAATCTTTCTGGAAACTGTAGTTGAACACACTTCAGATGAACCTTGTTTGTTTTATTCTGTGTTATGCATTTATTCAGTTGGGATTCACACAATTCACAGAAATACAGTTTCTTTCCAGGGAATGTTCAGAAAGTTATAGTCTTTGAACCATCAGTTCAACAAACTCAGCAATATTCGCCTCCTGGCTAATGTATTCTCATAAAGATTTCTGTTTCTTTGTACAATATTTACACATCACCGTCTGACATTCAATTGGTTTCCATTTCTGCCAATATCTGTGAATAATAAAAAAGATTATTAAAGAAATTGCTAGCTACCTGCATCATTTGTAACTATGAAAATTATTTGAAATTCAATTACAATTCAAACCATCTTTTTCTTCATCAGCTGTTTATTTTTATATACAGTTGTATGCAAAATTATTCAACCCTAGTTTATTTTCCTTATTTTTCCAGTTAATCATTTCCAATTTGATTTGATGACAATTATCTACTCAATTAGTAAAACAGTTTACGACATGAATTGAAAATACATAAGAGAGAATTAATATTAATAATGATTTTATTTCCATAATTATCAATACTTTATTAAAATGACTTTCTCACTTATCACCGGTAAGCTATCGCAAACTCCAAGCGGTTACGTCTTTCACAGTATAAGTCACGCTTCAAGTGGCTAGTAAAGAGCCAACTGCTCGAGCCCTTGCTGTCTGTCCTTTTATCACCAGAAACTCGCCACATCCAGGTTGCTAGCGTTCAACATATGGGTTACCAAATCTCTACTTCGTCTATATATGTCGTCGACCCGTTTCATTCAACTTTTCCTCAGGCGAGTCCATTTCCACTTCTTCGACACAGTTGGGGTTACTTTGACACCATTGCTAATATACTTCTTCTGTAGCCTTTCATAAGACTTCTGCATCTCTCGATGGTATTTTCGACCATTATTTTATGCAGAATCATTCCAATTCAATGGCTTCCATTAATGAACAGCAATTTTCAATTCATGCCACAAATGTTTGATTTAAGTCAGGTGATTGAGAAAGCCATAACATTACCCTAACCTTATTCTTCTTAAACCATTCTGGTGTGCTTTTGGAAGTATGTTTCGGGTCATTGTCTTGTTGGAAAATGAATTGCCCACCAAGTCTAAGCTGGATAGCAGGTAGTAAAAGATTTTTCAATGTTTTAGCAAATTTAATTTTCCCTCAACCTATAAATTTATGTTTCCACCACCACGCTTCACTGTTGGGATGGTTATTTTTTACATTGTATATTGTGTTCTTTTTTTCTCCAATTGTAACGTTGCTGGTTATGTCCTAAAAGTTCAATTTTAGTTGCGTCTTTCCAAATAACAGTATTCCAGTAACCATTCAACTGATCAAAAAACTTTTTAGCGAATACTAAACGCGTCTTTTTATCTGTTTTCTTCAGTAGAGTCTTTTTTTGTGCAACCGTCTGTGAAACACTTTCAGTTTCATGTTCTATGAATTGTTGCGATGTGTACATCTGTTCCAACATTCTTCAGGTTCGATTTCAATTTGACTGAAACTTCTCTTGTGATTTTAGTCACCCCCTCATGTTGAAATCTTCCTTGGACCTGATCTTGCAAGCGTTAATACAGTACCAATTTCTTTCCAATTATGATTGATGGATAAGGCAGTGGAACAGGATATGTCAAACTGCTTGGAAATCTTATTGCCTTCCCCAAATTGATAAGCCTCAATCAATTTCTTTAGCAGGTCCTCGGAGTGCTCTTTAGTTTTCATCATGATTTCAAAAATGAATGTTTAATTTGTAAAATAAATTAATATAGGCCTTTTAAAATGATGTTTAGCATTACAACATGCATGGGGTATAAGAATGGATCATTTTTAGCTTTTGTTTTGATCTAATTTACTGTCAAGTTTAATTTTTCACTAGGGTTGAATACTTGTGCAAAAGTTATTATTGCAAAATAATTATTAGAACATTTTATTTTAGTGTGAAAAATTTATATACAAGCACACATCATAACAATCATATTTACACAATATCTAGGGTCTTAAACCTTTTGTGGTGGTGTAATAAACATCATAATTCTTCTTAAAATCATTTACATTTGTTGATAGCACTACATATTCTGGTAATTTATTCCAAAGTCCTACCACTTCTATTTACTTCTACCATATATGTGGCCTTTCAGTCCCTTGTATCCCCTTCTAGTAAAAAATACATCAGGGTTTACTACTTCTAAACCATGCATGATCTTAAACATTTCTATTAAGTCTCCTCGATCCCTCCTATTGTCTAACAATGTTAACCATACCATTTTTAGCCTATCCTCATAACTCATACGTTTTAATTCTGGTACTAACTTAGTTGCTCGTCTCTGGACTGGATATTAATTCTCTCTTATTTTTATCAATTCATGTAGTAAACTGTTTTATTAACGCTAATTGAGTAGATAAATGTCATCAAATCAATTTCGGAATGATTAATTCGAAAAAATAAGGAAAATAATCAAAGGGGTTGAATACTGTATTATATATATTTATTACATTTTATAAACAGGTAGTTTTGTTAGAGCTCACTGTTCTCTGGGAAAATCGCATGGAGGAGGCACAAGAAGGAAAAGAAGAAAGTACTCAGAACTGTTGGCTGAGTATCGTAGGAAGGCATTGAAGGATGCATTGGCTTCGCAGGCCAATCTCTTCACCGGGTCTTAAGAATCTTCAGAATATGTAGGCTGCAGGGAAGAAGAGCCATCAAGAGGATCTTGTAAGCTGCTGAGCGAGCTTCCCATTGGCTCTGCTTGACGAGTGGCATAATGCATTACCTGGTCGCAAGTCAGGCGACCCAGCTGGGGATGATCAAGCCCTGAGTTGAGGGTGTCTGATGATGTGTCCATGTTGCACCATGCAGTGTGTAAAAGAACAGATATAAAAGTTTCAATCCATCTTCATAAGTCCTGGGTGTTTGGTCTAACATAGGTCAAATCCTGGTCATCTGTGTGCCCAATGTGGCTGATGTAAACCCATCTATCTAAACACTCACCCCATACTGGACACACAGATAACTAGGATTTGACCAATATTTGACAATAGAAAGCATGTTAAAACCTTTCTCCAAATTAAATTCTTTGACAGATGGTGAAGCATAAAATGTCAGATTGTCTCTAAACAGATATTTAATTTTAAAAAAAATGAATGATATGTAGTTTGAACTGCATTGACCTTGTAAATTGAACATCGGGTGTCAGACACAAAAACAGGGCCCAGTTTTACATTATACATACAATGTAAATCGATCACCCACTTCAGAGCCAATTCACTCGCTCACACTTTAAAAGTTACGTTTTCTCAAAACTAAAAATTTCAGAAAGAAATTATGGTTAAATTCAGTTATAGCAGTTCAAAATACATAGAAAAATATCAACCAAATATTAACCAATAAATTAAATAATTTATCTAAATTAAATACTTATTTCTTTATAAATTTTAGAGGACAACAAAATTATTTTGACTCCTAAGAATGTGTAAACTGTGCCTTTGTCCCATAATAGTCGTTATATTTGCAAATGAAAATCACTGCTAAATGGAACAATTATTATGAGACTGAGGTAGTATTACCAAATAAAATAAAATGAAATAAAGGTTTTAAAAAAAGACGACTAAATTGTTTTTCTTTCAAAGCAATAATAACAATAATGATGATGAAAGTAGGTAAGTCTATTAATCACTTGTTCTACATGGATGATTTGAGACTATTTGGCAAAAATAATAATGAAGTAGAAAGCATGTTAGTAACAGTAAAAGAACTTAGTAACAATACCACTATGGAATTTGGCCTATACAAATGTGCTAAGTCAAGCTGGTAAAGACAACGGCTATAGAACTAGATAAGGAAACCGTGATCCATGACTGGATCAGGAAGAAGTATACAAATACCTAGGAATCAATGAAGGACAAGATTAGAAAGGAATATATTAGACAAGGGCAATAAACAAAACTGAGCTAAATGCAAAAAATAAGTTTGAAGCTATTAACACCATAGCACTACCTGTTGTTACATACTCGTTTAATGTGATAAACAGGAATCTCGAAGAGGTCTAGGGAATAGATAGAAAGATCAGAAAGCTTCTAACCATGTATAGAATGCAACACCACATAGCAGATGTAGATCGCTATAGGGCAGAAGGGGGTAGAGGATTGATCCATCTAGAGCTTGAAAGATGACTGGATGACTTGTCTACCAGCATGGATCAACTAAAAAGCCACACTCAGTAACTAAAAGTTCAAACGAGATATACACCTAAATGATCAGGGTGAAATAGGTAGTGGAATACCAATAAAGGAGGCAAAAAACCTTTCATATATATAATATATATATATATAGTTAAACTTGCTTAACCGGGACTAAAATAGACTTGTGTAAAGATTGCAAAACGCTCACTCCTTTGACGGTTAAGATGTCTAGAGCGTTTCTTTTTCAGCTAACTTTATAGCTAAAAATGTTAAGTACACTCGAAAAATCATACGAAGGCTCCTGAAATATTGAGTACACTATTAGTTAATGTTTAAATTTTATTTTAAAATCATAATATTGTATACTTTCACTGCTTATATAACCAATGAATTGATATTCGTTGCTTCTCTTTTTATTTCGATATCCCTACCTACAGTAAGTACTAATAAGTAATACAATGAGGTTAATATATCGTTTTCAGTACTTAACAATTTTAGCTATATATGTTCATTATTATAATTGTACTTTTTTAACCAAATTTAGCTAGAAATAAAGAAAAAATGAAAAAATTTCTAGCCATCAAATTTATTCTGACCGTGTTTGACCGATTTTGAGTCTGACCGGATTTTCTATCATCGGACACAAAGACAGGGTCCAGTTTTACATTTATTCATGTGTTTTAATATTTATGTGTATTTTTTTTTAAAAAGTTACTAAGATATATCTTTAAAAAAACAAAACAACTATTATTAGACTCAGGTAGTATTACCAAAACTAAAATAAAAAGTTTTTAAAAAGACAACGATTACATTGTTTTTCTTTCGAAATAATAATAACAATAATAAAGATGACAACGGAAACATAGTAATACTATTAATTATTGAAATGTCAGCTGTAACAAATGAAAATAAACAAATGTGTTTCAATATTTATGCGTATTTTTTAAATGTTAATAAAACTCAGGAAAACCTATGAAAAGTTACTAAAACAGAAGGTATATCTTTAAAAAGGTGGATCTTTTATCAAAAACACACATCGGGTGTCAGACAGATGACACAAAGTCAGGGTTCAGTTTTAGATTAGATCAACATTGTAAATCGATTACCCGCTTTAGAGCCAATTCTTTCCCACGGCTACATGTCTCCGCTCGGCATTTAATAAGTCTGATCGAATTTTTCTATCATTTAATCAGCCTTATGTTGGAAAAAATACACCATTTAATACATTTTTAGTATTTTAGACATCGTAGAAAATATTAAAAGAGAATGTAACAAAAATTGATAGAATGTAAAATAATAAAATGGATTTGAATAAACTTACGAGTGGAGACAAGAATTAACGCGAGTGTGTCTCGGAGTGAATGGCAGACGACACTTGGTTATTGACATAATCAACAAGAATACCTGAACAGTTGAATAAAACAAACGTTTTTATTCAACAATTTATATGTACAATTTCTCTCTCGTTAACAAACTTGAAAGTTTTTGTTTTTTTAATTAACTTCAGAAATTTATTCACTGCGGGACTGAAAAGGGTGAAGGGCCAAATTTGTCTCTACGGCACAAAGATCCATAATGGAAGAGAATACAGCGGCGTGTTGCCAATTTAGATGTTTAACAACACAAACAACAAGGAGTTCAATCATCCGAAGAACTTTTTAAAGAAATCTAGATGGGTTTTTGTTGCGTTTAGATGTCAGAAAGTGCCATTTAGATATCAGATAAAAATCTAGATGTTTTTGGTTACGTTTAGAAGTCAGAAATAAATCAAGATGTTTTGTGTTGCGTGTAGATATCAAAAATTGCTATTTAGATGTTGGATATAAATCTAGATGTTTTTGGTTCCGTTTAGATGTTGCATGTAAATCTGGATGTTTTTGTTGCGTTTAGATATCAGAAATTGCTATTTAGATGTTTTTGTTGCGTTTAGATGTCAGAAATTGCTATTTAGATGTTGGATATAAATCTAAATGTTTTTGGTTACGTTTAGATGTTTGATGTAAATCTAGATGTTTGTGTTGCGTTTAGATGTCAGAAATTGCTATTTAGATGTTGAATATAAGTCCAGATGTTTTTAACCACCAACTAAGCCAGGTATGTTGTTCTTCCTATTCTTCATGAGGTCTCCATGCTTTTGGGGATATAAAGTTCATAATTTAATATCCCCTCATAAACCTCCACATTACATTGCATAACCAACACATTATTCAGGTATTTCGTCGTTTTTCATTAAAGCTTTTCAATTATCATTTTATATCCAATTTTTAATAACAGGAATGATTTTGTCTATATCATTTTCAAAATTCTTCTTCTCAGATTTGTCTTCAAATGACAAATAATTTATCTAATTCTCTCTTATACAAACATTGTCTGAAGTTCTGGGGGGAAATATTGTTCAGCAAAATATTCAGTTGAGTCTCCTCATCTTTGTTGTTTTGATCATTTCATTTCTCATTCATAAAAATGCAGTCAATCAATTACTAGAAAAATGAATATGAAGCAGAGCCTAATTATTTTTGAAGAGCTCAAAGAAAGTTCTAAATCCCTTAAAACAAAGATAGACAACTTGAAATCCAGAATCATCCTTTGCTTCATAATATATTGAGGGTTTTTGACTTTTATTTAGATGTCATTCTTTCTTACAGCATTCCCTACAACATAATGGGAGAGATCTATGAAATTGTTTCCTAACAAGAATTGGAAAAATTACATTTCTTCTATATCCATGAGATAAAAGGTAAAAATTGAAGATCAGGTACCAAATTGCTAACCAAACATATACATAAAAAGAAAGGCACTTTTATATAGAATCAGAATATGAATGTTAACAAGGTTGTTCCAGTCATATATCTGTGGAATCAGGGATAATCCAGGGGGTACTGTGTAAATCTTTCTGTCTGTCTGTCCGATTGTTCACACAATATCCCGAAAGTACTGAATGGATTGCAATGACATTTTGTGGAGTTGAATTAAGATTTCCTTACAAAATATTACTGACAAACATTTCAAGAACTGAAAATAAGTGTTCATCAACATAGAACATGTTTCCAAGATGGGCAAATGCGTCTATATAACCTGAACTCACGATAGAAAATGGTTTTATTTTTATTTTCACACCCAAAAGAAACTATGGAAACCAATGAGAGATTTAAGGAACATTTCCTCTGAACAACTAGATTTGTTGTACTTTTTATTAATATGAGTTGCAACAGAAGTTATGTTACTAATTCTCTTGAGGAATCTTGTACCAGTCATTAATAGCCGTGGAATGATGAAAACGTCTGTCTGGGGTGAACAAAGCTACCTTCTGAAAGCTAAAAGTTGCCTGTTTTGCATGAAGTAAAATTCTAGTATCTGCCTCAAGCTCAGGAAAATCAGTAACATTTTTTTTCCCTTACAGGTGACAATCAGTGTTCTCTCCTTTGTAAGGTTAGGATGATTTCTCCACCAATCCACAATGAACATAACCAGCTTTTCACTCTTAAATTAGAGTTAAATATGAACTTCTTTACTATTTAATCATAGAATTAATCACTGCTACCCACAACACTGGTTTATTGCTGGGTTATTTATATCATAATTTCCCTTGGAATGTTAGTTTATGCTGTCTTCCTGATTTTCATTTTCACAACATATGAATAACATTCTTCGGCAACACAGAAATCTGTTAGTATTGCCTTGAAGACATGCAAGCCCAATCAAGTACACCTCTTCACCATCCAAATGTAGGACAATTTTACAAACTGAAGAATGGATCGGCTGAAACGTTGTGCTTACAACACAAACAACAAGAATCTTCATTTTCAGATTATATTCTTCAGCAATCCAGAAATCTATTAATATCACCTTAAAGTCTTTAAGACATTACCATTTATGAGTTCAATCAAGTACACCTGTTATGATTTGTGTATCCGTCCAGCTGGGCAGAAATGTGGGTGAACCCTGTCACCTCGGGAGATGGGTATATTGTCTAAATATTGTCAGTGTTCAAAACAGGAAATGGGAACCGGTGATTCACACCACGTAGGCATTGGGGAGACCGTCATCCCTCCCTGGGAGCGGACAGAAATCTCGACACTCAAAGAAGACGCAGACATCAGCGGAGCCGTTAAGGCCCGCCTGGTGGTTCTCCTTATCTCTCTCCCACTCCGGCTGACAAAGATGTATGTTGTGCAATAAAAATATGTCCAGATATTTTTACAAGCAAGTCTTCGAGTTTCGTTTATAGTGAAGTCCAGCGAATTCTTCCCAGCCTATATAACACACCTCTTCACCATCCAAATAGAAAAGGTCTGTCAAACCAGTAATGTCAAGGGAAGTAATCAATGTCTATAACTTTGAAACAGAAAAACAAATTCAGATCTTCAGTTATTTTTATTAAAACAAAAACATGCTGAATAAAAAAACTAAAAGTGTTAAGAGATAAAAATGTTTATATTAAAAAAAAAATACTAAACTGTGCAAAAATAAGCAATGGAATATCCCTTTTTTACCTGTTGGGGTTATAATCTTACAGCAATATTAGAATACAGGCATCTCCCGTGGAAAATTGACCGCATTGCAAAACCATTATAAACTGGAGGTGTGTTACCAATTTTGTTCAAAAAAGTAATTCAAGCACTTTAGTCCATTAAATAAGTTATTATATACAGGGAGTCCCCGGGTTATGAACAACTTGTACTTACGAATGGTCTGCCATAAGGCAGAGTTGCCAAATTGGCCATTCATCGGTTACATCTGGCTGATCTTTTTCTAATTAGCCAATAAAATCTAAGTTTGATAAAAGTAAATTTACAATTTTTTTTTAATAATTTGTTTATTTTATAAATGGGCTTTAAATAAGTATTTATATGTATATAACATTTTTAGCTATAAATTTAGCCGGACAAGGAAATATGTAGCCTTTTTTAGCTATAAATAACAAATACTTAGCAACATTGAAAGCGTGTTTGTTATTGCTGTGTTGTATGTTTGTGTTTTGATTGTTAATTTGCCACAGCCCTCCCCCCACAATGCTGTATCTGTCGGCAAGTTTCTTCCCCTTTGAAATGGATTAGATTTTGGCATACATTTGTATGTCTAATTTCTTCACCTTTTCTTGATTGATACACCCATTTTGTTGGCCTGTACTCCAATGAAAATCATTAGGTACGCCTCTTCCTTCACTGTATTGATTTTCTTTTCTTCCTACTTACATCCCTTATCCCTCTTTACCCTTTTTGGTAGTGTTGGTATATTTTAATTTCCCTTGACCACAGCTTCAATTTGCAATGTCATTGAATTTAGAAAGATGCACTGAACATCTTCATGGACCAGTTGCTATATTGTGGCATTTCTTTTAGTGTCTAATTCTGAATTCAATCATAGACAATTATGTATCTTGTTTAAAAGTACAGAGTAAAAACATACTTTAAACTGTGTGTATTTTTCTATCAACTTATATGAAAATAAAAGAAACATTATAAATCAATATAGATTTCCACAAAAATACAAATTCACACGAATATTGTTTTTCTCTAGTGTGTTTGCATGCAATTTTCAGAAATACTATCCACATATATCACAGGAAATTGCTTTCTTTACTTGTTTGTATGAATAATTTTCAATGTGAAATTTTTGAAAATGCTGGTCATGAGGGACCTTCTCCTTCACAACTGTATGATTTCTCGCCAGTGTGTGTTCGCATGTGTCTTTTAAAATAAAACTATAAGAAAATGCTTAATCACACACACCACAAGAATATGGTTTCTCTCCAGTGTGGGTTGAATGTATACTTTTAACTTTGAACTCTCAGAAAATCCTAAACTGCACAAGAATATGGTTTCTCTCCATGTGTGTCCGCATGTGCCTTTTTAAATGAGTATTCCATGAAAATTCTGAACAGCACACTTCACAAAATTATGCTTTCTCACTGAGGCATGTTTGTTTTTAGAGGGGAACTCTGTGAAAATGCTGAACTGCATTCTTTCCAGTATGTATTTGCATGTGCTTTTTTAAATGTGATCTCTCGGTAAATGGTTTCTCTCCAGTGTGTGATCACATACTTAACAAGTAAATGGTTTTTCACCAGTGTGTATCTGTATGTGGCTTTTTAAAGTATTTCTGAGAGAAAATGCTGAACCGCGTACTTCATGAGAATATAGTTTCTATCCAGGTGTGCGCATGTGTTTTTTTTATATATGAACTGTCAAACAATCCTGAACCCCACATGGTTTCTCCCCAGTGTGTGTCCGCATGTGACTTTTCAAATATTTTCTCAGTGAAAATCCTGAGCCACATATTGTTTCATTCCAGTGTGTTTGCATACGTTTTTAAATATAAACTATCATAAAATCCTGAACTACACACTTCACAAGAATCCTTTCTCTCCAGTGTGTGTTCGCATGTGACTTTTTAAATGTGAATTCCGGGAAAATGCTGAACTGCACACTTCACATGAAAATGGTTTTTCTCCGGTGTGTGTTAGCATGTGTCTTTTCAAATCAAAACTACGTGAAAATGCCAAATCACACACTTCGCAACAATATGGTTTCACTCCAGTGTGTGTTCGCATGTGACTTTTTAAATGTGAATTCCGTGAAAATGCTAAACCGCACACTTGACATGAACATAGTTTTTCTTGAATGTCTGTTTGCATATGTTTTTTCAAATCAGAACTCTGTGAAAATTCTGAACCGCACACTTCACTAAAATATGGTTTCTCTTCAGAGTGTGTCCGCATGTGACCTTTTAAATGTGAACTCTGTGAAAATGCTGAACCGCACACTTCACATAAATATGGTTTCTCTCCAGTGTGGGATCGCATATGTATGTTTAAAAAAGATTTACTTGAAAATGCAGATCCACATACTTCACAAGTAAATGGTTTCTCACCAGTGTGTGTCTGTATGTGGCTTTGTAAATGTGAATTCCGTGAAAATGCTGAACCACACACTTCACAAGTATATGGTTTCTCTTCAGTGTGTGTTCGCATATGTGTTTTTAAATTTGAACTCTGTGAAAATCCTGAACCGCACACTCCACAAGAATATGGTTTCTCTCCAGTGTGTGTCCGCATGTGACTTTTTAAGACTGAATTCGATGAAAATGCTGAACTGCACACTTCACATGAATATGGTTTTTCTCCAGTGTGTGTACGCATGTGCCTTTTAAAATCAGAGTTGTATGAAAATGCCAAACTACACACTTCACAAGGATATGGTTTCTCTCTGTTTATTTGCATTTTAAAAGATGAACTAATGGAAAATGTTGAATTGCACACTTCACACAAAGATGGTTCCTCTCTAGTGTGTATTATATGTGTATTTGTAGTTTAGAACTCGCTGAAAAATGCCTTTAAATTCTCTATGAATATGGTTTCTTCCCAGTGTATTTGCATATGCGATTTCAAAGATAAATTGAGAATGCCAACCCACACACTTCACAAGAATATTTCTTTATGCTTTTTAAAGAGGAACTATTTCACAAAATTATGTTAAAAATTTATAAGCTGTATTCTTTATGATCTCAGTGGAAATACTGATCCTTATTCTATATGGTTCTTCCCAGTGTATTTTTGAATCAGAATTCTTTGAAAATACTCACTTCATGAAATGTGGTTTTACAAGTGGCATTTAAAATTTAAACTCTTTACAGATTCTTCCAAATGTGTGTTCATGTATTACATTCATTTTGTAATATGGTTTCTAACCATTGTGTAATTGAAAATGTCTCTGGAGAAATAATTTCAAAATTCCGATCCACACACCTCATAAAAATGCTATTTCTCTCTGGTGTGTTTTAGCATCCATTATTTCTAAATTTTAATTCCATACAGTTTGTTTTCCGAAGTGTGTACAATATGCACATACCACTGTCCGATGAATTCAAATGATCTCCGCTTTGACCAATATCTATGAATAAAAAAGATTAAAGAAATTGCTAGCTACCCACATTATTTGAAACTATGGAAACAGTTTTCAGCAATATTCACCTTAATGGAATATGGTTTCTTTCCAAGGAAGATTCAGAAAGCTATATTCATTGAAACATCTGTTCCACAAAGTCAGCAATATTTACCTCCTGGCTAATGTATTCTCATAAAGATTTCGGTTTCATTGTACAAGATGATGAATTCAATATCTGTGAATAAGAAAAAAGATTATTTAAGAAATTGCTAGCTACCTGCATGATTTGAAATGCAGTTACAATTCAAACCATCAGTGGCTTCATCACATATTTATATATCCATCCGAATACAATAGAAACTAAATGAGAAAGACCAAGAGAGGCAATATCCATTCTAATACAATAGAAACTAAAATCCATCCAAATACAATAGAAACTAAACAAAAAAGACCAGGTCAGGTAATATCCATCCTAATACAATAGAAACTAAATAAGAAAGACCAAGAGAGGTCATATCCATTCTAATACAATAGAAACTAAAGAAAGACCAGGAGAGGTAGTATTCATCCAAATACAATAGAAATTAAACAAGAAAGACCAAGAGAGGCAATATCCATTCAAATACAATAAAGACCAAGAGAGGTAATAATCATCCAAATACAATAGAAACTAAACAAGACCAAGAGAGGCAATATCCATCCAAATACAATAAAGACCAAGAGAACCCATATCCATTCTAATACAATAGAACGTAAACAAAAAAGACCAAGAGAGGTAATATCAATCCTAATACAATAGAAACTAAATAAGAAATACCAAGAGAGGTAATATCCATCATAATACAATAAAGACCAAGAGAGGTAATATCAAGTGGCAAAATAAGAAAGACCAGGACAGGTAATATCCATCCTAATACAATATAAATCAAAGAAAGACCAAGAGAGTTAAGATCCATCCTAATACAATAGAAACTAAACAAGAAAGACCAAGAGAGGTAATATCCATCCTAATACAATAAAGACCAAGAGAGGTAATATAAATCCTAATACAATAGAAACTAAATAAGAAAGACCAAGAGAGACAATATCCTAATACAATAGAAATTAAAGAAAGACCAAAAGTGGTAATATCCATCCTAATACAATAAAGACCAAGAGTGATAATATTCATCCTAATACAATAGGAACTAAATAAGAAAGTCCGAGAGAGGTCGTATCCATCCTAATACAATAGAAACTAAATAAGAAAGATCAAGAGAGGTCATATCCATTCTAATACAATAGAAACTAAAGAAAGACCAAGAGAGGCAATATCCATCCTAATTCAATATAGTTAATATCCATCCTAATACAATAGAAATTAAAGAAAGACCAAAAGTGGTAATATCCATCCTAATACAATAGGAACTAAATAAGAAAGACCAGGACAGGTAATATCCATCCTAATACAATAGAAACTAAACAAGAAAGACCAATAGACATCATATCCATCTTAATACAACAGGAACTAAATAAGAAAGACCAAGAGAGGCAATATCCATCCCAATACAATAGAAACTAAAGAAAGACCAAGAGAGGCAATATCCATCCCAGTACAATAGAAACTAAAGAAAGACCAAGAGAGTTAATATCCATCCTAATACAATAGGAACTAAATACGAAAGATCAAAAGAGGTCATATCCATCCTAATACAATAAAGACCAAGAAAGATAATACCAATCCTAATACAATAGAAACTAAACAAGAAAGACCAAGAGAGGTTAATATCCACCCGAATACAATAGAAACTAAATGAGAAAGACCAAGAGAGGTAATATCCATCCAAAAACAATAGGAACTAAATTAGAAAGTCCAAGAGAGGTTGTATCCATCCTAATACAATAGAAACTAAATAAGAAAAATCAAAAGAGGTTATATCCATTCTAATACAAGAGAAATTAAAGAAAGACCAAAAGTGGTAATATCCATTCTAATACAATAGAAACTAAACAAGAAAGACCAAGAGACGTCATATTCATCCTAATGCAATAGGAACTAAATAAGAAAAACCAAGAGAGGTAATATCCATCCTAATACAATAAAGACCAAGAGAGGTAATATCAAGTGGCAAAATAAGAAAGACCAGGGCAGGTAATATCCATTCTAATACAATAGAAACTAAAGAAAGACCAAGAGAGGTAATATCCATCCTAATACAATAGAAACTAAACAAGACCCAGACACATCATATCCATCTTAATACAACAGGAACTAAATAAGACCAAGAGAGGCAATATCCATCCTAATACAATAGAAACTAAAGAAAAACCAAGAGAGGCAATATCCCTCCTAATACAATAGAAATTAAAGAAAGACCAAAAGAGGTAATATCCATTCTAATACAATAGAAACTAAACAAGAAAGACCAAAAGACGTCATATACATATTAATACAACAGCAACTAAATAAGAAAGACCAAGAGGGGTTGTATCCACCCAAATACAATAGAAACTAAATGAGAAAGACCAAGAGAGGTAATATCCATCCTGATACAACAGAAACTAAATAAGAGCAATTGAGGTAATATACATCCTAATACAACAGAAACTAAATAGGAAAGACCAATAGAGGCAATATCCAGTACAACTCTGGTATTGTCTCTAAACAGATATTTAATTTTAAAAAACGAGTGATATGTAGTTTGAAAAGTTGGATATAGATACGCGGAGAAGTCGTTATTTGACACTGTATATTGAATATCGGGTATCGTAAAGAAGGACTTAAAATCAGGGTCCAGTTTTACATCATACATGCATTATAAATCGATCACCCACTTCATTGGCTTCCATTTTAAAAGTTACGTTTTCTCAAAAATGAAAAATTTCCAGAAGAAATTAAGGTCAGATTCAATCATAGTAGTTCAAAATACATGGCATGGAAAAAATATTTTTAAAAAAAAAGAAGTGTAATCTTTAAAAAAGAAAACTACTGTGGGACTGAGGTAGACTAGTATTACCAAAAGTAAAATAAAATGAAAAAAGCTTTTTAAAAAAGACAACAACTAAATTGTTTTTCTTTCCCCCAAAAAATGTAATAATAGTAATAATACTAATAATATATGAAAATAATAATAACGATCAAAACGGAAACAAAGTAATACTATTAATTATTGAAATGTCAGATTTGTCGTGTTATTTTGCTGTAACAAATGAAATTTTAAAAAATGTGTTTCAATATTTATGTGTATTTTTTAAATGTCAATAAAACTCAGGAAAACCTATGAAAAGTTGCTAAAACAGAAGGTATATCTTTAAAAAGGTAGATTTTTTTAATCAAAAACACACATCGAGTGTCAGACAGGACACAAAATCAGGGTCCAGTTTTACATTAGACGTACATTGTAAGTCGGTCACCCACTTTAGAGCCAATTCATTCCCACCGCTACATTATGTCTTCGCTCAGCATTTAATAAGTCTGATCGGATTTTTCTATCATTTACTCAGCCTTATGTTGGAAAAATACTCCATTTAATACATTTTTAGTATTTTAGACATCGTAGAAAATATTAAAAGAAAAAGTAATAAAAATTGATAGAATGTAAAATAATAAAATTGATTTGAGTAAACTTACGAGTTTGAGACAAGAATTAACGCGAGTGTGTTTCGGAGTGAATGGCAGACGACACTTGGTTGCTGAAATAATCAACAAGAATACCTGAACAGTTGAAGAAAACAAAGGTTTTTATTCAACAATTTATATGTAAAATTATTCTATTGTTAACAAACTTTAATTAACTTCAGAAATTTATTCACTGCGGGACTGAAAAGGGTGACAGGCAAAATATGTCTCTACGGCACAAAGATCCATTATTGAAGAGAATAGAGCGGCGTGTTGCCAATTTAGATGTTTTAGGTTGTGTCTAGATTTCAGACATTGCTATTTAGATGTTGGATGTAAATCTAGATGTTTTTGGTTGCCTTTAGATATCAGAAATTGCTATTTGATATTTTTTGTAGCGTTTTGATGATCGATAAATCTAGATGTTTTCTCTAGTTTTGAGAAGCTTCATTAAAATTCAAATAGTTCTTCGAACAATTGAACTCCTTGTAGTTGTTTGTGTTGTTAACACGATCCATTCTTCGGCCTTCTTCAGGTTCAATATCAAAAACAAAAACAAGAAGGAGTTGAAATAGCCAGAAGAACATTTTTAATAGATCTAGATGTTTTTTTGGTGCGTTTAGATGTCATCAAGACTCCCGCATTTTGAAGCCAAGAGCCCTGCATGTAATAAATTTGTACGAATCTCTCGCGTTGAAAAAATATGCCTGTAAAAAATGTTTTCCCTCCTATTTGCAGACCCACCAAGTCATTTTGTTGATTATCTTAGTTTAAAATTATCTTAAGAAAGGCTTTCAATACACTGAAATAGCTGTTTTAGAGCTTCTAGAATTGAAAATTTTCTTTTTTAGGAAATCTCCCTAATCAGAATTTCTAAACATTGGCAAGTCTGAATGTTGGATATAAATTTTGACTCAGTTCCTCATTGTAGACTGATCTACAAACTCAAAGATGCAACATAGCTGGCAAACTAACTCGTTGGCTGGAAGCCTCTGAAAACAGAATGGTTCTAAATCTGAGTGGAGGTGCGTAAGTAGTGGTGTGCCACAGGGGTCAGTGCTTCGACCAGTACTATTTTTAATATCTATTACTGATCTACTGGATACAATATCTATAAAATGTAAAAGTTTTGCAAATTGTACCACCTGTAGTATTGTCGCCTGCTTCCTTTTGCCCCTCCCACTCTCCACTTCCTCTTTCCACTGTTTATTTCTGCCCAGCTTTGCTTTGGGTACCATCTCCTTTTGTACAAAGACACGTTCGTTGTAGATGTGAAATAAACGCTTGAAGTAACAATATCTACTATGAATAAATATTTATTTCATGGTGGCTGCAGTGTATTACTTACTATCTTGCGCACACGGTAGACTGAAAATTCAGTGACAGCGTGGCATATTTGCCTCTGATCTTAAAACGTAATGCGGATTAAATATTGCCGAGCCAAAAACAAACAAAAAAACTGTCATGTGGCCCACAACTTTGACAACATTAAAATGAACTGGGACAATCCGAACAAAACCGATGGGACTATTCCGACAACAGTGCGAAATGATATTCTGATGAAGAAAAATAACGGATCCACAGGACCAGGTGGACGAGATCCTGCTATGCACGGGAGAAATCGGGATAATAAAATTTAATAGTTGGGTTCTTTTTGCCAAGGATAAAGACCGGCCGGACAGCGTATGGTCGAAATTCACAAAGTACGGAAAGTCGAACCAAAGTTTCAGAGTAGCTCGTTTAGTACTGAGGAACATTAAGCAAAAAATGGACGCAAATGCTAACGAACTTGAGATAGTGGATGAGTTCATCTCCAGACTCCGCCTATAGGCAGCACAGTGCGATTTCCAAAAAAATAAAACAGGGAGACGAAATAAACTGTGAGCTTGATGAGAGACTCATAGAGCAGACCATCGCCAGAACAACATAACCCAGAAGTACAAAGAGAGTTGACACTGGAAAAAGCTGTATAGCTGTAGAGCGAAAAATCATGAGGCCTCAGTAAATCATATGAAACAGTTAAAGCTCACACAAAGTAACAGTGATCAGCCTGCTGCTACAGTAGATGCCATACAGAACAGCCAAAGAGAAACCGGTACTGTACAAAATGCAGAGGAAACCACAGACACCAAGACAAATGCCCAGCCTATGACACTGAATGCCGAAACTGTGGAAAACGAAACCACTGGGCTAGCTTGTGCAGATGGAAGAAAAAATATGACAAGACAAAACACAGTACCTCCTCATAGGAATGACGTAGGCCAAAGCACTGCAAGGGGAGATACAACAAACAGATACATGCTATAGACAACGACAACGACAGCGATACATATGAAGGGGACTTCGACAAGCTCGAATTTCACACAGTGAGCTGTTCAGATAGCCGTACCGAAGTCACTGCAAAAATAAACATCTAGGTGCCTGGTAGTCAACAACAACCAGCAAAACTATTGATAAAAGTGGACACTGGAGCAGTGTACCTCTTAGGAGGGGGTAGAAGAGTGGAAGATAGATAGATAAATAAATAGATAGATAGACGGATAAATAGAAAGATTTTCTTGATGTAGAAAATGTCTTTTAAGTGCATAGAAATAAGAATTCTGCCTTATCACGCCATTGCTGTATGATTGACAGGTCAACATTTGGAATTTCAAAATAATGGCTATTGGAATATTATCAAGTTAAATAGGAATTTACAATTGGTAAACAATGACAGTGGCCACGTAACATGCTGCCACATAACATGCTGCCACATAATACGATTAATGTCATGCATTTGTAATTGAAAAATATATGTGTTGGTTAAATAATTTCAGGTATAAATATAGGAAACAAATGAACTCAGGGAGCAGTTCTCAACCGGGCCTTTTATGGGTACGTGTCGATACAACTCTGTCTGCCCACCCCCAGGGTGCGGGAGGAGGGGGCAGGACACACTTGAAATGCTGTCCGTCGCATCTCAGATGTGAGCCACGACTCCCTCAATTAGGAACGATCTGAACAACAGTAGTAGTGAGCAGTAAGAGTTTAAGAGTTTGATTGACGCCTTTAGTATACAGCGCTGTCTAGCCTTTAAGAAAGTAAGCAGTTATCCATAGTTACAAATGTTATGATTTTTTCTCACAAGCCTTGAAAAGAACGGTTAACCCAGCTAATACTATTGTAAGCCAGCTTAAATAAACATATGTATGGATAATTTTGAACTTCAAGTTTTCATTTGTGAGTGAAAAAGTGTATTGACCACCAAGTTCCGTGCAGCATCAACAAAACCCAACAGAGCAGATACACAATTCAGTTACTCACCGTACTGACAAACCTGTGAAGTTACAACTCCCAATGAATCAGCTTTGCATCAAGCCCCATCAAACATTTACCAGTTACAGAGACACAATGCAGTTCAAGGGAGATCAACACCAGTACAACACACAAGTCGGTTGCGTATATAGGGTTTGATGATGTAATGTAACAGCAGAAGGAAATATTCTACCACTTAGAATATACAAACAGAT
>VCCN01000679.1:1947485-1957932 GCA_006491835.1 Architeuthis dux
ACAATGCACAAGGCCCTGCACCCCAGAGATGATATAGATAGATGTATGTAAAGAGGAAAGAAGGGGGCAGAGGACTCATCAGTATGTCCAAATGGCCAAATTGGGATTAGAAAAGTATGTACAAGCAAGTAGTGAATATATCATGCAAAGTGCTTGAAGCAGTACAACAAACAACAAAGTAGCAAATGAAGGAATAGAAAAGAAGGTGACAAGGAAGGAAAAATGGGAACAGAAAAACTATACAGGGAATTCAAAAGACAAATAGAAAATATTGCAGACAAACAATCAAGGACATGGCTACACAAAAGAAACCTGAAGAGAGAAACAGAATCTCTCATTATGGCAGCCCAAAACAAATGCATCAAGGCGAAGATCGACAAAACCCAGACAAACAGCAAATGCTGCTTATGTGGAGTAAGGGATGTGACTGTAAACCACATAATCAGTGAATGCAGTAAACTAACCCAGAAGGAGTACAAAAACTGGAATGACAGGGTAGCAACTGTTATACACTGGGAACTATGCAAATGACTGGGATCCGACCATGTAGACAAATGGCACCAGCACAAACCAGAGACTGTCCTGGAAAGTAGAAGACACAAATTACTCTGGGACTTTGAAACCCAAACCGACCACCTCATCCAAGCAAGAAGACCAGACCTTGTAGTCGTGGACAAGGGAAAGAGAACCTGCCAAATAATAGACGTCGCTGTACCTGTAGGTGCCCTGGGAACTGAACCAATGACATTAAAAAAAAGATTGGAGTTGCTAGAGATAAGAGGAAGGATAGCGACTATGCAGACCCCAGTACTACTGGGGTCTGCACGAATACTGAGGAGAGTACTGGAGGTATGATACCTGCGACCACCAGTTGTCAGCAATGGCCTAACAGCTAAAATCAAGAAGGCATGTGGGGGAGGGGGAAAAAACTGGGGAGGGTTGGTATGGTACAAACCACAGCGCTGCTGTGACGTGTGAGGACAATGAAAGGAGGGTTGGAGACCTGAACAGACTTATTGTCACTCAGGCTTCAGTGTTAACCACCAGACATCTGGTGAGAAAGTGAAAACAACAGCACTGCTGTGGTCTGAGGTAAAGTGAGACGATGGCTGGAGACTTGAGGACACATGCTGTCACTCAGTTTCCAGCGATGACCACCAGGCATCTGGTGTGAATAATAATAACAACAACAACAATAATAATGAAAATAATAATAACAATAAAGATCGAAAAGAAATTTAAGATTGATCTGTAGTTTTTAAAATCAAGTTACTAAAAGGACACAAAATCAGGGTCCAGTTTTACATTAGGCGTACATTGTAAATCGATCACCCACTTTAGAGCCAATTCACTTCCACCGCTACATTATGTATCTCCGTTCGGCATTTAATAAGTCTGATTGAATTTTTCTATCAATTACCCAGCCTTATGTTGGAAAAAATACTCCATTTAATATATTTTTAGTATTTTAGACATCGTAGAAAATATTAAAAGAAAAAGTAACAAAAACTGATAGAATGTAAAATAATAAAATGGATTTGAATAAACTTACGAGTTTGAGACAAGAATTCAGGCGAGTCTGTCTCGGAGTGAATGGCAGACGACACTTGGTTGCTGAAATAATCAACAAGAATACCTGAACAGTTAAATAAAACAAAGGTTTTTATTCAACAATTTATATGTACAATTTTTCTCTCGTTAACTTAAAAGTTTTTTGTTTTTTTTACTTAACTTCAGAAATGTATTCACTGCGGGACTGAAAAGGGTGAAGGGCTAAACACTTAAGATTCTTTTCCTATAAATCTAGATGTTTTTTGTTGCCTTTAGATGTCAGAAATTTCTATTTAGATGTTTTTCATCGCGTTTGGATGGTGAAATTGTTATTTGGATGATGGATAAATCTAGATGTTTTCTATAGTTTTGAGAAGCTTCATTAACATTCAAATAGTTCTTCGGACGATTGAACTCCTTCCTGTTGTTTGTGTTGTTAACACGATCCATTCTTCGGCCTTCTTCAGGTTTAATATCTGAATGTGATGGGGGTAAACAGAAGTTTTTACTCCAGTGGAGGTAACGCTTATAACTTAGGATTCGGGTATTTTTTTTATCCTTACCTCGTCTTGTCAGGTTTGGACTTCCATACCTTGTCCCATGTAATTGTTCGTGTTAACAACACAAACAACAAGGAGTTCAAAGAAATTTTTTAATGAATCTAGATGTTTTTGTTTTTTTTGCTGCGTTTAGATGTCGCCCAAACTCCCGCATTTCGAGGGAAACTTCCGCATCTAGAAGCCAAGTGCCCCCCCCATCTAATAAAGGTGTACAAATCATTGAAAAAAATATGCCTGTAAAAAATGTTTTCCTTCCTATTTTCAGACCCACCAAGTCTCCCACATTTTGTTGATTGTCTTGGTTTACAATTATATTAAGATAGGTTTTCAATACACTGAAATAACTGTTTTAGAGCTTCTAAAATTGAAAATTTTCTTTTTTAGGAAATCTCCCTCCTCAGAATTTCTAAACCTTGGCAGGTCTGGATGTTGGATATAAATTTTGACTCAGTTCCTCATTGTGGACTGATCTACAAACTTTTGATCTACAAAGTTGTGGCATAGCTGGCAAACTAAAACATTGGCTGGAAGACAGAGATTCTGTATGAATGGTTCTAAATCTGAGTGTAGTAAGTAGTGGTGGGCCACAGAGGGGTCAGTGCTTCGACCAGTACTATTTTTAATATTTATTAAAGATCTACTAGATACAATATCTATAAAATTTTAAAATTTGCAGATGATACCAAATTGTACCACTCAAGTAAGAGTACAGGAGGACCTAGATAAATTAATGCTATGGTCAAGAGAATGGTTATTAACTTTTAATTAAGATAAACGTAAGGTGTTACACGTAGGAAATAGAAATCCGTGTTACGATTACTGTATGAACAGAAATATACTAGATATTGATTGTAAATGATGAAAAGGATCTTGATATCATAGTAACTGATAAACTATCATTCTCCAAATATATTGCCAGTGCTGCTGCTAAGGTGAACAGGGTGTTAGGACTGATTAAGCATACCTTTTCATATATAGAAAAGGACTTATTCCTTATACTATATAAGACTTATGTCCATCCACACCCCAAGTACTGTGCACAGGCCTGGTCACCGTACTTGGAGAGAAATAAAAAAATCTTTTAGAAAAAGTCCAGAGACAAGCAACTAAGTTAGTACCAGAATTAAAAAGTATGAGTTATGAGGATAGGCTAAAAGTGTTAGGGTTATCATCATTAGAAAATAGGAGGGATCGAGGTGACTTCATGTTTAAGATTATGCATGGTTTAGAAGTAGTAAACCTTATTTTTCACTAGAAGGGGGTACAAGGGACTAACAGGCCACACATATACGGTAGAAGCAAATAGAAGTAGTTTGAATATCAGAAAATTATTTTTTAGAAATAGGGTAGTAGGACTTTAGAATAGATTACCGGAATATGTAGTGCTATCAACAGATGGAAGTGATTTTAAGAAATAATATGATGTTTATTACACCACTGCAAAGGTTTAAGGCCTTAAAAATTGTGTAAATAGGATTGTTATGATGTGTGCTTGTATATAAAAATTGTATACTTTTTTCACACTAAATTACAATGTTCTAAAATGTTCTAGATGTGTTTTGTTGCATTTAGATGTCAGAAATTGCTATTTAGAGGTTGGATATAAATGTTTTTTTTATTATAAACAACTTGGACGAGTTCTTATTATGCAATAAATTAATTACTAGAAAAATGAATATGAAGCAGAGCCTAATTATTTTTAAAGAGCTGATCCATGGAGGGGGGTGGATGCCCTGTTTGCAACCCCTACCCCACAAGCGGACACCCATATTATTCTAATTGTTGTACTTCAATGAATTCATGTGAATATATTTTGAAGATTATCATAGAACTGAATCGATTTTTTAAAATCCTCTTTCCAATATTAATGCAAATACCTGAAATGCTATTCTCGTGTAACTAGGGCAGTGTCCGTTCCAAAGTGCCCATTCTTTATGGTGCGTGGAGCAGCCTGCCATGATTGTCATGTAGAATAATTTTCCGTCTGTTGTACAAAACTACAACTTCAAAGAATTTCGGTTACCTCTTTTCAGTGATGCCAATTTAGATATTTTATATCTAAATTTAGATAATTTTAAAGAGCAGAAGTCAAGGGAGATAATTTATAGATACTCTGAAGAAAGATTTATAAAGATCCACTAATCCAACAGACTTCAAACTTTACACTGCACTGCCTTGTGTGCTGACTATTATATCTGGCGAATTTTAACACCGTACAATGGCCAATTGTCGACTAATGATGGTGCATATATACACACAGAATTATTCAATTATAGTTAGATAAATTCATTTTACATATCGTAAATACTAAATCTATAATAGATTCTTTTTTCTTGAACTGTAACAAATAAAACTAGAAGGTTGTGAAAAACAAAACAATACTTCAGTTTATATTGCAGTTTTAGATAAACTGGAGCCAGCAGGGGAACTTTATCTAATTATCATTTTTATACAATGGTTTGTTTGATGTGGGGTGCTCATCTTAGTTTTTATAGTTATGTTTCAGCGGTTGTACCCTTCAGCCTTCTTTAGGTGTATCCAATAACATTCTGGGAATTTCTAAATGAACCCTTTATTAGTTAACTCTTTTAAGTTAATTAACCTTATATCAGCAAATGTAAATGAGGGCCATATACCCACCCTCCTTGAGGGGGTACCCATTGTCCTGGGGTGATTTGGGAGCTTTTGGAGTTATCAGAGCCTGGCATGTGCTCTGAATCCTCCATTCTCCTTATTCTCTAATATTGTTATCTATTCAGACTTCATTCAACAGGGGTTGGTGATCCCCTTTTTAACTAATTAACTGGCACGTTATTTTAGAATAAAAGAAAAATGATGGTATATTTTGAATATGTATATATATTTATGTAATGAATATATGATAGAATAATAATGAAAGATATAGATAAAAAAAACCTGCAGTAACCTATGTGCCACAATCTTTTTAATAAATGACCTGGGAAAATGATTGCATAATTAACTCCCCATATGTTATTATGGGATATCTTCTAACATGGACAGTTTATTTCTATTTCCTACGTGTAACACCTTACATTTATCTTCATTAAAAGCTAATAACCATTCTCTTGATCATAGCATTAATTTATCTAGATCCTCCTGCACTCTTACTTGGTCAACCAGCGACAAGATCGGGTGGTACAATTTGGTATCATCTGCAAATTTTTTACATTTTATAACCATAACAGATCAAAGATTGTCTTCCTGATCTTCATTTTCAGATTATATTCTCAACATATGAATAACATTCTTCAGCAATCCAGAAATCTATTAATATTTCCTTAAAGCCTTGAAGACATGCAAGCTTGAACATATTACCATTTATGAGTTCAATCAAGTACACCTCTTCACCATCCAAATAGAAAAGGTCTGTCAAACCAGTAATGTCAAGGGAGGTAATCAATGTCTATAACTTTGAAAAAAAAAAGAAATTCATATCTTCAGTCATTTTTATTAAATATTTATTATGTGAGAACAAAAGCATGCTGAAATAAAATTGAAAGTGACAAAAATGTTTGTATTAGAAAAGAATATCTATGGACAAGAAACTATAAAAGATGCTGAAATATACAGAGTAAGTAAAATATTTAAATTTTGCAGTCAATTTGTGGACATTAAGCATTTATAATTTCAAGTTTAGTATCAGTGTTCAACAGCCAAGTTTCCATAGAAATTGTTTTAAATTTTAATTTTTAATTTTTTAATTATAGAATTTATATTGTCTGCATAATTCTTAATGATTTTCATTTTCAGATTATATTCTCAAAATATGAATAACATATTAGTGTTTAAATGGTAATAGTGGGTCTGCTTAGCCAAATAATTGTGCATTTTGTTATAAAAGCATATAATTTTGTACACTTATAGTCAAAGGCATTACAAAAGATTTGGATATTGACCCATCATGAATATTTAATATGTTGCCCATGGCAGCCATCTCAAAATGGCTACCAGCAACAACTGTTTTCAGATCAATTTACATATCAGTGATGGATATATGATATTGAAACCATAATTAGTTTAATTTTGTACCATACATAGTTCTTGGGAATTGCCATTTGGATAATATATGCAAGTCATTGAAAATTCAAGATGGCAGCCATGACTGGCATGAAGCTTGTAATTGAAATAAAGTTGCGTAGACTAGCCTGATATGGATGATCTTGCTCTCAAATCATAATCTTGGTGTTAAATCATACATTTTTCTATGATACAGAAATTGAATTTGGAACTTTATAATTTTCCAGATGCTTCCTTCTATCTCACAATTCAAGATGACCAGAACTACCTTCACTGTAGATAGGGGTGCTCAAAGACATCTTAAGGGTACTATGAATCTTTCTGGACATGCCGACATACAAGATGCAGGTCAGTCCACCTATTTCTCCTGAAAATATAATCCTGCATATTATATCCATCGTTGATAAGAAATTTGATCTGAAAACAGTTGTCACTGGCAGACATTTTGAAATGTCATTTTATGATTTTTATCATCAGCACCACCATCATCATCACCAATATTATAATTACCACCACCATGACTATCATCACCACCACCACCACCATCAATATCATCACTACCATCACCACCACCATAAGATGGTGGAGGTGGTGGTGATGATGGTTGTGGTGGTGGTGGTGATGATAAAAATCATAAAATGACATTTCAAAATAGCCGATAAAAAACTATGATTGCCAATTTAATCTAAATTTGATAAAAGTAAATTTTCAATTTTTATTAATAATTTGTTCTTGAGTCTTAGCATATAGCTATTTTATTTGATAAATGTGCTTTAAATAAGTATTTATATGTATATAACATCTTTAGCTATTAAGTTAGCTGGAAACTGAAATATTTAGCCTTTTCCGCCCATTTTAAAGACAGTTTTAGCTATAAATAACAAATACTTAGCAACATTGAAAGCATTGTTATTGCTGTGTTGTATGTTTGTTTTGATTGTTTGTTAATTTGCCACAGCCTCTCCCACCACAATGCTGTATCTGTCGGCAAGTTTATTCCCCTTTGAAATGGATTAGATTTTGGTATACCTAGGTACGCCCCTTCCTTCCCGCCTTCTTTTTCCATACTGATTTTCTATTCTTCCTACCTACTTACAACCCTTTTGTTTGTTTTGTTACCTTCCCTTCTCTTCTCTTTCTCTCCATTCTGGCTCCCCCTGTTCTTTTTTACCCTTTTTGGTAGTGTGGGTATATTTTAATTTCCCCTGACCACAGCTTCAATTTGCAATGTCATTAAATCTAGAAAGATACACTGAACACCCATTTTGTCAGCCTGCAACGCCAATGAAAATCATTAGGTACACAACCATCTTATTTTCCATACTGATTTTATTTTATTGATATCTTTGGTAGAAACACAAAAAACATTCAGAAAGCAAGGAATCTCACTTCATAATCCTTCTTTTTGAAAGAGCAATACTGAGTTCCATAGCAAATAGTAACTTACAAACGGATATCTATGTTATATCTGTCCTTTTCCATAGCTGAGGTGAAGCTGTACTGTTTTAAATTCATATCTTTTCTCTCTTCAATGGAGACTGTGATTAACACACATGAAATCCTAACTCAAATTGAAATAAAATAAAAATGGTATTTACATGGAAAAGAGAAAACAATTGTAGCATTTTAACAACTCAACTAGACAAATATGCACAAAATATTTCACACATTTCAGCAAAATATTTAGAACTCTCAGTTGTGAAAAATTCAACTTAAATGAAAATAAAAGAAACATTATAAATAAATATAGTTTTTGTGCAGAGTTTCTGCATGTGAAACTTCAATCTATATTTCCATAAAAATACAAATTCACACATTTCACAGGAATATAGTCTCTCTAGTGTGTTTGCATTTTTAAAATTCCATATCTATGAAAATGCTGATCCACACACGTGACAAGTATGTGCCTCCCACTTTACAACTATATGGTTTCTATCCAGTGTGTTTGTATGTCTTTGTAAATACAAACTATAGGAAAATGCTGACCCATGCAATCAACAAGAATATGGTTCCTCTCCAGTGTGTGTTTGCATAGGTATTTTTAAATATGAACTCTCAGAAAATCCTGAACTGCACACTTCACAAGAATATGGTTTCTCTCCAGTGTGTGTCCGCATGTGACCTTTTCTATGAGAAACATTTTCCAGAATCTATAATAATCCACAAAAAATACGTTTTTACACATTTCTTTAAAATATGTATTACTTCAAAATGAAATGTTATAAAACTACAAACCCATTTGATAAGACAATTTATTTCATTGGTGCACTTTGAAAAGCCACATATTCAAATAGAAAGTCATTAACAAGGCAAAAAACAAACTTTAAACCAAAGTCCATTACTGTGTCTAATTTTCTATCAACTTAAATGAAAATAAAATAAACATTATAAATATAGTTTTTGTACAAAGAGATTCTGCATGTGGATCTAGAATGTATATTTCCACAAAAATACAAATTCATGCATTTCACAGGAATATTGTTTCTCTCTTGCTTGCATTTTTAAAATCTCAAGTCTATGAAAATGCTGAGCCAAGAATTTACTGTCTTTACCAGTTTGTCTGCCTGTATAAGTGAATGTGATAATGTGAAATTCTTGAAAATCCAGATGTTGTCAACTCACTAACCCCTAACTTTACAACTATATGGTTTATATGCAGTGTGTGTTTGCATGTGTCTTTTTAAGTATGAACTATAGGAAAATACTGCATCACACACTTCCCAATTATATGGTGATTGATCACATATGTATATTTAAAACTGATTTCCTTGAAAATGCTAAACAGCATACTTCAAAAGAATAAGGTTTCTCTCCACTGTGTGTCCGCATATGTGTTTTTTAATATGAAGTTTCAGAAAATGCTGAACTGTACACTTCACAAGGATATGATTTCTCTCTAGTTTGTGTCTGCATGTGACATGTCAAAGATTTTCTCAGTGAATATGCTGATCCTCACACTTCACAAGAATATGGTTTCTCTCCAGTGTGTGATCGCATATGACTTTTTAAATGTGAATTCCGTGAAAATGCTGAACCGCAACTTTCACAAGAATATGGTTTCTCTCCAGTGTGTGTCCGCATGTGACTTTTTAAATTTGAACTCTGTGAAAATGCTGACCCGCATACTTCACATGAATATGGTTTCTCTCCAGTATGTGTTCGCCTGTGCTTTTGTAAAGATGATCTCTCGGAAAAGGCTGAACCACACACTTCACAAGAATATGGTTTCTCTCCTGTGTGTGTTCGCATATGTGTTTTTAAATATGAGCTCTCAGAAAATCTTGAACCGCATACTTCACAAGAATATGGTTTCTCTCCAGTGTGTACCCACATGTGACTTTTTAAAAGTGAAATCCGTGAAAATGCTGAACAGCACACTTCACATGAATATGGTTTTTCTCCAGTGTGTGTTCGCTTATGTGTTTTCAAATATGAACGCTGTGAAAATGCCAAACCACACACTTCACAAGAATATGGTTTCTCTCCAGTGTGTGTTCGGATATGTGTTTTTAAATATGAGCTCTCAGAAAATCTTGAACCGCATACTTCACAAGAATATGGTTTCTCTCCAGTGTGTGTCCGCATGTGACTTTTTAAGTTTGTATTCAGTGAGAATACTGAACCACACACTTCACAAGAATAGGGTTTTTCTCCGGTGTGTGTTCGCATGTGTCTTTTCAAATCAGAACTCTGTGAAAATGCTGAACTGCATATCCCACAGGAATATGGTTTCTCTCCAGTGTGTGATCGCACATGCATGTTTAAAACTGATTTCCTTGAAAAGGCAGATCCACATATTTCACAAGTAAATGGTTTCTCTCCAGTGTGTGATCGCATATGCATGTTTAAAACTGATTTCTTTGAAAATGAAGATCCATATAGTTCATTTGCATGTGTCTTTTCAAATCATAACTCTGTGAAAATGTCAAACTGCATACTTCACAAGAATATGGTTTCTCGCCACTGTGTATTTGCATTTTTAAAGATGACCTATCGGAAAATGTTGAGCTGCACACTTCACAAAATTGTGGGAATGTTCAGAAAGCTGCATTCTTTGAAACATCAGTTCCACATAACAATATTCACCTTTTTGCTAATGTATTCTCATGAAGATTCCTGTTTCTTTGTACAACATTTACATATCACCGTCTGAGGAATTCAATTGCTTTCCACTTTGACCAATATCTATGAATAAAAAACATTATTAAATTAATTGCTATCTACCCACATTATTTGAAATTCAATTACAATTTAAACCATATTTGCTTCATCAGCTTTATATTTTTTATATATATATA
>VCCN01000679.1:1959833-2009925 GCA_006491835.1 Architeuthis dux
ATTTCCAAAAAGGTCAACAAAATGGCGGAAATTATAATTTAACACTTTTTAATTGACTTTTAAGAGCACAATTCTACGTTGAAGTTTTTTTCTTTTTTCCGGACACATATTTGGACTTTATTCTTACAAACAACAGTTTTTAAATTTTAATTTACGTTTTAAAATGGGGTGTCCAAAGTGCGCAGAAATACCTAGTTAATAATAATATATATATTTTTTTAGACGGAAATTATCCATAAAATATGAATTAGTAAATAAAGATAAAACTTGCCAAGAAGAGCAATACTTTACTTAACTTTTAATTTTTTTATATTCCTAAATATTGCTTTTTTAAAAATGTAAACAGAATTTATTTTGTTATTGACCTATCTTTATATGTGTGAAAAAATATTATTTGTATTTATTATCAAAATCCAATGAATATTCGATTTTTCATAACATTTTAAAATCTATGTTTGGCTTGTGAAAGCTTTGGGAAATGTTCGAATGCAAACCATTTTATGTAATCTGCTGTTTACACTGCTTCAGCTTTTTGCACTATTTGTTTTCACAATATCTCCGGTTCTATAAGGTGTACACAAATAATTTTTATCCGATATTTTTTCCCAATCTGTCTTCTTACTTTTAAACGAACAATATACCCCAGGGGATTGAATGAAGCGTTTAGTCCCAAATTCCCAGAATGTTACTGAATAGGACAGGGACCGGAAGAAGGCCAGAAGATACAATAGCTGAAACGTTGTCCTTATCAAGTGATGGATATAATATATTGAGAACATAATTAGTTGAATTTTGTACCATACATAGTTCTTGGGAATTGCCATTTGGATAATACATGCATACCTGTCAAGTCTCACGCATTTTGCGTGTGACTCCCGCATTTCGATACATACGCGCATTAATGGAAAATTCTCACACATTTTATAAAAAGTGAATTTTCATAAAGGTGTGAATCTTTTTCTTAGTGATTCTAACCATTTAAACATTTAAATGCCCCCTATCTGCCGCATGCCAAAATGGTCTATTCATTCCAATCGCATGCATGCTAGTATTAACATCGCTAGTTCAACAATGAGTATCAAAAATCTTTACACCACCTGTCCACCAAAGAAAATGAAATTGAATGTATCTATGACTTCCAGTGTCACCACTGTCAATAAGCAAAAGTTTACTGGGGCTGCCAAATTTTGAACAAAGTTTCATCCTATGTGGATGAAGAAATGGCCAATTTAAATTTTTTAATCGGCCTTTAATGAAAGAGTATCCAAAGTTTTGCTAAAATCAAATAATTAATAATCAGATTTTTGCCTGATTTTAAAACTTACCCAGGTTTCGATTTCACGCTGAAAATTTTGATTCATTTTGTTTGTACCAACTTCTAAGATGAAATAAGTATTAAATGAAAATTTTAAAAATTGACTTAGTTGTAATCCTAGTAAGATTTTTGAGGCTCGTGTTTTACATAAAATTGTTTTCACAGGAGTGGGGAGGGGAGGTCGAAGAAGGCGTAAATAGCAAGTCAAATAGTGTTTTTACTTTTTATTCACAAAATTACCTTTTCCTTTTAGGTAATACGCGCAGAAACAAAAGTAGTATTACTCCTCGCAGAGAACAACATCTAGATGGCATTTGCCGACAGGTTGAAAGACGTATTCAAAGATCTTTTCCCTGATAGCAGAATTGCCAAGAGTATGCATCAAAAAGGACAAAAGCAATATGCATTTTAAATGACGCTTTGGCACCATATTTCCTCAAAGACACTGTTGAGATTATGAAAGATAATTTCTTCTCATTGTCACCGGATGGATCGAATGACATCACTTACTTGTCCGCCACTATAATATGAGCAAAAATGCATTGTAATACAGTTTTTGGACATGTGCTGCACATCTGGGGAAGAGCCAGCACAATCTTTAATAAGATAGACAACAAAATAAGTGTCACGGCGCGCTATTCTTAGAAGCGTAACGCGCCTGTCGTGGTTACGAGTGGCTAAGGTCAACAGCAAAAACATGCACCGAGACGCGAAACACTGATTAAAAGGACGATATCAAAACAAATGTTTCATACTGAACAAGCACAGGATAAACAAACAAGACAAACTCAGAGATTTTGTGGGCAAATATGGAAGTTTATCAAATATAAACAAAAAATACTCCGGTGACAGAAAATAGTCCTTTGGTCGTGGAGGTCAAATTCAGGGGAGAGACAACTGTCCCTGTTTGAGAAATATCAAAACATTGGGGGTTTCACAAATGTACGTTTTCGGTCCACAACCTTTAGAAAAAAGCAAAGAGAAGAAAAGAGCGAAGGAAGTTTATACTTCCTCGCAGGTGGGTTCTTCCTTCATCGGATTTGAAGTACGCGCCCAGTCTCGGCGGTGCTTCGGCTCCGATCTGGTAGCAGCCATTTTCAGTGCCTCCTCCTATGACAACACCACAGCCTCTACCGTCACGACTACCACTGTCGCTGTCCCTGGCTCTACTACTCTTCCTGCTACTGCCTACTGCCACTTACTCCCACCGCCACTGCTACTCCTCCCCTCTCTCTCTGTTACGGCGCCGAATTCAAACTCGCGGAGAAACGGGATCTTCCTTCCTCTTTTCTTTGTCCCTCGCGCGCCAAAACCTTCAACTTTCGGACGATACAGTGACTTCACCGTATCTTCCCGTTTTCATTCGTCCGGTCTCTCCATTCTTTCACAATAAGAAAATTTGATGTGCCACAAAATAACTGTGTTGGGTTTTCTATGGATAATGTCAATGCCAGATGGCTTAGCCTGGAATAAGCTGCTGACAGGACTTTGAAGCAATACAAAGGTCTCATGAGTTACTTCCTCAGTGAAGATGAATCCTGTTGGAGATTTCTTGAGTATCAACTCCTAAGTGAAAATGATATACTCAAGTCAGTTTGGGATGACGCTTGTGTGGTTGAGAAATAGATGGCGAGGAATGTAAATGTTCAAGAGACTATTCAAAGTTGCCAAACGTGTGTTGGTATTAGTTCATTCGAATGCTTTCTTTACCAGTTTGTGTTTGTATGTTTTATTTTTCCGTGTGAAATCCTGATATTGCGAACATCTGGTCATGAGTGACCTCCCACTTCACAACTATATGGTTTCTCTCCAGTGTGTGTTTGCATGTCTTTGTAAATACGAACTATAGGAAAAAGCTGACCCACACACTCAACAAGAATACGGTTCCTCTCCAGTGTGTGTTTGCATATGTGTTTTTAAATATGAACTGTCGGGAAATCCTGAACCGCACACTTCACAAGAATATGGTTTCTCTCCAGTGTGTGTCCGCATGTGACCTTTTAAATGTGAATTTCGTGAAAATGCTGAACCGCACACTTCACAAGAATATGGTTTCTCTCCAGTGTGTGTTCGCATATGTGATTTTAAATATGAACTCTCAGAAAATCCTGACCTACACACTTCACAAGAATATGGTTTCTCCCCAGTGTGTGATCGCATATGTGTTTTCAAATATGAACTCTCAGAAAATCCCGAACCACACACTTCACAAGAATATGGTTTCTCTCCAGTGTGTGTCCGCAGGTGACTTTTTAAATGTGAATTCCGTGAAAATGCAGTACCGCACACTTCACAAGAATATGGCTTTTCTCCTGTGTGTGTTCGCATGTGTCTTTTCAAATCAAAACTCTCTGAAAATGCTGTACTGCATACTTCACAAGAATATGGTTTCTCTCCAGTATGTGTTCGCATGTGCTTTTGTAAAGATGATCTCTCGGAAAATACTGAACAACACACTTCACAATAGGGTTTCTCTCCAGTGTGTGATCGCATGTGTAGTTTTAACTTTGAACTATCAGAAAATGCTGACCCACACACTTCACAAGTAAATGGTTTCTCTCCAGTGTGTGATCGCATATGTATGTTCAAAACTGATTTTCTTGAAAATGATGAACTGCACACTTCACAAGAATATGGTTTCTCTCCAGTGTGTGTTCGCATGTGTCTTTTCAAATCAGAACTTTGTGAAAATGCCAAACTGCACACTTCACAAGAATATGGTTTTTCTCCAGTGTGTGTTCGCATGTGTCTTTTCAAATCAGAACTCTGTGAAAATGCCAAATGGCACACTTCACAAGAATATGGCCTCTCTCCACTATGTTTTTGCATTTTTAAAGATAAACTATGGGAAAATGTTGAATTTCACCTGAATATGGTTCTTCGCTAGTGTGTGTATCATATGAATATTTCTAGTTTAGAACTCACTGAAATGTCAATTTAGATTCTCTCCATGAATATGGTTTCTTCCCAGTGTTTGGATATATGATTTTAAAGATGAATTGAAATGCCAACCCACACATTTCACAAGAATATGGTTTCTTTACTGTTATGTTTGAATATGCCTTTTAAAGAGGAACTATTTAAAAATGACCTGCACATTTCACTAAATTGTGTTAAAAATCTACAATGCTGATCTTCTATCATCTCTATCTATGGTTCTTCAGTTTGTTTGCATGGGATTTTGAATCTTAATTCTTTCAAAATGTTCACTTCATAAATTGTGGTTTTGCAATGGCATTTATAATTTAAACTCTTTCAAAATTCTGAGCCAAACACTTCACTGAAATATAGTTTCTTCCAAATCTGTGTTCACATCTTTTTCAAAGTGAATTCTTTGATAATATTGATTCACTCATTTTGCAATGTGGTTTCTCACCAGTGTGTAATCGAAAATGTATGAGAAATAATTTCAAAATTCGAATCCACACACTTCACAAGAATAGTGTTTCTCTCTAAGATGTTTTAGCATGCATATTTTTAAACATTACTTCTATGTAGATGGGTAAACCCTGGATGCACAGGTCTATAGTTTCTTTCCAGTATGAGTTGGCATATATCTTTTCTGATGGAAGCTCCTTGAAAATGGAGATTTGCAATGCAGGAATATGTTTTATCTCAATTTCGATTTTTGGGTAATCTAAATATGGATTGCTTCAAAATGTAGACTTATATACTTCTAAAATACGGCTGTCCTCTAACATGATCTTCCAAGTTTGTTTTCCAAAGTGTGAAATTCTGGAAACTTTAATTCAACACATTTCGGAAGAACCTTGTTTGTTTTATTCTGTGTTATGTATCACACAAATCACAGAAATACGGTTTTTTTTCCAGGGAATGTTCAGAAAGCTTTTTTTCAGCAATATTCACCTTTTTGCTAATGCATTCTCATAAAGATTTGTCTTTGTACAGGATTTACATACCACCATCTGATGAATTGAATTGGTTTCCATTTCAGCCAATATCTGTGAATAATAAAAAAGATTATTAAAGAAATTGCTAGCTACCTGCATTATTTTAAACTATGAAAATTATTTGAAATTCAATTACAATTCAAACCATCTTTTGCTTCATCAACTGTTTATTTATATATATTTATTACATTTTTACAAATGTTTCAATCTATCTTCATGTTTTTCTCTCTCAATTAGTGTGCATTTTTCCAATTCCAGATTGAAGTTATTGTTTATGTTTTTTAAATGTTGTAATTTCTCATATATATCCTTGAAAAACAAATGTAGAAACCAAAGCTGAAGCGATTTCAACTGAAAAGAAATTACAACTAGTTTTGGTGACAAAGTCACCTTTATCAAGGGAAAAGAATTTTTTTAAATTATTTTCAAAACTTTTTCAAAACATCCATGGTAATACCAAAAGGTTAAGTGGACAAATAGTGGTGTGGAAAAAGAGCTCTTTATACCCAGAGAATGCCTGTTGCATTCTGGGGGTGGTTAAGTCAAGTGGGTGTAAGATTCTAAGCTGAAGAGTCCATTTATCCTCAAGAAATTGTTGTAGGTCTGGTTTTTCCCTTCGTTTGGTAGCTTGTTCGATAATAGTGAATTTTGCATGAATGTTAAACTGATGGTTAGCGATCCAATTCAGCCTTGTTTCTGCTTTACCAACATATTGTAGTTTGCATTCGATCAGACAAATCACATGGCTGCTGCAACAATTTACCTCATGAAAGATATTATATGAATTGTGCCAGTTTGGCAACTGTAGAATGAACCAGTGTTGTTAATTTGCTTACAGCATTTAAATCTCTGATGCTTAGTACAAGAACATTGTACATTTTTAATTGACTTTTTCCTCGTTGTACTTTAGAGTTAATGATTATTTTAGTACCTAAGAAGTAACCAAGGTTTTTGTTTCTGCTGAAGGCTATGAGGGGCTTCCAGATAACACAAGATCAATTGTTAACATGTGCCAGTATTCTATTGTAAGTGGTTACAAAACAGCTTGTGAATGTCTAGGTTTAAATTTCTGGTGTGAGTGCCTCGGAGCACTGGATACTGACTGCTTTGTCAATCTGTGGTGCTAATTCGTTGCTTTTGTAACACCTATTTAAGAATGTATGAATAAGGCTGTCACAGCACCTCCGAAACACTTTTTACAACAGTAATTGTGGAATTTGAAGAGAGTAGGACAGAACAGGAACAACTAGTGAATATATATAGGAATTACAAGTCAATGACTCATAGGACAAGGCAATCGCTATTACCCTAAGCTATCTGTTTGGGGTAGTTTCCGAGAATGACCTCAGGGTGGTCAGGAAAACTATGAGTCAGTTAGCAAATAAACAAGAGCAACTGGTGCACATTGTGAAAAATAGAATGTCTATTATAAAGATGCGATGTGTCCAAAAATATGCATACTTACTGGCACTACAGAATAGTAATTAATAAACTTAGAAAAATTTAACTGACGTCCGCCAAGCTTTTGATTATCTAAATGCAGCTCAACATGTTGGTCGGTCGCTATCACTGAGCATAATCACCTTGCACAACCTAAGAGAGCTGCTACAGGAAATAGCTAAGACATTACCCGATGACTACAAGTTATCAAATTATCGTAACCTATGATTTTATTACAAAACCTTGGACTGTACAACACTTTTCGATGATAAGTCAGTTGTAATCATCATAAGTGTCTCATTGTTCAACAGGTAACATTCATATGAAGCATATAAAATACTAAATTTCCCACTTCCAGTGCCAACACACACCCATCCCTTCGATAACCCCAAATTAACAGCCAACTTCAAGCTGAGGGCAGAGATGATAGCAGTAAATAAGGATACAATTCGGTACATTCTGCTCGACCACAATGAAGCAGAACAATGCTCCTCAAATACTAGCAAGATGTGTGAAATCTCTAGCCCCGTTTACATTATGAACGACAGGTAAAGTTGCAAAATGTTCCTTTTTAGACAAAACCAGGCAGAGGTAGAACAAAACTGCCAGATTAAAATTAAAATGAACACTCAGCTCCCTATGGCTATAACAATAGACCAGAGAACATGGATAGTCACAACCATAGATATAAAATTCAGGGTACTCTGCAATGACAAAACCTGGAAAATAATTGTTGCAAAGCACCCCCCCCTCCCAGCAGTAATAGAAATAGACAAGGGATGCACAGCTTACAGCAATTTTATGATGTTCACCGCACAGATAAATCAGAATTCTAAATTTAAGAAAATAGACCAACTACAGTTCACGCCTATTAATATCTCGAGTTCTGTAGTTTGGTCTCCAGTAACAAGGACTTTCCCGAATTTCGGGAGATGACAGAAATTCCGGTCCAGATATTAGTAAATACCCTAGAAAGGATAAGAGTAGAGGAAGTTAATGTTGGGCATAGAAAGCACCAATGTTTCTTATTGTAGGAGTTTGCTTGAGCACATTATGCATATTAGTTTTGGTAGGGTTGATAGGTGGTTTGGAAAGAAGGACACAAAGAAACAGGAAGCTAGTAAACAGGTGAACTTTGCAGTTTCAGTTGCAACTAGGAATGCAAATGTTGATCAGAGGAAGGGGATCACCCACCCCTACATTATACCAGGATTTAGAGGCAAACAGTAGATTTAAAGCCATAGAAGGAAAGAAATTAAGGGAAACTGGGCAAGTCATTTTTACACAATATAAAGATAGTATTTTCTATAGTTTTGAGAAGGGTCATTAACATTCAAATAGTTCTTTGGATGTTTGAACTTCTCCTTGTTGTTTGTGTTGTTAACACAACATTATGGCCGATCCATTCTTTAGCCTTCCTCAGGTGTAACATCCAAAAAATGTTGATAGGCAGAGAAATGAAGTTAGAGATACATTTAAAAATTAATTTCAAATTACAAATATGTGTGCACACATTCTTTTATGAAAGATTTGACGACATAATCAAACTTTTGTTTTAATTTGCAATTAGGATTGTTGGACACAGAAAATGATAATTAAAAGGTTTATGTAGGATTAGCTATATAACAGAGATACACATACGTAAATAATACTGTCATTATTGTAAATAAATACTCAATCGAAAAATCCTATTTTTCTATAAATCTTAAACACAATATATATTGTAAATATTAAATCTTATCATAAATAAATACTACATTTAATAGATTGCCACACTTTTTTTCATAAGTCGTAAACATTGTACTAATTTTTTAAACATTAACCAGTGTTTTTGTAAATAATAAAATACGAAAGAATGGCCGTTTAAGTAACTCGAATTGTCTTCCTTTGTTTTTCAAGCAAATAAACAATCGGGAAGATCATAAGTCAGCCTAGTCATGATTCGGCCAAACAACATTCAGCAAATTGAACTTCGGGAAAGTGAATTCTGTGAAAATGAACCAGACCCTTTAGGTTCATTGATTATATGTTTTTGTTTTGTCTCTAAGTGAAGATAGAAAGGTCGATACATTCAAATTGCAATATAAAATACTATCTAATTGCAGGAGCACATTAGGATCAAAATAGCTAGAATTTTCCCTGGAAAGTGTCTTCATTGTTCAAATCGCAAAAAAATAATTTTCATTTTAGTTCTTCAATTTCTAAAACATTGTCTATTTGTTTAAAAAAAGGGTCATTTTTTTAACAAAAGTTTCCGATTATGAGTATGATTTTGACTGTTAACAAATTTTGAGACCGGATGCATGATTCATGAAACAACATTATCTTATTGACAGTCAACAGCCATCCCTTGGATTCACAAGGTTATGTGAAATAATTGTGCATAATTTAATCCTATGTAAAAGTTTACAACAGGGGTTTCCACTGTTACTATAGAGACTTTTAACTAAAGCACAGAACACTCTCTGCAGACCAATAACACATAAACCAATCTCAAAAGTGAAATAATAAACCTCAAGTGGAACATTATCGGAATAAGCGAAATGAGAAGACCCAGAAAACTACTACCCTTGGCAAAAATTATGGAATCAGCATATTTAGAGTATGTTCACTCAGCCTTTGTATTTTTCTCTATTACAATGCAAAAGTAGCTATTTTTGTGTGTCACTATGTATTTATGTATGTATCTCTGCAGTGAGCATCATGGCCAAACTAAAAGTCCCATGGTCAGATCTTTGGCATGGATATTTACTTAACCCCGGGATAAAACATAGGCTATTTTGTTTTTTGAAAATTCCAACACTATCAAGTTTTTAGTGGGGGATCCAATTCACAATGCAAGTATAATGCTAAACTGAACACATATTTTATGTCTAGTAGAGTTGTGATGCAGTAAGCATCTGTAAGTGTTCCAAAATATTTGTATAGAATAGAGAATGTTTTTATGCACAGAAGAGAGAAATAGAATGTTTATGTGCTTTTTTCTCGTCCCATTTCATCAATGCATGTTTTTCTTTTTTTCTTACTTTAAAAATTCATTTAATGTTGTGTAAATGAACACAGCTTTTTTTCCTTATTCTATTTGCATTTGTCTATGCATTTTTCTTTGTATTTAATTAATTTTTTATTTTTAATAGTTAATATTGGAAACTTTTAAGTAGCTTTTGTTAAAATACAGACTTTTTCAATGAATCTTTTATTATTATTTTCACTTAGATTCCAAGTTAAATGCTAGCTCATTATTTAATTGTACTGTAGATAAAAATTACTTTTCCTCTTAATCTCTATTCACATTAAAAATATGTAAAACATATTTGCTTAAAGATATTTAAAACAAAAACATTAGAAATGAAAAACAGGTTGTATGAGAGAGAGAGAGAGAGAGAGAGAGAGAGAGAGAGAGAGAGAGAGAGAGGGGGGTGGACATTTATATGTATGAGACAGAAATAATGTTTATATGTGCATTAGAGAAAAAAGGTAATCTAGCTACGAGTCAAACACAAGGAAACTTTCTCTTTTAAGGGTCAAAATGAGGGGAAACATTTTTTTCCCTTTATGGGGTTGAAATAGATGGGGACCTTTATTTTGTTTTAGGGGTCTGAATCAAGGAGGGGGTAGTTTTTTCCCTTTTAGGTGTCAAAATTGGGGAAGTGGATTTTTTCTCTTTTATGGGTCTAAATTGGGAGGGGGACTCTTTTCCCTGGGTGCAGGAGAGAAACTTTTTTCCCATTTCAGGGGTCAATATAGGGGAACTTTTCCCTTACATGGATCAAAATCGATGGGGGATTTTCTACTTTTCTCAGGGTCAAAATCGGGGTTCATTTTTTCCTCTTTTAGGAGTCAAAATTTGTGGGGAAGATTTTTTAAAACTTTTAGGGATGAAATTCGAGCAGGAACTTTGTTTTTCTGTTTCATGAAATCTTTATAAAATATCATTTGTCTTCCTGTGTTTTTATATTGTTTTTTTTTCCCTCTGTAGGCAACGCTGCATAACCCTGCTAATAGATACTAAATATTAAGAAATACCAAGAGAGGTAATATTCTCATCAAAAGTTACTAAAATTAAAATAGAAGAGTATATCTTTAAAAAGGTGTATAGTTCGGGGGCCAGCAGGGGCTACCGTGCACTCCCGCCCCATGATTCTACTTTTAGGGTACCAAAATGTTCCTTAGGCTGTTCTCTTTCAGAAAAAAGATGTTCCCAAGAAAAAAGTTGGGAAGAACTACCTCATTTGCATAAAACAAAATGGTCGCCACCATACACCAACAAAACAGAATGTCATATCTCGTATCGCAGTTGACATATCTGAGTACTTTAAAAGGCTATATCATGGGTTTAAGACACGAGGAATTAAAAAATGCACTTTATTTTACCCTAACATCTTAATTTATAGGTATTTCAGGATTTTACAAGTAGAATCATGGGGGGGGGGCACGGTAGCCCCTGCTGGCCCCCGGACTAGTAATGTTTATCACAAACTCCAAATAAAACTCATATCGGGTGTCAGACAGACAGACAAACAAACAAACAAACTCCAAACCAGGGTCCAGTTTTACATTAGACATACATTGTAAATCGATCACCAGCTTTAGAGCCAATTATATCTATCTCCGCTTGGCATTTTATTAGTCTGATCGGATATAGACATCGTAGAAAATATTAAAAGAAAAAGTAACAAAAATTGATAGAATGTAAAATAATAAAATGGATTTGAATAAACTTACGAGTTTGAGACAAGAATTAAGGCGAGTCTGTCTCGGAGTGAATGGCAGACGACACTTGGTTATTGACATAATCAACAAGAATACCTGAACAGTTGAATAAAACAAACGTTTTTATTCAACAATTTATATGTACAATTATTCCATTGTTAACAAACTTGAAAGTTTTCGTTTTTGTAATTAACGTCAGAAATGTATTCACTGCGGGACTGAAAAGGGTGAAGGGCCAAATTTGTCTCTTCCGCACAAAGATCCATCAAGGAAGAGAATAGAGTGGAGTGTTGCCAATTTAGATGTTTTTCATCTGAATTTAGATGTTTAACAACACAAACAAGAAGGAGTTCAATCGTCCGAAGAACTTTTTTAATAAATCTAGATAGGTTTTTGTTGCGTTTAGATGTCAGAAATTGCTATTAGATGTTGGATATAAATCTGGATGTTTTGGGGCGGTACTAGGATATTTGCGTCCAGCACAATTGTGTCTCGGTCCGGTCATTTGCGTCCCAGGACATTTGCGCCCCGAGCTACTTATAGTCAAACCACCGTCTCTCTCGCCATACTGAACAATTAGGGTTTCTGATTAAATTACACCTTTTTAGAGATATATTCTTCTATTTTAGTAACTTTACATAGGCTTTCATGAGTTTAGTTTTATAAACATGAAATTATGTTGCGATTTGCCGATACATTCATACAGATGGGAGTCTTATTTGTAGTTTCCTTTTAAAATTACAACTTTTAAAAGATATAGTCTTCTATTTTAGTAACTTTACATAGGCTTTTGGTGATACTATTCCTTTAGGAACCTTTTAGTTGAGTTTTATAGGCCTTATACTGTGATTTGCCGAGTCATGGGGATTTGCCGGATAGAGAAATATAAATAATATAATGATGGTTGTCTTTTTTAGGGTTTCTGATTAAAATCACACCTTTTTAAAAATATATTTTTCTATTTTAGTAACTTTAGGCTTTTGTGAGTTTTATCGACATTATGCTGCGATTTGCCGAGAGGTGATGTACACGCACTTTTGAAAAATCATTGACACCCTATTTTAAAAACACAATTACATTTTTTAAAATTATTCTTAAGCTTTTTCTTGTTTTTGCTTGGAAGAAAAATAACGTTTTTTGCGTTGGAGATTTACTTTGAGTAAATTTTTATATTTGCATAATAATTCTGTGTTTGTTGTGTGTAAGGGAATCCGACAGAATGGTAAATCTGTCATAAATACCCAATTAACACCTACTTTGCTATGTTCAATTTTCTTCTTCTGATGTTGTTTCATGACAACGAAAGGAGATTTATCTTCATGATAATAAATGTTTGAGACGTAACACGTTTTTCTTAATTTTTCTTTTCCACATTGTCTAATCAAATTTACCATAATAATTTTGAGGTATTTTGTGATGTTTTATTTCTGAAAGTAATATATTCAGAATTGTCAAGACTCTTTTTTGGAAAAAAGAAAGGCTTCTTGTCTATAGAATTCTTATGAGTAGAACGAGACTTGCCTGCAAAATTTTTATATAATTCTGAGTTGTTTTGTGATTTTTTAATTTCTGAAAATAATTTCTCAAAATTGTACAGTGGTCGCAAACTCGTTGCACCGTATCCTAAAAACCTGTTCGGTGTCTCCATGGATTCTGTAATTTAAATAATTTGGGTTTCTTGAGACCTAAATTAAAATCCCCAATCTTTGAAGCAAAGATTGTAGAGTAGACAGATTCTCTTTTGAGAAGGGTTTGTGTGTTTGTGTAATTTTATTCCATCCAAATATGTGACGACAATTCGGTTATTTGGAAACTGAAATAATTTTGTAACTAATGTGGGGAAAAGTTCTGAACCTCGACATTGTAATCTATGCAATATTGATGGATACCAGTTCTATGTGACCAATTTTTCTCAGGCTGTGGAAAACTTGGAGAATTTGAATTTAAATTGGCAGCTGATTTTGAGAACAGGATTTAATTTTTTTGGAGAGTGTCTCATCCTGTTTATGAAGCCCAGATGCCTGGATAAATGCACACATGGCTCTGCTTGGTATATTTCTGACGGAATAACCCCACTTGGGAACTGGAACCAATTGCTTTACCCAGACCAGGTTACTCCTATTGGGGTTCTGAGGGTGGATACGGAAATCAATTTTGATCCAATAGTATCTAACCACTCACCCTGTCCAATATTTTACGTTAACTTTGATTCAAAACCTAAAAATGGTTATTCTGATCCATTTCTTGGATATTTTAGCGTAAGTTTCGTTGAACACAGTCCGGGATATACAATGTGGAAACACTGGGACTGCCTGAAACAGATTCTATCTATGATTATGACAGAGAAGAAATCAAGCAATTTAAAGACTCAATTGAGTATGAAAATGATTACTATTATGTGGAGTGGACTTGACAAGAAAATAAAATCGATTCTCTCCCTTCGAGTTATACTATGGCTCTGAAAGATTTGGATAACATTGTGAAAAAACTGGAACTTCGAGAATCATACAAGAGTATGCTGGAGTGACCTGCTTACAAGAAGTGATAACAGAACGTGTGTAGGTGTCCCCCCCCCGGTTAAATGTAAAGATTACATTTGGATGCCTCATCATCCCATAATCAAAGGGGAAGACACCAAAATTGGTGTATATCCATCTTGGACCACCGGAGAAAAATCCTGAACTTGGAGAAAAAGGAAGACTCGAAACTTGGTTTATACAAATATGAGGATATATTTTTATTTATTTCATATGATACATTGTGTTGTGTCGGAGAATGAAGAGTGGAAGAGAGATAATGAGCGCCCAACAGGGGAACTGGCCCCGTGCTCACAGGCCCAGCTGCTCTCTGCCTTTCCCTGGCTTCCAAGGGCGCTCTGTGTATCTAAGAAGGCCAGAATATATGATAGCTGAAACGTTGTGACTATAACAACCAAGATGAGGACATCAATTGATTTGTTGTTGTCATTATAGTGACCATCTATCTTCGTGGACTTTAAGTTTAAAATATATGTAAATTAAAAGCTTTTATATGATTTTCCACAAGACCCAAGAAATACGTTTAGCAGCCTCTTGAAAGCAATAAATGGGGAAATCATGATCAGTTTTTCACTCTTAAATATGAACTTCTTTACTTTTTAATTATAGAATTTATGTTGTCTTCCTGATCTTCATTTTCAGATTATATTCTCAACATATAACATTCTTCATCAATCCAGAAATCTATTAGTATCGCCTTAAAGTCTTTAAGACATGCACACTTGAATATATTACCATTTATGAGTCCAATCAAGTACATCTCCTCACCATCCGAACAGAAATGGTCTATCAAACTAGTCATGTCAATGGAGGTAATCAATGTCTATGACTTTGAAAAAGAAAAAGAAATTCAGATCTTCAGTTATTTTTGTTAAATATTTATTATGTGATAATAAAAACATATTCAATAAAAACAGAAAATGTTAAGAGACAAAAAAAGATGCTGAAATATATAGAGTAAGTAAAATATTTACATTTTGCAGTCAATTTGTGGACAATAAGCATTTATGATTTCAAAAGTGTAGTATCAGTGATTAAATGGTAAGTTTCCAGAGATGTTTTAAATGAAAATTCATGTCTGCTGAGAATAATAAGCATCTACAATGAAATTCGTTCGTAACCTGGGGACTCCCTGTACTTTCTGAAGGAAGGATTTGCATGTAGAACAATTTTACAATTATTTTGGAACTGCTTTCTTAGTCGAATTTTTGGTAAAAACACAAAAACATTCAGAAAGCAAGGAATCTCACCTCATGATCCTTCATTTTGAAGGAGGAATACTGAGTTCCATAGCAAATAGTAACTTACAAATGAATATCTATGTTATATCTGTCCTTTTCCATAGCTGAGGTGAAGCTGTACTGTTTTAAATTCATATCCTTTCTCTCTCTTCAATGGAGACTGTGATTAACACACATGAAATCCTAACTCAAATTGGAATGAATATTGGAATAAAATAAAAATGGTATTTACATGGAAAAGAGAAAACAATTGTAGCATTTTTAACACAACTAGACAAATATGCACAAAATATTTCACATTTCAGCAAAATATTTAGAGTTCTCAGTTGTGAAAAATTCAACTTAAATGAATAAAAGAAACATTATAAATAAATATAGTTTTTGTGCAAAGAGTTTCTGCATGTGGAACTTCAATGTATATTTCCACAAAAATAGTTTTACACATTTCACAGGAATATTGTTTCTCTCTAGTGGTTTGCATGTGATTTTCAAAATCCAAAGTCTATGAAAATGCTGATCCACATACATCACAAGAAATAATTTTCAATGTGAAATTTTTGAAAATGCTGATGTTGTCAACTTAAGGTCATGAGTGCCCCCCCCCCCGCAGTGTGTGATCGCCTATGTATGTTTAAAACTGATTTCCTTGAAAATTCAGATCCACATACTACACAAGTAAATAGTTTCTCTCCCATGTGTTTTTAAATATGAACTCTCAGAAAATTCTGAATCGCACACTTCACAAGATTATCGTTTCTCTCCAGTGTGTGTTCGCATATGACTTTTCAAACATTTTCTCAGTGAAAATGCTGATCCGCACACTGCACAAGAATATTGTTTCTCTCCAGTGTGTGTTCGCATATGTGTTTTTAAATATGAATTCCGTGAAAATGCCAAACCACAAACATCGCAAGAATATGGTTTCTCTCCAGTGTGTGTTCGCATATGTATTTTTAGATAAGAACTCTCAGAAAACTCTGAACCACACACTTCACAAGAATATGGTTTTTCTCCAGTGTGTGTTCGCATGTGACTATTTAAATTTGAATTCTGTGAGAATAATGAACCACACACTTCACAAGAATATGGTTTTTCTCCAGTGTGCGTTCGCATGTGTCTTTTCAAATCAGAACTCTGTGAAAATGCTGAACCACATATCTCACAAGAATATGGTTTCTCTCCAGTATGTGATCGCATATGTATGTTTAAAGCTGATTTCCTTGAAAGTGCAGATCCACATACTTCACAAGTAAATGGTTTCTCTCCAGTGTGTGTTTGAATGTGTCTTTTCAAATCAGAACTCTGTAAAAATGCCAAACTGCATACTTCACAAGTATATGGTTTCTCCTCACTGTACATTTGCATTTTTAAAGATGAACTATCATTAAATGTTCAACAGCACACTTCACATGAATATGGTTCTTCTCTAGTGTGCATTACATGTGTATTTCTAGTTTAGAACCTGCTGGAAAATGCCAATTTAAATTCTCGCCATGAATATGGTTTCTCTCCGGTTTGTGTTTGCATATGTGATTCTAAAGAATATGGTTTCTTTACTGTTGGAATATGCTCTTTAAAGAGGAACTATTTAAAAATAATGACCAGCACATTTCACAAAATTATGGTTTATGTATAACGTGTTTTCTTAATTATGATCTCCATGAAAATACAGACCTCATTCTTTATATATATGCTTCTTCCCAGTTTGTTTGCATGTGTTTGTGAATCTGAATTCTTTGAAAATACTCACTTCATAAATTGTGATTTTGCAAGTGGCATTTATAATGTTTTTCAGAGTGAATTCACTCATTTTTTCAATATGATTTCTTACCAGTGTCTGTGAAAATAAATTTGAGAAATTTAAAAATTCCAATCCACATACTTCACAAGAATAGTATTTCTCTCTAGTGTGTTTCTAAATTTTAATTCCATGTAGATGAGTATACACTGGATTCACAGCTCTATAGTTTCTTTCCAGATGGAAACTCCTTGAAAATGCAGAGTTGCAATGCAGGAATATGTTTTATCTTAATTTCATGTTTGGGTGATTGTTTCTAAATATTAATTGCTTCAAAATGTAGACTTATATACTTCTAAAATACAACTGTCCTCTAACATAATCTTCCAAGTTTGTTATTCTGGAGACTAATTGAACACACCTCAGAAGAACCTTGTTTGTTTTATTCTGTGTTTTGCATTTATTCAGTTGTCATTCACAGAAATACTGTTTCTTTCCATGGAATGTTCAGAAAGCTATATTCTTTGAAACATCAGTTCCACAAACTCTGCAATATTCGCCTTCTGGCTAATGCATTCTCATAAAGATTCTGTTTCTTTGTACAAGATTTACATACCATCGGCTGATGAATCAAATTGGTTTCCACTTCAGCCAATATCTGTGAATAAAAAAAGATTATTAAAGAAATTGCTGGCTCCCCACATTATTTGAAACTATGAAAATTATTTGAAATTCAATTACAATTCAAACCATCAGTTGCTTGATCAACTGTCTGTATATATATTAAATTTTATAAAAGTTTCAATCTATCTACATTTCTTGCTTTCTGAATTGGTGTGCATTTTTCCAATTCCCAGATTGAAGTTATTGTTTATATTTTTTTAAACATTGTTATTTCTCATTATATATATAGGTTGCAATGATTTTAGGCCAGTTTGATTGACGCCAATTTACAAAAGGTTTCTGGCAAAAATCAGCATATTATTCAATTTTAATAAAATTTTCAATACCTATTTATTAAAGGATGAATTAAAAAAAAACATTTTCCATTCCAAAGTTTGGAGAAGAATAATTTATTTTCATATGATTTCTATCCCATCTTTTATTAATTTGATGATTTATTTTACATAATCATGCTTTCGTTGATTTTTACACATTTTACAGATATATCCCTCGAGATACTAATTATGTTTACCTCTTTTAGAATAATATCCAAGAACTGATGGCATGGAACTCTTACTTTGGGATTTAAAAAAACAGAAAAATAATTTTTTTCAGCAAATAGTTTTATTCGATTAATTATAATTCACACTTTTGATCTGTGAAAATAATTTTTTTTTTCAAAAAAGATTTTTAATCATTTTTATTGATTGTTCCGATATTTTGGGAAATTTTTTAAATGCATATTTTTTATTCTTTCTGTATTGTGGTTCCACTGAAACTTATATAAATATATTATAAAAAGGATGAATAAGTAAATATAGCGAAATGATGAAAAAATATTTACTGTATGTAAATTAATGTAAAGTAAATTGACTATTTCAAATTATGACAAACATGCCTTTTTTTATGATGCAGAATACAACATGCCTTTTTTTATGATGCATTTTAATCTTGTTTATTTTTTCCACACAAATTTATGTGCACTGCATTGTTTACCATACATTTTTTAAATCAGGTGTCGCTTACATGCTTGAAATTTTTTCATACATATAACACAATAAAAAGTAAATAAGAATGACAGACAGAGGTAAAATTCCATCTTTAAGACAATAGAAAGCATGTTAAAACCCCATACATATCCACTCACCCCATACTGGGTACACAAATAACCAGGATTTCACCTATGTTTGACAACAGAAAACATGTTAAAAACCTTTCTCCAAATTAAACTCTGGTATTGGCTTCTTTTACAGATGTTGAAGCATAGTGTAAAATGTCAGATTGTCTCTAAACAGACAGTTAATTTAAATAAAACGAGTGATATGTAGTTTGAACTGCTTTGACATTGTAGATTAGAGTGGTTTGCTATTATCTAATCTCGGTGAATTACACCTGGAAATAACACTAGAAATTACTAAGGAAACAAAAGATATTGTGCTAATCGTGGTTGAAAGACCAGGCCCTACTCGGCAGAGATGTCCTAAAAAAATTCAATCTTCTAAAATTTCCCATTCTATCTGTTTCTGGCGACCAGTCTAATTTTGGAAAAGACATTTCAGAAATGTTTCCAACACTATTTTCTCCAGGTCTAGGTGGCTACAAAGGAGAGAAATTTCACATACTAATAGACAAGGAGGTAGCTCCCGTTTATTGCAAAGCCATACCTATTCCTTAGGCTATGAGGGTTAATTTAGAACTTGACAGACTTGTTGATGAGGGAATTATTTCTCCTGTCACTCATTCTAAGAGGGCGGCTGCTGTAGTCCCAGTTCTCAAACGTGATAATACCATTCATCTATGTGGTGATTATAAATTAACTGCTAATAAAGCTGTAACGTTTGACAAATATACGATTCCGAAATTGGAAGACTTGTTTGCTAGCTTGTCTGGTGGTAAATCTTTTTCAAAATTTGACATGTCCCAAACGAATGCACAGCTGCTATTGAATGAGGAATCCAAGCAATACACAGTGATAAACACCAACAAAGGTTTATTTCAGTACAATAGACTGTGTTGTGAAATTTCTTCAGCTCCTGGCATTTTTCAGAGAGCCATGGAACAGCTTCTTCAGGGCATGATTGGAGTACTGTGTTACCAGGATGATATCCTGAATTGTGGTGCAACAGAGACTGAGCATGTTCAAAGACTGAAGCTAGTCCTTACTAAGTTACAGGACGCTGGGATTAAATTGTGTGCAGATAAGTGTGCACTCAAAGTAACCGAGGTTACATACCTAAGTTATCAAATTGATGGCAATGGTATACATCCTGTGAAAGATAAGGTTAAGGCCATAGTAGAAGCCCCAGCACCTACCACCATTAAACTCCAATCTTACCTTGGTATGTTTAATTTTTATAGACGCTTTGTGCCACAAGCATCATATGTTTTAGAGCCTCTCAACAGATTTTTGAGAGATGATACTCCGTGGAAGTGGGGTTGAGACTGAGCACTTTCAAAGACTGAAACTAGTCCTTACTATGTTACAGGACGCTGGGCTGAAATTGCGTGCAGATAAGTGTGCACTCAAAGTAACCGGGGTTGCTTACCTAGATTATCAAATTGACGGCAATGCTATACATCCTGTGAAAGATAAGGTCAAGGCCATAGTTGAATCCCCAGCACCTACCACCATTAAACAACTCCAACTTTGGTATGTTTCATTTTTATAGATGCTTGGTGCCACAAGAATCATATGTTTCATAGCCTCTCAACAGAGATGATACTTTGTGGAAGTGGGGTACACAGATCAAGACAGAGCTGTCAAAGATTCTAAAGTTCTACTGCTTCACTCTAAGGCATTAGTACATTTTGACCCTAACCTGCCAATCACTGTTGTGGCCAATAGCAGCACATAAAGTATAGGTGTAGTGTTAAACCACAACATGAACAGTCAGGAATGTCTTATTACTTTTGCTTCTAGGATGCTAACCAAAACTGAAAGAATTACTCCCAACTTGAAAAGGAGGCCCTGGCTATTGTTTTTGCCCTAAAAGATATTCACAATTACTTTATTTACTTTGACCATAAAGCACTCCTTGGAACTTTCTCCACTGACAAGCCTATCTCCTAGATGGCTTCTGGTAGTGTTGGACGTTGGTTCTTCAGGCTTATAAATTTAAGCTAGTTCATTGTACTGCAGATGCTCTCAGCAGATTGCCTCTTCCTGTAACTAAAGATAATATTCTTATTCCTGCTCAATAGACTAATCGAGTCTATTTTTTGGACAGTTCTCCTGTGACTGCATCCAAAATAAGGGTACATACCTGCACAGATCCTGTTCTTTCCAAAGTGTTAAAATATTGTGAACTTGGTTGGCCTACTTCTATTTGTGATTCTCAATCTGAGCTTCTTCCTTTCTTTTGTATAGAAATAGATATGGCTGTACCTGCATATCACAAAGTGAATATGAAGGAAAGTGAAAAGCTAGGAAAATACCAGGACCTGGCCCGGGAGCTGAAAAAGGTGTGGAACCTGAGGGGTCAGGGTACACTGGGAATTGTGCCAAAGACATTAAAAAAGATTGGAGAAGCTAGAGATAAGAGGAAGGATAGAGACTATGCAGACCACAGCACTACTGGGGTCTGCAGGAATACTGAGGAGAGTATTGGAGGTATGATACCTGCAACCACCAGTCACCAGCAATGACCTAACAGCTAAAATGAATAAGGCACATGGGGGAGGGGAGGGAAAGAAACAAAAACAAAAAACAACTGGGGGAGATTAGTACAGTACAAACCACAGCACTGCTGTGAAATGTGAGGACAATAAGAGGAGGATTGGAGACCTGAGGAGACTTATTGTTACTCAGGCTTCAGCAATAACCACCAGACATCTGGTGAGAAAATGCAAACCACAGCACTGCTGTGGACTGAGGTAAAGTGAAACGCAGACTGGAGACTTGCTGTCACTCAGTTTCCAGCAATGACCACCAGGCATCTGGTGTGAACTTGTAATAATAATATTATGAAAAATAATGAAAATAATAATAAAGCCCAAAATGAAAACAAAGTAATACTATTTTCTATAGTTTAGAGAAGGGTCATTAATATTGAAATGGTTCTTTGAACGATTGAACTCCTTATAACAAGAAGAGACAATTCACTTTCTTAAAACATATCCTTATTTTCTAAAACAAATAGTTTCCAGAGGAAAAACAAATTAATTACTTTGGGAGTCTTATTTGGGGTAATGGGGGTGTTTTCAGATACTCCCTCCTCCCTCAGTTGCAGCTCCCATAATTTGAAATAGCGTTCAATTTACATACACAAAAAACAGAATAAAATATATGAAAAATACAGCTGGTAAATATTTTTTCATCATTTCACTATATTTAATTATTCAACCTTGTTATAATATCTTTTATATAAGTTTCAGTTGAACCACAATATAGAAAGAATAACAAATATACATTTAAAGAATATTGGAATAAATCAATAAAAAATCTTACTTAAAAAAATAATGAGTGAAAAAATGTTTTTTTTTCAAAGATCAAAAGTCTAAATTATAATTAATCGAATAAAATGTGCCCCCCACCCAATATTCTATTTAATTTTCCAGTTTCTTTTAATCTCATAGTAAGAGTTCCATTCTAACAGTTCCTGGATATTATTCTGAAAAAGGTAAATATAATTAGAATCTCGAGATATATATCTGTAAAATGTGTAAAAAATCAACGAATGCATGATTATATAAAATAAATAAATCATCAAATTAATAAAAGGTGGGGTAGGAATCATATGAACACAAATTATTCTTCTCCGAAATTTGGAATGTAAAATTTTTTAAATCGTCCTTTAATAGATAAGTATCAGAAATTTAATTAAAATCGAATAATATGCTGATTTTCGACGGATTTTTAAATATTTCTCACGTGTCGATTTCACGCTGAAATTTGCGTCGATTTTGTTCAAACTTACCGATTTGGGGTTAATTGCAATACGTTTTAAAAGAGCGTTACATAAAAGTATGAGAGAGTACCTATTTACAATGTAATGTAACACTATTTCCGCCATTTTTATGGAGATACAGCTTACATGAAGTCTCTTCTCTTCTTCCGGTTACTTTTGTTAATACTATTGGGAGATTCTTGCAGTATAATGTCGATAAAACTCAGAAAACCAAAGGTCACTAAAAGGGTGTCCATTTTTATCACAAACTCCAAATAAAATTCACATCGAGTGTCAGACAGAAAGACACAAAATCAGGGTCCAGTTTTACATTAAACGTATATTGTAAATCGATCACCCACTTTAGAGACAAATCATTTCCATCACTACATTATTATGTATCTCTGCTCGACATTTAATTAGCTTGATCGGATTTTTCTATCATTTACCGGATACAAAGTCAGAGTCCAGTTTTACATCATACGTACATTGTAAATCGATCACCCACTTTAGAAACAGTCTACTCCCACCGCTACATTATGTCTTTCCATTCGGCATTTAATAAGTCTGGTCGGATCTTTCTATCATTTACCCAGCCTTATGTTGGAAAAAATACTCCATTTAATACATTTTTAGTATTTTAGACATCGTAGAAAATATTAAAGGAAAAAAGAAAAATATTTAAAAATTGATAGAATGTAAAATAAAAAAGTTGATTTGAATAAACTTACGAGTTAGAGACAAGAATTAAGGCGAGTGTGTCTCGGAGTGAATGGCAGACGTCACTTGGTTATTGAAATAATCAACAAGAAAACCTGAACAGTTGAATAAAACAAATGTTTTTATTCAACAATTTATATGTACAATTTTTCTATCGTTAACAAACTTGAAAGTTTTTTTTGTTTTTTTAATTAACTTCAGAAATGTATTCACTGCTGGACTGAAAAGAGTGAAGGGCCAAATTTGTCTCTACGGCACAAAGATCCATTATGGAAGAGAATAGAGCGGAGTGTTGCCAATTTAGATGTTTTTCATCTAAATCTAGATGTTTAACAACACAAACAACAAGAAGGAGTCCAATCGAACGAAGAACATTTTTAATAAATCTAGATGGGTTTTTGTTGCGTGTAGATCAGAAATTCCTATTTAGATGTTGGATATACATCTAGATGTTTTTTGTTGAGTTTAGATGTCATAAATTGCTATTTAAATGTTAGATATAAATCTAGATGTTTTTGTTGCGTTTAGATGCTGGATATAAATCTAGATATTTATTTGTTGCGTTTAGATGTTGGATATAGATCTAGATGTTTTTTTGTTGCGTTTATATGTCAGAAATTGCTACTTTTGTGAAAATTAAACATTATTTAGTTGTTTACAAAGTTTGGATGTAATTATAAGCAGGTGTTTATTTTTTATTTGTTGGGATATTTCCCAACATGTAATTTTAAAATTGACAAGAAAATGAATTGGTATATTGTGAACGCTTTATGTAATAAATATATGATAGAATAATGATGAAGGTATATAAATAAAAAAACTATGGTAACCTAGATGCCACCATTTTTTAATAAATGACCTTGGAAAATCGTTGCATAATTAACTCACCATACATTATTATGAGATATCTTCTAACATGGACGTATCCAATTTTAATATTTAAGAAATGGAAAAACAAAAATAATTTTTATGACATGGAGCTCAACAATTAATCCCTAGGGAAACCTAAAAAAAAAAACAATATCGTCGTCTTCTGAATTTCACACTTTTGTTTCGCATAAGATTATCGTACAAGTAGATGTGGATATACTATTTTAGTCTAATTTAAACAAAACACTTTTTTAAAAATTCAAATCCCAGGGTTCCGTTGTTGCCTCCATGTCATGAATTTTATTTTGGTTTTTCAATTTCTGAAATTTTTAAATTTAGATATGCCCTAATGGACAGTGGAATGAAGGGTTCAGTCCAAATATGACAGGGATCTGAAGAAGGCCAGAATATATGATAGCTGAAACGTTGTGACTATAACAACCAAGATGAGGACATCAATTTGAATAAATCAGTGTATAATAAAGATTTTTTGTTGTCATTATAGTGACCATTTATCTCTGTTGACTTTAAGTTTAAAATATATGGAAATTAAAAGCCTTTATATGATTTTCCACAAGACCCAAGAAATAAGTTCAGGAGTCTCTTGAAAACAATAAATGGGGAAATCAGGCTCAGTTTTTCACTCTTAAATATGAACTTCTTTACTTTTTAATTATAGAATTAATATTTTCTTCATACATGGATAAGTCAACCCATTTGCAGAGGAGTGGGACTTCACTAGCATCTCTATGGCAAGGACATTGACTCCGACCTGATGAAGGCATATGAGATTGGTGAGCAATGTTATGCAACCTTCAGGAATGAGAGACTAGAGAAAAACAAACCAGCAAAGAAATTCCATTACCCAATGAAAACCAACAAGCTGAAAACATTCAGCGATATGTATAAGAAGAGAGAAGTGAAATCATCTTGAAAGCAGACAGGCCTTTGTTTGGACGCATCATAGTGATGGCAGTCTACGAGTACAATCTATGTATGGAAGATATCCATTCTCATCCCATTGGACCATTGCCCTGTCCACACCAGACGGATTGTTGAGAAAGACAAATAAGGCTACCTTGGCCACAATCCCGCAGAAAAATGTAGCAGCAGAAGAACAACTCCCAGGAAACTCTGCTACAGTGGTTGGACAATTATTATGATTATTAGGTTATGAAAGTATGTAAATCTAAATATGGAAAGCAGTCTTTCATCAAATAATAGGGTTGGTCAAAAAGTAATGCATGTTCTAATTTAATTCTAAAAGTATTTGTCAGAATTTCTAGGGTTTTTTTTTTAGCTATAATCCATAAAGTGTCTAGAAGCCATGGGGAACATTTTATGGAGTTACCTTCTTTTTTCCTACCCATAATCCTCTTTAAAAACGGCTGCCCCTCTGGACACACATAGAAAACAAAGAGCTGTCATAGAATTTCTGTTTTTGGAAGGAGAAAGTGCTGAAAACATTCACAGGAGGTTAGTGAATGTTTATGGAAAGGCTGCATTTGATGTAAACACAGTAAGTAACCCAGACTCGCCAAGAAAGAAGTTTAAGACAGCACGCTCCACAGGGAAAGGGATGACCACTGTGTTTTGGGACCAGAAGGGAGTCATACTGTTAGAGAGTATGCCCAATGCCACCACTATCCATTCTGACTCCTACGTGAGCCCATTGTCAAAACTTAGAACAAGGCTTCTTCGAGCTAGGTTACATTTGAAGATGAGTGATGTGCTTTTACAACATGACAATGCAAGGCCTCACAGCAGCTTAAAGACCAGACAAGGAATCACAGTGCATGGCTGGACAACCTTGCCTCATCCACCCTACAGTCCTGACCTGGCACCCTCAAACTTATATGTTTGGGCTCATGAATGATGCACTCAGAGGACAGCAGTTCCCCAATAATGAGGTGAAAGAGGCAACTCACACATGGCTAAGAAAGCAGCCAAGAAGCTTCTACAAGGCGGATGTACATGCCCTCATTCAAAGGTGGAATACCACAATTGAGAAGCAACTAGATTTGGAATCCCAAGACTTCTGTGTTCATTTTGGTATGCTTTGTGTGTTTCTAATATTAAATCTGTTATAATTAAAGAACAGGCATTACTTTTTGACCGACCCTTGTATATTCATTTTACAACCAAAAGGGACCTAGGTTTTGGTCGTGTTGAACTCCAGATTTGAATTAGTATTAGAAACTGTCAACATAGGTCATGGAGGTAAAAGGCTAAAAGTTTGAACATTTACACCTTATGTCTAGAAAAAATGGTTTTATGTTTCTTCAACTGCCGAATAGTTTTTTTCAGTGTGGGTTCAATTTACAATGAAAGTTTATGCTAAATTGGTCCCTTAGTTGTTTTTCTGAAAATTCAGACTTTCTTAGTGATCAATGCCAAACAAAACGCAAGAGAAGCAACTTATTCATTGATCACACACCTTTTCCAATTATTTAATTGATCACCCTATGGCATTGGTCACGTTATAGTTACTACTATTATAATTTTATACTAAGCACACATAAATAACCATTCAGTGCCTAATTAGCCAAAGCTGTAGACTACCAGTGTTTGTTCATAAAATCTATAAAAAATCTCTATCATTGAGAAATTACAGGGATCTTGTTCAGAAACCTGCTATTATACACTTATTCGTGTAATTCTAGGCAGTAACAATATGGAAAATATTATGACATTGATAAAACACAAGAAATCTCTCCAAATTAGGATTTTTACCCTTTAAGGAGTGGGGTAACATTTTCTGCTGTACTGATGCTAATATGGTATTTATACAAAAAGTAATTAGTTATTTGAATTTTTGATTAAATTCCCTACAAATCCATGGGATTATATGTTTCCCAGTGTTTTTATTGACTTTTCCATAACAAACAACAGACAAATATTTTTCTAAAAATGAAATCATTAACCCTACTGAAATTGGGCACTGTACGGTGAGAGCCACCATTGACAGTTTTCAATGTAGATTTTTATAACATTTGATGAAAAGCTTGAACTCAGAAAATTTGTCACAATGATAGCAATGTTGTGGGATCACTGATGACAAAATACTATTAGGTTGAATATACATGTTCTACTTTATATTAGCCACTTTTAGAAATGTTTATTTTAAGGTAGTGTTATAAAATGTATGATAGCATACAGAAAGCTACCACTGCTGCAATGCTATCACATATTTTCCAAATCTTGTAACTTGCCAAAAATCACTATGAGCATTATTGCCCCCAGATGGTACCGACCAACACTACTGGCTCATGGACTATATATCACATTCATTGGACACTGAAGCTGCAACTTTGGGTTGTCACTTTGCAGTGCTTTTATATCAACAAGTATGTTTCAGTAAACAGAATATATAGATCAATAATAAATCAATAGACAATAAAAAATAATTATATATAAATTAGAAATGTGTATATCAACAAGTTGTATTTTATATATTTTTTATTTCTTATTTGAATGTCAAAAAGTTCAATAGACCCCACCTTTCGATCCCCAGGAGTCGATATTGACCACTTTGGTGACCCCAGATCCAAAACTTTGTTAGCGTGTTGATCAATACTTTGCAGGCATATGGTGTGTCTCCTGTGCACATTTTAAATTTCCACTCTGTGAAAATGCCAATCAACATACTATACACAAATATGATTTCTCTTCAGTGGGTCATTAGAACTCTTTCAAATTGCTGAACTACACATTTATCTTGTGTGTGTGTTTGCATGTGTAATTTTAATTATGATTTCTCTCCAGTGTGTGTTCGCGTGTGCTTTTTCAAAGATGAACTCTGGGAAAATGCTGACCCACACACTCCACAAGAATATGGTTTTTCTCCAGTGTGTGTTCGCATGTGTTTTTTTAAAGATGCACTCTCGGAAAATGTTGAACCACACAGTTCACAAGAATATGGTTTCTCGTCAGTGTGTGTTCGCATATGTCTTTTCAAATCTGAATTTGTTGAAAATGCTGATCCACACACTTCACAAGAATATGGTTTCTCTCCTGTGTGTGTTCGCATGTGCTTTTTCAAAGATGAACTCTCGGAAAATGCTGACTTGCACACTTCACAAGAATATGGTTTCTCTCCAGTGTGTGTTCGCATATGCTTTTTTAAAGTTGAACGATCGGAAAATGCTGAACTGCACACTTCACAAGGATATGGTTTCTCTCCAGTGTGTATTCGTATATGTTTTTTCAAATTCGAACCATGGGAAAATGCAGACCCACATACTTCACAAGAATATGGTTTCTCTTCAGTGTGTGTTTGCATGTTTATATATGGTTTATATCTAATTCTGTATTTGGAAATGTCTTTGAGAAATAATTTCAAATTCTGATCCTTTTTTAAAAATGTTTTTAAATTAAAACACCATGTAGATGAGTATACACTGGATATAGTTTCTTTCCAGTATGTGCTTCCATTTTATATCCTTTTAAATGCTAATTTGCAATGCAAGAATATGGTTAATCCCAATTTCGTGTTTGGGTGATTGTTTCTAAATATGAATTGCTTCAAAATGTAGACTTATATATTTCTAAAATATGACTGTCCTCTAACATGATCTTCCAAGTTTGTTTTCCAAAGTGTGAAATTCTAGAAACTGTAATTGAACACACTTCGGAAGAAACTTGTTTTTTTTATATTTTGTGTTATGCATTTATTCAGTTGGGATTCACACAATTCACAGAAATACTATTTCTTTCCATGGAATGTTCAGAAAGCTATATTCTTTGAAACATCAGTTCCACAAACTCAGCAATATTCACCTTCTTGCTAATGTATTCTCACTGGGATTTCTGTATCACCGTCTGATGAATTCAATTGGTTTCCACTTCAGCCAATATCTGTGAATAATAAAAAACATTATTAAAGAAATTGCTGGATATCCACATTATTTGAAACTATGAAAATTAGTTTTAAGTTCAATAAACTCCTTCATACTTAGAGAAAATTAATTTTGTCATATTTTCAATCATGCAGATATCAGATATGATAATGGTACAAACACAAGTCTTTTCATGAAGACCTAGATGAAGAATAGATTGATTGTTTTAATGGCACATCAACCCTTGGTGGGTCATTTAGTGCTGGATTCTGTAGAGGGATGCAGGGGGGATCCCATGTCCCTGTGACTAGAGACTTGAGGGGGGGGAATCCCAAATCCCTGTCACTGAGACAAATGCCAGGAGGACCGGGATAAAGGGGGGGGAGATCCCAAAAGCTTCTCAGGATGAATCCTGAGCATGCTAATAGTGATCGCCTCCCGACCAGTTGGCCAAGATATCCTGTGCAACTTCTCCCAGGACGATACCCGAGCATACCACAAGGATCCCTGAAGGGCCGTCGTTCTCTGAACTTTGAGGCCATGGCAGTTTCGAAGAACAGATACTACACTTTGATCTTAGCCAAAAGGCCGCCCTAAATGAAGAAATTACAGGGCATAAAATCCGGGGATCTTGGAGGCCAACATAGAAGAATGCAGTCGTTTATTCTGAGGTTTGTTTGGGAACAAAATGGATAATTGGTTTTGCCATGTGACCAATTATTGAATTATTGTAAATACTGCCAAAAGATTTTTACTTTCCTGTGGTGCAAGTTTCATGTTGCCAATATTCGCATCCAGAAATATCCAGAAATAAATGTTTAAAAAGTGTCAAATCTTTCTGAAACACCCCATATAATAGAAACTAAATAAGAATGAATTACAGAGGTAATATCCATAAATTGAACTCTGGTTTCTTTGGATACTTACAGATGTTGAAGCATTGTGTAAAATGTCAGATTAAGTGTCTCTGCACAGATATTCAACAAAAAAATAAAATGAGTGACATCTTATCAAACCATATATATATATATATATATAATCTGTGTACATCAAATTGTCACACTACTGTGTAAAATAATTCATGGTTATGTGTAGAATGCTCATTACCTGGGGTAGAGCTGTAATATACATGATATTTCTTTATTGATCCACAACTGGTTTCACTCTCTGGATTATTCAAGTCCACTTGAATAATCCAGAGAATGAAACCAGTCCTTTTCAGCATTGCCAACTCATGTATTTTATATCTAAATTTAGATATTTTTGTTGCATTTAGATATAAGAAATAGTTTTTAGATATTGAATATCAGTTTTGATATTTTTTTAATGAGGTTCAGATATTTTGGCAAAATCTTGATATTTGGTGAATTCAGACCCAGAACTTTTACCGAAATTACTGCCAAAAAAGCCCTCTTTCTTAATCTTCATTTAGAGTGGACAGTGCGGCACTCACTTGCCTTTTGTTTAAACAACTTACAAGTAAAACAGTGAGAGAAAAACAAAGATTAGGACGGTCAAAAATCTTTGCAGATTGCTAGCTAGCTGGCTAGATATATCCTGTGGGTATTTTAGAAGCACATGGATGTATTGTCAGTTAAGATATAGTAAGATTGTAGGGCACCAATATCCTGATTTATCTCAACATAAATATCAGTTTTATATCAATTTTAAATTTTCCATTTTTTTTTAAATGGATGTAATAATTTAACTATATTTGGGACAGATTTAAAAATCTGTCCCAAATGTAGTTACATTTTTTGGTTAAGATTCGTTTTTTTGAACCTCACAGTTCTCCTAGAAGATTTGTTTTTTTCAGGCGCTTTTTAGGCGCTTTCAATCCATTAGACCCTAGAACCATCCGGAAATTTGTTAGTTTTTTAAAGGTTTTACGAGGAGGAGTTCTATTTAAAATGTAACTATAAGGCTAAACTGGGCACTTACTTTCTGCAATTTTTACAGAAGTTTGGCCTACATGAATTAGCTTTAGTTTTTTTTAAATCATTGTATTTAGGCATAAATTCAAAACTCAATATTTCTCAAAAATGAAAAATTTCCCAATGAAATGAAGGTTATAATCATTCAAAGCATCAAAATTTAAAAAAAAAAACTTTTATATTTTTACATTCCATAATTCTTTGAGGTTATTTTTTATATTTTGATATGTGAATGAAGGTTTATAGTTCAAGAGCATTAGTATTTGACTTGGGGGAAAAAAATGCAGGTAAGCTGATTTTTTCAGGATTTTTCTGATTTAGTGAGGAACAACATATCAAAAGTCTCCAGGCTTCCTCCTTGTGTTTTTTCAATATGGTGTCCAAGATGGCAATTACTCGTTCATCATTTATCCTAGACAAGCTTTCTCAACAATCTTTAGTAGTATCAGGTGTGTTTGATAACATATCAAAAGTTTACCACAATCTGACTACTGGAAAGGTATGATTTTTAAGATGGTGTCCAATGAGGCCACCAGCAAAATCCTTAAAAATGCCCATTACTTTTTCATTATCCATTCTAGACAAGTTTTCTCAACAGTATTTTGTGGTATCAAGTGTGCTTAACATAAAAAAGGTCTACCACAGTCTGACCATTGGGAAGGTTTAATTTTGTAGATGGCATCCAAGACATATTTTTATCCTTTTTCTGAGCATGTTTTAAGGCTTTCAAAAATCCAGGTAAGCCAATCTTTTCAGAATAGTTCCCTAATAGTGAGGAATAACATATTAAAAGTCCCCAGTTTTCTTCCTTCTTGTGCTTCCTTTTTTATGACTAAACTTCAAAATGGCTGCTTTTTTTTGTTGCAAAAAACATTTTTTTTTACCTCACAATCATGTGTAATTGAATTACATCCAGACTAAATGTCTTTGCTAAGGATGTAATTCAATAGTACTACAGCGGTCAAAACTTTTCCCCCTGTTTAGTATTAGAAAAAAAATCTACACAGTATATTTTACTTTAATCATAATTTATTTGTCAAGACTACTTAACAATATACAAAACAAAATACGTATGTAATATGAAATACAAAGCAAAATGATATATTAAAATACAAAGTTTTATATCAAGAATTCAATCATGAATTTAGTTTTCTTCCTCAGCAATAGAACAGGTTGCAGTGTTACTACACGTCTGGCCCATGCAATGGGTGCACATATCTGAGCAAACCATCAGCATTCCCACATCCTGTTCCACAGCTAACAAGCTTCAACTGCATCTGGTCATTGGCAATCGCAATCAGGTTGTTTTCTTTTGATTTCCACCCCAACTCAGAGGGAGGTAAATATTGACCCAACCACTGCTGAACCTGTAGATACACTCTGTAAGAGTGCTGTTTAGCTGTTGCAGTGGTTGGTGGAAGACTAACCAATGTGAAGGTACCATTTGCTGATGTTTTAGCCACATGTCTGTATTTGTTGAGAGTGGCAAACTTTTTGAGCAGAAACTGTTCTCCTGCAGTGGCTATATTGACATGAATGCTGGAAGATAGCGTAAATACATTCATGTAGGAAGACAAATTTTCCTCCTTTTTCTGAGCTAGTGTTATACTTTCACTTGTGACAGCCTAAACTCCAGATGTAACCTGTACCTCAAAGAAAAATTACAAATAGTAACATATAAGGAAAAGAATAATTAGCTTAACTCGAGATCTGAAATAGGTGTAGGCCCTGAAAAATATTTTCCCTGCAAAACGCAAACAAAGGGTAATAGAGACACGACTATAGGTAAGATACCCGGCATTAAAACAGTGCATACATGAATTAAATAAGAAGAAAATGATAACGTAAGAATATATAAAAATATAAATAAATATATAAGTACGGTCATGACGAAATACTGCTAAGGCAGAGAAATATAGAAGTAATACAGGTAGCCTTAATAATTAATATTAACGACCAGAGGAGTAACAGAATAATATTAAAAATAAGCGTAATAACAAAAATAATAACAATAATAAACACTAGAATTATAACAAACATAAAAGATAATAAATTAGTAGTTACGACTATGAAAATAGGTGGAGAGAGTAATGACGTTAATGATTGGTGATGATGGAAATAATAATAATACTACTAACTTTGATGGTGATAATATTAATAAAAATAGCAAGAAACATTAGTAAAAACAAAAAAACAAAAAATACAAATAGTGATTTTAAAAATTAAAAATAATAATAGAATTAAATAGGAAAGTACTACAAAATAATTTAACACAGTAAGGTCCGGAAGAAAAGTAGTAAAGGGCAAAAAGGTCAGACGTATCAGAACATTTATCCAACAGACAGGGTAAAAAGTAATTAAAGAAACATGAACCCAAGTAGATAGCCGAATAACACTAGAGTAATAAAACTGACAAAGAAATTGTGGATAGATAATGTGTAAAAGAACTTATCATCATACCATTAATTATTCATTTGATGATCTAAATGTGAAACCAGCTGTACAGTTTGTTATGAACCAATAAAAATTATTTTTTTCCAATATTCTCTCTATTAAGGTATTGAGCCTTCTTCGGATGAAAACAGGGTTCACCTACTATATTTATGCACAAATGTGTCACATATCTATTACTATTTACTATATATACATATATGATAATTATAAAGACATTTATTAATTGGGAACCCATATCAGTGATCGGTGTTAGTGATTGCTAAACAGGCGGCCTAGATCGAGAGGGGGGCAAAAAAGCATGTCATTTTTCATGAATTTGGCCTCGCAAGATCAAAGGGTTGTCAAAATCGGAGGTGGGGTAGTAAAGTCCAGAGAGACAACCGTACAACACAGAGTGGGGAGGGAAGGAGGTTGGTGGCAGTTGTGTTGGTTCTTAGTCTTCTTTCTTTCTAATGAGAGAAAGGAAGGAAAGGCTTCTTTAGCTGTTGGCTGGTTGTCACCAGAAGCAAAGCAAAGAAAATAAAGGGTAAACATTTCAATGTTTATACTTTGTAACTTTTTTCATTTCCCAAACAGAGACAATGCACATTTTTTATTTTAAAATATTTTTCTGTGAATAATACATTTTAGATGCCATAAACAAAAACATATTGGCCTTATAAATCGTTCATCGTCTGCCCTGCTCTCTAAATATCGGCATTGCATTGGTCAAAATCCATATTGGTTGACCATTAATTGAAAGCACATAAAATTACCTGAGATAAAAACATTTTCATACAAAATTAGCTATTTTGGGTTATCTGAATCTTGAACTAGTTTGCTATTTATTTTCTTCTTATTCTTTCTACACATCTTGAAAAGTTTGTTTTTGGCTGTATATTATTTTGCGTTCCTGTAATTGGCGATCTTGTAGTTTAGGGTCCCAAATTATCACAGTTGTTGTGAGGACACTCGGTCAGTTAGAAAAATAATATTTCCAAAAAGGAGGAAATTGCAAACTGAAAAGAGGGACTTGGACAGATTGACTCTTGTGTTGTTAATGAGTTGTAAATATATAAAAGTTTTGTATAAAATATACAAAATTGTATTTTTTGATTTGTCAAATATCACTTTAATATATGAATGCGATTTTGTAGTAAATTTTGTAAAATTTCACAAAAAGGTTTTCTAAACGACGTGACTATGTTGCAGCTCATCAGCAGTGTTGACATTGACAACAACATGTAATAAAATACATTAACAGTTAACAACTGTTATTTTTATTATATGTAGTTTCCATTGGCTTTCATTCACTTCCCACTGTTTTCATTATATCTGAGGTAATTTGAATAAGTTTAGTCTGACCCCAAGAAGGGGGACAAATTAACGTCCAAGAGAGTGTTCAAATAAATACAGGTACTCTTCGACTTACAATCGGGTTCCGTTCCAACTGACAGGTCGTATCTTGAAATGATCGCACGTCAGACAAATCTTTTTCAGAAGTGTTTGTATGCTATGCTTTACCATAAAAAAACCAAGTGCATCGTCACCATTACTCTTTTATTCTGTTGCCAATTTAGATGGGATTTTTACATTTTTCAATTCTGGAAGTCATTCTCAAATTCAAAATATTAAAAAAACATCTAAATTGGCAAGACGACTTTAAATCATGAAAATTCTTCTTTTTTTTTAAAAATATTGTCAACATTGGACTCACAAATTCAAAAAGACAAAACAAAAAACCATCTAAATTGACAACTGATTTTCTTCCCCTACAAATTTTAAAAATTTTTATTATCGTAGATTTCATACCTGCCGAACCTTTCACTGCTTCCATTATTTATTTATTTATTTAGTAGAGAAAGTCGAATATAGATCATGTGCAATTACATTAACTTTTTTTCCTTCTACAAATCGGGTGATAATTTTTCTTTTTTACTTCCGAATTATAATTTAATTTGATTTCTTTTTTATCAATTTTAAATTTATTTTGTATTTTTTTTCAATTTACAAAATCAAGTTTTTATGAATTTTTATTTCATTCATTGCCATCATGTGACATAGATTTAACCCAATCCACGTCATCATTGTGTGTTTCTTAAGTAAAATATCGATTTATAAAATTAAAAAAAATATACAACACTGTTAGAACCGAGAGTAATAAATATTTATTGCAGGGCTCAAAATTAACGTTGTCCCGTTGGCCCAGGGATGGTAAAAATGTGTGTAGGATGAAAATATCTTCTCCTGGATGCCTCCGGGATGGAAGTGATTTTAAAAAAGTCTCAGGTGGCCAGGAAAGATATCTTTTTTTTAATTCGGTGAGGATTGTTCTTGTTTTTGTTATGGTAGAAAAACAAGGCAACTGTTTTTATAATGCTACTAACAACAAACAACTATAGATGATAATAATAAAGTAAAGAAACAATATTTTGATTTTGGGACCATTTACATTTCCTACGGGACGGTTAAAATTGTTTTTCGTGACGGTTTACATTTCCTTCGAGACAGTTAAAATTGTTTTTCGGGGCAGTTTACGTTTCCTTCAGGTCAGTTAAAATTGTTTTTCGGGACGGTATTGAAAAAAGTTAGTCTGGAGCCCTGATTTATGGTATTTACATAGTATGATTTTTTTTAATTTTTATAAAACAAGTATAATTTATATACTCTTTATCAGCTCATATACACCCAAGCAAATGTGTAACTTTTATATTTACATGAATTTTTTATATCCACGTATTTCGGTCATATGTACAGATGGTCACAAGTCGGGGAGTACCTGTACACCTATAGTTAAAATAGTTAATAGAGTGTTTACTTGGTTAAGTTTCAGTTTTTAGCAGCACCCTCGGCCAGCCCTGCATGGCCCACATCAAAAAACCTTAATAAAAGCACAGAAAAATCCCCATTAAAATATCAAAGAAACCTCATAAGGGAAGTAACCGAATACCTCAAAGACTCACTTCCATACAACAGACGGAAAGTAACAGTCCCATTTACCATACAGTTACATTATAAATCGTAAAACCTGAAAAAACATTTTTTCTTAAAAATAAAAAAATCCCAGAAAGATTTTTAGGGTTCAACGGATTAAAAGCACAAAAAATTATTGCCAAAGCTTTTTCGACTTGGTTAACGGATGTAGATCTTTATTGAAAATTGTTTTCTTCCACTTTTAGGTGCTTTCAATCCATTAGACATTCAAACCATCCAGAAATTTGTTAGTGTTTAGAGAAAAAAATGTTAAAGGTTTTACGATGGAAAGGCGTCTATTTACAATATAACTATAGTGATAAAGTGGGCACATACTTTCCGCCATTTTTACGGTGGTACGGCTTACATTAATTACTTCCTCTTTTTCAGAACCATCAACCGCAACCCATAATATTAATAGTTACATTTAAACCAAAGGGGAGATAATTCATGTAAGATTGAAAACACCTAAAATTGAAAGGTAAAAATTTTTTTCTAGAAGAGCTGTGTGCGGCTAAAAAGCAAATCTTTACTTTGATTGGTTATCCTTGCTTAACTGAAAAAACGGCTGGCTATAAAATGGCTAAATTCCGTTTAATTTTAGCAATATGGCAACTGTCAAATGTTATGCTTTCTCCCTTTATTTTTAAAAATAATATTGAGTGAAAAAAATTATTTTTTCACAGATCAAAAGCCTGAATGATAATTAATCGAATAAAACAAAAAAAATTCCGAAAAGAGAATTATTTTACTTAATTTTCCTGTTTTTTTAATCCCAAAGTAAGAGTTCCGTTCCAGCAGTTCCTGGATATTATTCTAAAAAAGGTAAACATATTTAGTATCTCCAGAGACATATCTGTAAAATATGTAAAAATCAACGAAAGCATCATTATATAAAATATATAAATCATCAAACTAATAAAAGGTGGGGTAGGAATCATGTGGAAAATAAATTTGGAATGAAAAATCTTTTTTTTAAAATTCGCCCTTTAATAAGTATAAATAATATGCTGATTTTTGCCAGATTTTAAAAAATTTCTCACGTGTCGATTTCACGCTGAAATTTTCGTTCATTTTGTTTATAAGCAAAACAATGATAACCCTTTTAGTTTACTTTTCGATGTTTTTACACTCTGTTTTTATTATCTGCTTACTTTTTGTTTTGTTGTAAAGGACCGAGTGTCCCCACAACAATTGTGACAATTTGGAACCCTAAACTTACGAGAGATCGTCAATTATGTGATGGACAACAAAACCCACACAGTTTTCAAGATCTGCTGAAACGAATAAACCAAACATACCGACCGAATTATGAAACTATCGCTAACAACAAATTGTATTCAACTATTCAAAATGGATATTAATGATAAACAATAAAGTGACTGAAAGAAGCTATAAAAATACTGTCCCATAATAGTTGCTACATTTCTATATACATTTGTATATGCAAATATAACAACTATTATGGGACCTAGCTCTGTCCCATAATAGTTCTTACATTTCTATATACATCTGTATATGCAAATGCAACAACTATTATGGGACAGTTAATTACGATCGAATATGAAGCTGTCATCGAAAAGAATGAGTTTGTTACTATTTGTTCAGGTTAATAAGTAAAATATAGCTTCAAATACTTACAAGAAAAGATGGGATGGATTAGGATTTACTGCGATAATCTATTCGATGCTTGAGGCCGTGTCGTTTTCTTTGCGTCCATTTTGCAGAAGTGGAATTTCACCAGGGTTGCCATATAGTTGGAGACGTTTCTGGCCAAAAACACGCAAAAGCGGCCAAAAATGGCTAAATGCAAAAAATTGTTTCTAAAAGCAATTATTTAAAAAAATTGTTATCAGATGACGTATTGTAAATGATAAGTATTACTATTTTTTTATAAAGATGAATACTATTTACCTTCATAATTTTTCAGTTGCCTTTTTATCGCAATTTTACGGAGACGGCATTGAAGTATTATAAAAAAACAACTGAAAAATTAAGACCAAGGTGAATAGTGAAACAACATTAATAATAATCTCTGTTTAAAACATTGCAATACTGAAGTACACACCAAAAGTGAAAATTTATTTAAAAAATACTACTGCAACAAAGTCAAAATGGCCAAACATTTAAATATGGCCAAATGCTTTCCAAAAATGCCAGATTTGTCAAATTTGACCATAACATGGCCAAAATGGCAACCCTGTTTCTCACTGACTAACTTTAAAAGTAAAAAGTCATATCAGCCATTTTCAATTCGAAGTATAACAGATTTTTTCATTCAAATTATTTGTTTTATGATTATTCAAAATATCTCAAATGATATTTTAAATTAGTACATTTCACACGAATGTACTTCGAATAAAACCAATAATTAGTAATACTAATAGCAATGCTTTTTCCATGCCGGGTAGGGTAGGTAATCCCTCTTGTTGTTTGGGTGAAGGAAATAGGCAGTGTTGCCAACTCAAAAAATATTTTCGCGCTAGTTTGACTGCCAAATGTTTTTTTTAAATAGCCAAAAAGATACTAAAAATGATCAGAAATTTGCCAAAATCGGCCAAAATGTTTTAGGCGCAAACGCAGTAATTTAGCATTTTTTGCACTGCCAAAACAAGAAACGCGCTAAATCGGCAACCCTGGGAATAGGAGCGTAAATTTTCGTATAAAAATACGAAAATTTACGCTCCTATTCCCAGGGTTGCCGATTTAGCGCGTTTCTTGTTTTGGCAGTGCAAAAAATGCTAAATTACTGCGTTTGCGTAGATGAAAAAAACTTTTATTGATCAAAGCAAAATATTATCGTTTTGACGTCAATGTTTACATTTGTCTACTGCTGTCTATTGGATTTTAATAATATGTTACCTTCTTTAGCGGTGATCGGTCACATTAGTCCTTATGATACAATTCTTTTTTTACAGTTAAGTCGTTAAACATTTCCATATATTTTTATGTCATTTTTCATTAAAAGCTTTTTTGTAAGTATGGTAGCCCACTTAAGTCAACAAAAAGACTGTTGTTGTTTTTTTTTACATAATGTTTAACTAATTAAAAGAGTCATTCAAACACAATTCTTGATATAGCGCTTATAAAATCTTTCAATGGTTTATTACTTTTTATGCTTTTTCAAGGAAAGGTTTTCAACTTCAATTACACAAAATATTTCATGGCGCTTCCGACCACCATATTTACAGAAGCCGACAAACACTGTTCATCTACCGTCTGGCAAGCTGCAACACCTCATTGGCACGTAAAGATTGATATTTTGCTGATAAAACTAAATAATTGAATTATAAACAATCCAATTCTACGTTATCTCAAAAATAATAAAATGATATCATGGACTTTATTAACAGAGTGGGGAGAAAAGAAAGATGGGCTTGACTGCTGGATGTTTGAAGGGTAGGAAGAGAGAGAGAAAAAAAACAGAGAAAGCACGGAAGAATAAAGCAGACATTTAAACAGTAGTTTTGTGTATTTGTTTAATTTATTTTGTTGTATTGTATATATGTAACTCATAAATAAAGCATTAAAAATGTCATATTGATCTTTATTCCTTGGTGGTTGTTTCTAATTGAACCATGGAATTTCCGCGGATTAATGCTAGTAAAATATTATATTGAAACAGGTCTGGTTAGTCACTGAATAGAAACCATCATGTGACCAACATCTTCTGGCAACATGTTGGAGTGATCAATTAAATGAAGCATATTTTGAAAGACAAAACATTGAAACATGTCTGCTTAGTCACTTAATACTAGAAACATCACTAGTAATTTAATTAATAGATATTTGTTTTTCTTTTTTCAGACAAAAATGTGGGCTTTTTTCTTTCTAGCAAAAACAAGGAAGAATTTAAGAATGAAATTTTATAAATTTTTAAAATTGGGTGTCAACGATTTTTTAAAAGTGTCTGCGCATAGCTACAGGCTATGTATATAATTTTTAGGCTCAACTGCATCATTTTACAACTGGTAGGTGTGGACTGGTGAGATTAATTAATGAACAGAGAGGATGGAGATACATAATGTCCCATGGGAGACTTATTTGGAGTTTCTGTTTCTTCTATTTTAGTAAATTTACATAGGCTTTCAAGAGTTTTATCAACATTATCCTGCAATTTGCCGAATGTTGATACATTGTATATTAATACATTTTACAACCATCATTGTATATTGATAAATTATATTAACACTCGGCAAATCACAGGATAAAACTCATGAAAGCATAAATGTAAAGTTACTATAAGAGAAGAATATATACTCTTGAGTACCGAATAATTCCCAAATTTATTAATTTTCCAGAAAAATCCACCCCGTTTTATTCCCACGATGAAGATCCACTTCCAGCATTGGCAACTCTTTTGAAATTTTTATGTCCAAAATTGAGGGAAAAAAATCCAAAAATATCTAGTTGTACCAGAAAATTATCTAAATATATACATTTTATTAAATTACTGCATGCTATACTAAAATATTAAAACATAACACTGAAAATATAATCAAATAATTATATATATTTTTTCTTTTCCTTTCTTTTTTTACATAAAATGAATTTAATCATTGTAGAATAATGTTATTTTTAAAATGTGGCTGAAAAGTGTATATTTGGTGGTAGTCCATACGGCAAATACTCTATGGAAGAAAAAGCTTTTTCCTAGGGTTTCCAGATAGTTGGAGACGTTATGGAAACTTTGGAACAAATTAACTGCACTATATCTGTATTTACAATAATGAATTTATTATATAAAAACATTTCAATGAATTCACATGAATACTTTTCAAAATTATCAAAGAATTGAATTGATTTAAAAAATATTTAAAAATATTTATTATATAAAACAGGATTTTGAAAATATTTTTCAAATATCGATTCAATTCTTTGATAATCTTTAAAAATATTCATGTGAAATATTCATTGTATGGTCAAAAAATGCCTTTCATCATAAATTTTCATGACGTCATACTCAAGTTGTTCAGTAAAATTTAACGACGTAAAACGAGTCGTAATTAGTAATCTCTTTATCTTGTAAGAAAATCACAGCATTTCATTTCAACAAAACTGGAGGTTCAGTTTTATTGTTTACACTCATAAAATGCAGGCTTCCATTCAAACTTAAAGCCTTGCCTTCAATTAAATTCATGTCTCTTGATCGTACAAAGATACATTACTTAAGCTACGATCTGATCAAATTGTCGACAACTGAATTGTAGTTGAATTTATTTTATGTAATTTATTCAAAACAAGGATAGCTACAAACTTTTGGTTTAAGAAAGTCGAATATTTGAAAATAAATAGAAAAAAATCTTTTACAAGCAATTTTTGGTACTTTCCAATCCATAAGTTATTTACACCCTTCGTAATACCAATTTTTTTATTAAACAAGCTTTTTCTCCCTGCGGTACGCAGTCAAACAATATTTTAGATATACTAAATGCTCTCTCAATAGTCTTACTGTCCTGTTAAAATTATAGTGCCCCCATAGCACCTCTGAATACCTACCACCCCCTTGAGAGTTTGTTTTAGATTTTCATGCACCGCTATTTTAAGGTCACCTGCAGCAAATTAGAGGTGGTCATAAATAGTGGGTACTACTGTACTAAATCTACAATCCTCATTTTTTTTAAAAAACTAAGTGAACAACTAAAATCTTCAGAGTTAAAAATTAACTGTTGATATTTTTTCATTTAATACAGTATAAAAGGATGGACCATTTGGTAACACAAGTTATCTACTTTTGTGTTTCAGGATTGAGACCTTTGGCCTTTCAACCATCTGAGTATTTGGGAATTCAACATTTGGGTTTAGACTAGTGTAATTATGAACCAGACCCATAGAAATAAATATAAAATAGATTTTATTAAGAATAATTTGGCTTCCTTATGCATTGTTTCAAAATTCAGTATCAAATATTCATCAAAAAATTAAAATTTGGTTACAAGTTTTTACATTTTTTTAAAATGGGTCTTCTGAACATGAAGATCTGCACATACAAAAATGAGATTCATTTCAAGAGTTTTCTCACCAAAACACCCTGTTTAAAAATCAAGATTCACAAACTTGAAAAACAAAAGTTGACTTTCACTAAAAGATCCAATTTATTATAGATGTCTTTTCTCTAGGGTGTTTGCAAATGTCGCACTAAATTTGCCTTCCCTGAAAAAGAACACACTTCACAAGAATATGGTTTCCCTCCAATATATGCTTGCATACAAATATCTGAAACAGTGATGTGCACATTTCCTGAGGATAAGGTTTCTTAATTATGTGCATGTTCTTTGTAAAAATGCTAGTTCTCTCCACTGTGTGTTCGCATATGTTCTTTCAACTTGGAATTATATGTAAATGTTGCTCCACAAACTTCACAAGAATATGGTTTTTCACGAGTGTGTGTATGCATGTGACTCACCAAGTGTGATCTCCGTGGAAAGGAAGAGCTACACACCTCACAGGAATATGGTTTTTCTCCAGTGTGTGTTCGCTTGTGAATCATTAAGGTTATCTTTTGGGAAAAGGAAGACCCACAAACTTCACAGGAATATGGTTTTTCTCCAACATGTGTTCGCATGTGAACCACCAAGTTTGACTTCTGTGAATAGGAAGATCCACACATTTCACAGGAATATGGTTTCTCACCAGTGTGTGTTCGCATATGACTCCTCAAGTTTGACTTATCAGAAAAGGAAGATCCACAAACTTTACAGGAATATGGTTTTTCTCCAGTATGTGTTCTCATGTGAATCACCAAGATGGACTTACGTGAAAAGGGTAATCCACACACTTCACAGGAATATGTTTTCTCACCAGTGTGTGTTCGCATGTGATTCACCAAGTTTGACTTCCATGAAAATGAAGCTCCACACACTTCACAGGAATATGGGTTTTCTCCCGTGTGTGTTCGCATATGACTCACCAATTCTGATTTCCGTGAGAAGGAAATTCCACAAACTTCACAGGAATATGGTTTTTCTCCAGTGTGTGTTTGCATATGTCTTTTCAAGTTAGAACTCTGTGAAAATGCAGAGCCACACACCTCACAGGAATATGGTTTTTCTCCAGTGTGTGTTCGCATGTGAAGCACCAAGTGTGACTTCAGTGAAAATGAAGATCCACACACTTCACAGAAAATTGGTTTCCCTTCAGTGTGTGTGTGCATGTGCTTTTCAAAGTTGGAATTCTGTGAAAATACATTGCCACACAATCTGCATGAATATGGTTTCTCTCCAGTGTCATTTTGATTTATGGAGCTCTTTGAAAATACTGAGTCACACAACTCAGGAGAATATAGTTTCTCACCAACATGTGTTTGCATATTCATCTTTAAATGAAAACTCTTTAAAAATGTACACTTTGCACACAAATATAGTTTATCTGTTCTGTAGATCAGTTCTCTCTGATGAATTTTGTAAAAATTGATCATCGCAATTAATAAGAATGTTTCTTTTTCTTATTCTCATATTCAACATTATAAGCATTTCCTTATAAAATATGACTGGTCATCAGATGAGTTCATTTGTTCTTCCACTGCAATTGACATCTGTGAATGAACAAGAAATATTATTAAAGAAAACAGTTGATAAATGCATTATCTGCAATTATAAGTTTATATTAAATCCAGTTCAGATTTTAATGCACTCCAGTGTATTTCATTATTCATATTTAGTCATAAATATGTACAGACATGAATTTGGTAGAATAACGTAAATGCATTATTTGTGATTATAAATTCATATGATATATAAATTATTTTCGTTACTAGTTTACTTCTCCCATCAAAAAATGGCTGTGTTTAAATAATTTTGCAAATGCACTGTACTTTAAAAAAAAATCAAAAACCTGTTCTACATTTTCTTGTTTATTTTCAACCTGAACAAACCCTGATTTTGTATGCATTTGCCAAAATAAGGGAGGCTACTCTACAATTAGCATTTAATAGTTATCTCCGTTGACAAGGGTTACGGACAGAAAATATAGTCCATCACCTGGCTTATTATATAAGTTGATTCCAATAATTACAAACATTAAAAAAACAACTGAAAACTTAAAATCAAAGAAAAGGTTAAATTTTGTCTGAAACAAGTTTAATGCGTCTTTTGTTATTTGAAAAAAAAGAAGAAAAAAATTAATTTCAATGTCGGGTGACGATTCAGTTTAGCAAAGCAGTATTGTTTACATTGCAAGTAATGAAATCAAATGATGGATAATTTTATATCCGACAGAATATGATAATTATAATGACATTTATTAGTTGAGAACCTATATTTGCCCGGTGTGAACGACTGCTAAACGAGCAGCCTAAATCTTAAATGTGAATAAAGAAACGAACACTGTACGGGGATCGAACCTGCGTCCACCTCGGAAGCAACCTTTATAACTGCTATGACTACTACTACAACAGCTGCTGACTAATACTATAAATCGGTCATACATCCACCCGGTGTCATACATTAAAAACCTAACAAGGTTACCAAACTTTATATATCTCTTTGCTCTGACAAATGTTACAGATAGAAAATATAGTCCATCACCTGGCTTATTACACTATGCAACTTTTTTATGTTCTTGGGTAATAAGTGTTATGTTCTGATTGATTATGTCTAAAAAGTATTAAAAAACTTTGCTTTTGTGAACAGAATATTGATATTTTGTAATTTATCTATTTTGCCTCAGGCAGCTTAAGGCTGCAAACTCCTTATCTAGAGCTGTGACAGATTGTTTTATAAGGCCTAATTTTATGTGCAGTGGAGGTATCAATATCTCCCGGGGGTCAACCAGTGGCTCCCATCTCCACATAGAATTCGGCTTTGGTAGTGCACCAAGGTGTCCCTCCCAGCTGTACTCATTATACTTAAAGGCATTTAGCAAGGTCTTGATAAAGAAGATCCTGGAATGCAAGGAATTCCGCAAGAAGATCATTAAGAGGAAAAAAGCAGCTAAGTACAGCTTTGTCACAGTATTTTAGGGTCTGGTTCGTGAAAGTTACAGTACAATCGTAAATCTCAAAAATCTACTAACTTCTAAATCTTTTATGATCACTTTTGTTTAACATTAGTGTAAATACAAGTTAATTTAGATTCATAGGTTGTCTTTCTGAAAAAGTGACTTAAAAAATATGAATAAAAATATGCAAATTCAAGCATTGTACAATTGGAAATAGGTAAATTTCAAAATATCACTTTCCTGTGCCAAATTGTTTCATAAGGCTGAATGTGCAGTGGTGTTATCAATTAAAGAGGTTATCTGTTCCCAATGTATTGCCCAGAAAGTAACGGCATATTTCTTCTTATCTTGACACTCATCAACAAACTAATTTGCATGATACAAAGAGTATAACATGTCATTATACATAGGGCAGATGTTCATTTATAAGTCTCTATTCAGGTAGGAATTATCAGCCACTAACAGCATGGCAAAAGGGACGTTTGTATGATTTTTCTTTTATTAATACAGATTTGGGAAGAAAGCATCTGGAATTGCACATGGCATCAACCAGGCAGTTGGCTAAGTATTGGTTCCTGTTTGTACATCACTGGTTTCAGGGGTTTTGGTGAGGAGATGATTGTTAATGAATGTGATCCTTTGATAACGACACATTTACGGAAGCAGTAGAGATAGACACTCGATCATCAGTCAGTAAGCTTACAGGAATTGTGGGAACAAGCAAGTCAAGTGTTTTTATCCATTTGCATGCAATGGGGAAAAAGGAAAAAGATGGGTCTACATTAACAGATGGAAGACCAGACATATTGGCGTTATGAGATCTGCTCAACACGTGTCAAAATTGACAAAGTTTTGCCTCATCCACTTGACCTTTCTCCTACAGACTTTCATTTTTGCCAATTTTATAAAGAATAAACAGTTCCAAAACCAAGCAACTGCAGGAGAAGCTTTTACATTCTCTTTTTTTTTTATTGAATATAGGGATATTGGTATTTACTTGTTAAACATTGGCAAACATGTTATGAATGCATATCGTTCCTAACAGTTTTGTTTGGCCTTGTTAAATGAATTCTACGAGATTTCCTTGTGGAAATCAAGTGTGCGGCTCTCCATTGAAATGAAATGTTGTTTATAGAGAAATGTATGCATATATTTTTTATTACTGTTTGTATATAAACTTTGGTCAAATATAAAGGCAAAACATATATAGCACATATTTTCTATAAAAATATAAACATTTAACTATTGATTACAAAATGGAGTATTTGAGAAATAATAAACATATATGTTACAGAATATCAGTAATACAAAAAGATTGATAAACACAAAAATGAACATATGTAATTAAAGCATGCTGAATGGAAAGAGAAGATAAAATATGCACAATGAGAAATTAGCTTCAAATTTAAATGATATTAAGAAAGGAGTTTTATGTCCGTCTAATATAGATGGGCTAGTGTGCGTTTGGACAATCGCGCTCTTGCATTTATATGCAAGGTGTGGACTTAGGTGTAGACAAGAACGCTGAAAGGCTCTTAGATAGAAATGGCAAGCTGTGGTAGTTTATATTTTAAATCTTCCCATAAGAGCTTATTTTAAGAGCTATCTTGTGCTAAATTAGTGGAAAGATGTGTCCATGTTTATATTAAATTTATTGTAAATTTCATATTTCTAAACTTAATGGAAAATATATATAATCTAATTTTTGTTCAAATTAGTAAAAGTTTGTTCATAAATGAATAGTGCTGTTATAGGTGTATTCAATCAGTTGGAAACTACTTTGATTAAACCGTATCACCCTTTTTTCCCCCCATTTTAATCTTTGCTACTTGAAAAACGCAATTACTTTCAGGAAAACCATGTAGAACATATGAAAAATAGGGCAACACCTGTCAATACGATCATATTAATTCATAAGAATTTATATACACAAAAAGATATGTTATTGAGTTTTCTAATTTTTCTTTAGAGAAAATTGCTGTATTTGATTTGAATGTTGAAAAACTGATTTCAGCCGATTTTTAAAATATTTTGAAACTATTTTGTATTACATTTGTTATTGAATAAACAATTTTACAGTAAAACAAAATCCCTCTTTTATGTATGGTAGGCTGTAAGTTCAAGCTGCAGTCGATACATTTTTCTGTACTCACAAACTTAATCAACTTTTTAATTGGTTTTTCCTCCTTCTTTAAAAGCTAAAGTTTGATATTTTTTGAATTGCGATGCATTTCGCTAGAAGCGTGTTTTTAGGCTAAATCTCATGCAGACCCATTTGCTAATATGTATTCCTTATTTTTTCAAAAAATGCTGCAAAAAGCTAGTTTTAAGATTACAGAAAGAGCAAATAAACCAATTATCCCCTTCAATCATTTTTTGTTAGTTCATACGTGTATAATAGACCTATTCCGAGTCTCAATTTCAATTTTATAAAACAAGGGGAAAACCTTGACCTCTATCCCAGTTATCTTTGATTCCCAACACGCATTGTTGTTTTGGAAATACACAATTTATCTTTGACTACAGTAATGTTTTGTTTTCATACATAGTACTACTACGTATGAAACCGATATTACTGTATTCATGAATTGCAATGCATTTTGCTAGAAGCATGTTTTTAGGCTAAATCTCATGTAAATACCTATAAATAGAACTGTTTTTGAAGCAAGCGAAAAAAGATAATTGTAAAGTTTCTCCTTAATTTATTTTACAAGAAAAAAAATGGACATTAAAACTTTGACTTTGACAGATGAAAATGGTGAGCAAATTTGCTTACACCCAAACAACAAAATAACCTCACAAAACCCAATGGAACATGGGAGAAACAGATAACATCTGAGGATAGCCTCCATTTTGTCTCTACAGACGATGGCATGACACTGGAATGGGTGAAGCATATGGAGATCCTGGGATGCTGAATTGTCAGAATCCCCCTCTCGGCCTTGCTGATGTAGTACAGAGGAAAGCAGAAAGCAATACGTCTGGCATAAGCTTGGCTGCAGAAGCTGCCTGAAGGACATCAAACTTGAGGGAGCTCCACTCCCCAGTTTGGAATCAGACTACAGATTAAATCATTAGACCACAACAAACTATTACCTGTAGAGCAACATTTTCGCTTATCAAACCATAACTTTAATGTAGACACCAAATTTACTATAATAGAAAAAAATTTAAAATACCACATCAACATTAGAATCTTATGAAGACAAATGGATGATACGTCTAAAAACCCTATCTTGTGATGGCCTTAATATTAAACGGAATCATTTGAAGAAAACAAACACCAACAACTAAATACAAAATAACACTTTTATATTACTATACTTATAACATACATGCTTTAAAATATTCCTTAAACCCAGTTTTAGCTTTGATTTTCGGATTATCAAAAATGCCATCAACAAACATATTTTAAACTTGAAAATTCAAACTTTTAAACAAGTGAATTTGCTATAGATACAGCATTCATATTTACTTTATCTCAACTTTATCTATAGAGTTGGGTTTGAGAAACAAATGGAGCATTTATTTGACTGTTTTTCTAAAAGAACAATTGATTAAAAGATTTTTCACAAAGGAATTTTCCTACACATATTTGGACTTTATTCTTTCTAACAAAAACAAGAAAAAACTTACGAACAACAGTTTTTAAATTTTAATTTACGTTTAAAATGGGGTGTCAAAGGGTCGCTGAGATGCCTAGATGTAAATGTAAGAACTATTATGGGATAGTGTATTTTATACATTCATTCAGTCACTTTATTGTTTATCGTTTTAATCCATGTTGAATAATTGAAAAAAAGGTTGTTGGCGATTGTTTAATAATTCGGTCGGTAAAATTCCTATTTATTTTCTTCTTATTGTGTTTAATTGTTCAGGTGTTGACATAAAAAAATCTACTCATAGAAGCAAAAAATAACTCATGTTAAAAACAGCTTCGATCTCTATTAAAAACTTACAACTGTTTTAATGAAAATTTGTGTTATTTAAAAAAGAACAAATTACGAATTATTTTGGAATAATTTATCTTGCTGTAATCTTTTGAACCAGAGTTTTGAGGTCTTATGAGACAAGAGGTAGTAGGAGTTAAGTACAATTGAATATGAACCGAAATCGAAAAGACTGAGTTTGTTACTATTTGTTCAAGCTAATTAGTGAAATAAAACGTCAAATACTTACAAGATGATCGAATGCGTAAAATTTGGTAGTTTCTGTATTTGAAAAAGATGGGATGGATTAGGATTTACAGCGATAATCTGCTCGATGCTTGAAGGCGTGTCGTGTGCCTTGCGTCGATTTTGCGTAAGTGGACTGACTTTCGTACCTCACTTACTGAAGAGCCACCGTCTCAGAACAATGCTTTCAGTTTGATGTATAAAAGATTTTTTCATTTAAATTATTTATTTTTATTAGGTAATATTTGGTTTGACCGTTCTGAAATACGATAGCATGAGTCTAGCTTTAAAATTGGCTAGATATTTCCTTTCCAGCTAACTTTATAGCTAAAAATGTTAAAACTAAGATTGTAAGATTTATTGGCTTCAAAAATTACTAAAATTGGTTAGATTTTTTCCGGCTATCATTACCTTTCTCGTCTCCATATGGACGCTGCCTCAGCTGTTGCTGTTACCGGAAACCACCGAAGTCCGCTGCTGCTGGCGAATTTAACATCAACAAAAGAGATGGGAAGATTACTCAGAACGGCATTTTTAGATTTTTTCTTTTTTTAACTGGTCTGCTGATATCGGGCAATTTCATGCGGTTCAAGAAACTATATTTTTTTTCTCACTTTTTAAAAATAAAAATAATGATAAATAAAATTGAACAAAAGTTAGGTTAGGGTTAATAGGTAGGTTTAGTGTTTGGGTTAGGAGGCAGGTTTAGGGTTGGGGTTGCTATTATTAGGGTTAGGGTAATAATGTGAAAGCCAGTACAGAATATTT
>VCCN01000679.1:2031953-2049016 GCA_006491835.1 Architeuthis dux
TAAATACTTGGTTTTAATGTTTGATTAGTTGCAATCAACTCTATTCTCTTTTGTGCATCTGTAGTCGATTTCGTCAATAGTTAAAATGTTTGCGTTCACAAAATTGATTTTTAATGTTTTTATGTGAAGCGAGGGATTTGAAAACTATTTCATACAATTATTTGTTTAAAGAGAGGATTTTACTTTTGGTTTTCATGTCCATCGGTAGAAGTGAATGAGGCCACCATTGTTTTCAACAACTCTTTAAAATCAATTCATTTATTTAAATTAACAACATATTTTTAGAAAACACAAAAGATGAATGAGATAGGAGGTACCATGCTGTTTTTGAAAACAAGCCGACATCTTTGTAAATAAACACACAGAACTTTTAATATATAGATGTTATGGTAATAATATTAGTGTCATTAGAGAGAAAACAGAATAGCAATGCTGGGTTGGGGTGATCAATTAAAACATTGGAAAAAGGGATGATTATTGAGTAAATTACTTTTCCAAAAGTCCAAATTTTCTAAAAACAAGTGAGATTGCTGCTGGACACAAACTAAGGAATCAATTTGACATTAAAAACCTTTTTAGGGAATTTAAATAAACAAAAAACAAAAGTTTACATACTCATTCAGAGGAGTATGTGTCCAAAATTTCAAGTTTCTACTATGAACAGTTAGGGCTGGGCAGAGTCCGAATACATAGATAGATACATATAAATGCCAGAACACATGAATAACCTAAACCCAGCAACAATGATCAAACCAGTCTGTTGTGGGTAGCAGAGATTAATAAAACTACAATATAAACTTTGGTCATCATCAAGTCCAATTCATTAAATTTACCAAATGTGAAGAACCTGTCCTCGTAAAGTGCAACAAAATCATTTCCAAATTTTAAAAGGTCAAGATCGTCCATTAATTTCTTATAGCTGCTCTATGTAAACTGCTATTCGTCAATCCTGCCATGACTTCATCAGCGGAGCGATCATTTTCACCGGCACGTAGGATTAAGACATGGTTACAATTGAGTATGTCACAGAGGAGGTTCAATTCTCTGTCTATAATCAATTAATAGACGATCTTGAAAATGATCGCTCCGCTGATGAAGTCATGGCAGGATTGACGAGTAGCAGTTTACATATCAGAATGGTGTTTGGGATGAGTAATTTTTCTTCTTTTTGTAGCTCCTTCAACTGCTCATAGATATCATTGAAACAAACTGTCTTATGCCTTGAAACATTGTTTTCAAGATCTCAAATTCTGTTTCCAAGACATTAACATTTATATCGCTTCCATAGATCTCTTGAGGTGATACAGCTCATCACCATATTGCTTGCAATGAATGGCATTGAGAAGATTTTCCAACATTGCAAAGGTTTTTAAACTTGGTTGGTCAAATCTTACCTTAATCGAACGAACCATTGTATCTATAGCTTCAAAGTAAATTCTTTTGCAGTGATCTTCAACACTTGCAGGGTGGCAAGTAGAAGCAACTTCACAGCCATCAATGAGTCCTATCATCTAATAATTTAGTTTGTTTCGCTTTCTTGGCATAGAGGGCTCTTCCACTAATGGGGCTTGTTTTAATTTCACAACTACAGTTTCAGAGAAAAATTTGAAGGAAGCATCAATTCACATCTGTTCAAATGTCTGAACAGTTAGGTTAGCAAGCCGTTGTCAACTAATTGCTGCCATCTTCCCACTTTGCAAAGTTTTGGACAAGTTGTCTGCATTTGGAAATTGCATCACATGATTCTCGCTCTAACACCCACAAATCCAACAGTTGATTGTAATTTCAGTATAATTGCATTTTTTTAACTTAAAATGCCATTTTCTCAAAACGGCAACTGCCCCATTTCTTTTGGGAGCTGGTTAAGATAAAGGGCTGATTTTTGGTACAGAGCTTTGTTTTAATGGTTCTAAAAAAGTGATGCAGGAATTTTCAAAAATTCCATGACTTCAAATTATCACAACTTGGTCAATATTAGACCTACAGATCTCATCGACCACTCATTGAAATGCATTTGCTAAGCTCTATCTGATGGTAAAACCTATATCAGATTTCTTAAAAATCACCTGAGACCCCTAAATACAGTTAAAAATGTGCTGGAGCTATATAACAATTCCTAAAATAACAGTCGATAAATTTAAAGATAAATCAAAACAACCCCAAGTTAACAGTTAATAAAGATAATGTTAAGTTATATGAATGTAAAGATCAATCAAAACAATGTCAACACGAACTAACAGCCTATGTCAAGATCACTGCACATGTCTCATTTAATAAGCTACTCAGATGAAATAATTGATAGGTTTATCATCAATATAAGTAAAATATAAACACTTATGTTCATTACCAGAATCATTATCAAAAAGTAGATAAAATGTCTTTAAAACACAACAATTCTTTTTTCTTTCTCTTTATAAATAGGATTATTATAGAGATGGACAATCTGAGTCATATATAAAGTCCTTACATATAAAACAAAGCCCAACCAGCATTGCAACTAAAAAATATTTTCACGCTAGGTTGACTGCTAAAAAGCACTAATTTAAAAAACAATAGCCATAGATTGCTAAAAGCCGCCAAAAAAACCCACTAAAAATGGTTTTAAATGGCCAGAAAATGGCCAAAATGTTTAAGCGCTTTTTTGCTCTGCCAAAACAAGAAACGCGCTGAATCTAGCGCGAAACCGGCAACACTGAGCCCAACGGAGATAATTTTATCAAGTCTTTCTTTATATGAAAAAAGTATGGGCTTCCATAGATTTATTTTGTAGTTGAAAAAAATAATATAAAATTCTTTCAAAAATACGCAGGGGCTGAATTTCTTATTAAATCATATATTTCTGTTTTTTGTTTTTTTGTTTAAATAACGTCATTATACAAAAAGAACATTACAAGTCTGCCCACATTTCATAAATATTGAAAAAAGAATGTTAAAAGCTTTTCAAAAATCTATCAAATTCTTTGAAGAAAAAACAGACTTTAAACAGTAATATCTCCCGTTCTATACATTTTAATCATAGAAAGTTTATCTGAAGATTTTATCCAATCTTTCTAATCTCTAATGACACAAAAATGATTACGATTCGGATTATACAATCAATATTTTACGAGTTTCGAGCTTTTTTAACAGATGTCAATATGTGATGTCGTCTTGTTGTCAATAGGGTGGGGGGCACCCGCTGATCAAATAATTTACCAGTAATTTATAATCGTGAGTATTTTCTAAAATAAATTAAATTGATTAAATTTCGTCAGGGACCGATCTTTTTAAAATGTGAACATTTCTTCTCCGACAAATAAGATTTCATGAAATTATTACTTGAATACTTTGAAAGCTTGAATAACAAATCCTATAAGTTTTATTTACAAAATAACCTTTACATAATAAACTTCAATAATAAATGAATACATAACCAAAATCTCATTGAAATCGGTTCATTGTTTTATTAAAAAAAAAAAAAATTAAAAATTTTTAATTTAAAAAATGTTTTGGGCTAAATTGAATTTTAGTAAAATGGCTTACGGTTCACCGGTTTTTTTTTCGTGTGTGGCTAGTTTTCAAACACAAATATATCAGGATTTATATAATTTACATGAATAATCTTTATATTAAAAATGTTATCCAATCTTTCTTCTCTCTGTTGTAACAAAAATTATTACGGTAACATTAATATTTCATGAGTTGGTGATTTTTATTTAGGGACATGTCGTCTGGTTTTCGTAAGTGTGTGGTACCCCTTAGAATGAAAATATAAACTTAAAATCATGGGGGGAAGTTTTCAAAAAGGAATCGCCCAATTCCAGATCAATTTTTAGATAAAGGATAAAATATTTTTAAATATTGAAAGATTAATCGTCTTTGTTTGTGAGAAACGTCATTTCTTAGTTTAATTTAGAAAAATACGTTTTGTCTCTTTTTGCAAAAATTCCTTTTTATTTGTAAACAAAGAAAATAAGACAACGTTATACTTACTTCTTTCTCTTTTCTTTCCTCTCATTTGTCTTCCTTAGGGAAATGCAACATTAAAGAAAACAGGGAAAATAGAACATTTTAAAGAAACCAACAATTTTCGGGTTAAATTCTCTTTAAAAACAAATCTTTTGTTTGCGATCTAAAAATGATTTCTAAAGAGCGGAATTCAAGGAAGATAATCAATGAAAACAATGAAAGCCCTCAGTTTTTTTATTTTAATTATTCAATAAAATTCCACACGACCCTCTCAATGTATTTGTATGTAGTGAGAGATAGATAGATAGATAGATATAGATACATACATACATACATATATTACAGTAGCATTGTTTATTCAAACTGAAAATTTACAATACAGAAATAATAAAAAGAATTGTAATAATCTTTGTTTTGACAAGTGATACTTTGAACAGGGGGTGTGGGGATTTCATGGTTTAATCGTTTATGGCCAAATTTGACAAATCTGGCCTTTTTGGTTTGGCCATATTTTAATATTTGACCATTTTCACTTTTTGCTGTGGAATCTTTTAATAAATTCTTATTTTTGGTGTGTACTGCAGTATTGCAATGTTTTATAAACAACGATTATTATTAATTTTTGTTATACTACTATTCACCCTAAAAAATCATATAAAGATCTGCAAATCGAAACGGCAATGTGGCACTTAGACACAACCACTATTCCAGTAGTAGTGGGAGCACTGGGAATGATTAAGAAATAGACTGATACACACCTTTAAAAGATCCCAGGAAATCCATCTTTGGCTGAGATACAAAAGATTGTGCTAATGGGTACTGTTCACATACTTAGGGAAAATCTCTCAATTCAATAGCACCCCCCACCAGCACCAAGCCTTATACCGAACTTTTGTGTCCCTATGTGAAACACTTTCTGCCTTTTTTTTTACAAGATCTGTGTTTGTTAAGATGTTTAGATTTTCTTCCTCCCCCTCCCCCCGTTCTCCTTTATAGTGATTCAATTATATTTGCGTGTCTGTGCCCAGGCAAACGAATGATATTAAGAACAAACAAAATGGTGAAAGACTTGGTATATGATTGTATGAAACCGCAAATCAAGGAAATAATAATGATAATAATACTTGCAACTTTAAAACTCAGCTCGTCACCATAAAGCTAGGATAAAAAAGCAACTGAAAAATTAAGATGGACTTAAATAGTTTTATTAATTTAAAACAAAATTAATACTAATGATTTACAACACATATTTTTAGCCATTTTTGGCCAGGAAATGTCTCTAAGTATCTGGTGTTGTATAGCCATCTTGGTCCGCGGGAGGAAAGTCCGGAACTTGGAGAAAAAGGTAGACCCAAAACTTGTTTATAAAAATATGAGGATATCTTTTTATTTCATAAGATACATTGTGTCGTGGCGGTGAATGAAAAGCGGGAGAGAAACAATGAGAGCCGACAGACTGTTCCCAACAGGGGAACTGGCCGCATGCTCCCAGGCCCAGCTGCTGTCTGTCCCTCCCAGGGCGTCCTGTCTCTCTCTGAGGGCGTCCGGTGTCTCTGTCTTTTATGGGGTTGTTCAAACCCCATAAAAGACAGAGAGACAAACCACATAAAAGACAGAGAAACCCTGCTGATTTTCCAGCCCACGACCTGCAAATTCAGTCAACATCCTGTTTATGACACCTGAACACCTGGTGTGTGCGTTTCCAGTACGGGACACCTTGAAGTTATGAAGAAATGCGAAGAAAGATGCCCAGTGTGTGGAATCAAATCTCATTTAAAGTAAACACAATGTCAAATTTCTTATTGGGGCGGAGTCAAGTTGCGAACTTAAATATTTTATATCTAAATTTAGAGGTTTTTTGTGGCGTTTAGATATAAGAAATTGTTTTTAGATATTGGATATCAGTTATGTTACTTACAGGGGGGAGGGGGGCTTACTATAATTATTCGATTATGTTTTTAGCGTTATTTTTTTATATTTTGATGTAGTATGCAGAAAATTAATAACATGTAGTGTATATTTAGATCATTTTAGATAGATAGATATGAACAGACTAACAGAGAGATAAATAATGTTTTTATTTAGTATGTATGTGTGGCGGCGGATATTGTTGAAAACCTAAAATATAACAATGGGGCGGCATATCTAATCTATTGTTCATGTCAGTAGTAGCAATGATGGCGGCTTCCATGATTTGGCCATGACAAAACGACACGCCAAATCATCCAAGTCGCCATCATTTTTACGACTGACACCATCATATAAAGACTGGCTTCTACCACGTATCACCACAACTCGCACAGCTAATATCCAAACAACACAAAATCATAATTATCCTAAAGAAATGAATTTCAATCAATTTTCTGCTGTTGATCATAATTTATTTCATGGTAAGTAGCTGAATGTATATATATTTGTAGTTATTAGAATGTCATATATCTATACTAATATTGGAGGCTTCTGTTTGTGTGTCTATGCCACTATCACGAGGGAATATATATGGAGAGTGATACTGAGTTTGATATCGATTACAAAATTGTTTTTAACCTCACAAATGGTAGGGCAGATAAGGTCAAATTTAGGTCACCAGAGGTCATTTGAGGTAGAGTTAGTTTGTGGAATTACGATCTGTATTGCAGCCAAACAATTACATTTCTGGAGGTAAATTTGTATGTGGAGGTTGATGATAGGATAAGTGGTGCTAATTTAATGATCAGCAGAAATTCATAAATTAGAAAAAGTTAACCAAAATTGTCCTCATTAACATAAGTTTATCCAGTTTTTAAGTTGGTCTGGCTCGCTAGCTGGCTGGTTGGCTATCTATGTATCACATGTACAGGCCACATTTTGACTATTTTATGGCCAAATTTGTCAAATATGGCCTTTTTGGTTTGGCCATATTTTAATGTTTGGCCATTTTGACTTTTTGTTTTAGCACTTTTTAATAAATTCTTATTTTTGGTGTGTACTGCAGTATTGTTTGATATTTAACCGCCTGTGGGCAGAGTTCACAGATTTGACCCCCACAGGTGTTGAAATTTAAACAGGATATTGACTAAAACCCTGAGCTGAAAGGTGTCAGGGACTGGAAGACAGACCAGGTGTTGAAAGGTCATAAACAGGATATTGACCCTGACTGCAGATGGTGGGCTGGAAAATCAGTGTGGGCGTTCAAAACCCCATAAAAGCAAGAGAGACACCGGACACCCTCAGAGAGACATACCACCCAGGCCTGGGAAAGCACGGGGTCAGTTCCCTTGTTGGGAACAGTCTGTCGGCTCCCATTATCTCTCTCCCACTTTTCATATTCCCCGATAACACAATGTATCTTATAAAATAAAAATATATCCTCATATTTTTATAAACAAGTTTTAAGTCTTCCCTTTTCTCCAAGTTCAGGATTTTCCTCCTGCAGAACAAGAGGGTATACAACAGTATCGCAATGTTTTATAAACAATCATTTTTATTAATTTTTTTATATTATTATTATATTTTTTACATGTTCACATGTGGTTATCACCGGAAACTGAGTGACAGCAAGTCTCCTCAAGTCTCCAGCCCTCCTTTCAATTTCCCTCAGTCTATAGCAATGCTGTGGTTAGAATTTTCTCACCAGATGTCTGGTGGTTCTCACTGAAGGCTGAGTGACAATAAGGCTCCCCCGGTCTCCAACCCTCCTCTCATCGTCCTCACACTTCACAGCACTGCTGTGGTTTGTACCGTACCAACCCCAATTTTGTTTGTTTTTTCTCTGTGTGTGTGTGTGTGTGTCTTTTTGTTGTGTGTGTTAGGCCGTTGCTGACAACTGGTGGTCGCAGGTCTCATACCTCCAGAACTCTCCTCAGTATTCGTGCAGACCCCTGTAGTGCTGTGCTCTGCATAGTCTCTATCCTTCCTCTTATCTCTAGCTCCTCCAATCTTTTTTCTAATGTCTTTGGCACACTTCCGAGTGCACCTACTATTATCGGTACTACCCTGAACTTCCCGGGCCAGGTCCTGGTATTTTTCTAGCTTTTCACTTTCCTTCCTATTAACTCTGTGATCTGCAGATACAGCAACATCTATTATTTGGTAGGTTTTCTTTCCCTTGTCCATGACTATGAGGTTTGGTCTTCTTGCTTGGATTGTGTGGTCGGTTTGGGTATCGAAGTCACAGAGTAATTTGTGGCTTCTACGTTCCATGACAGTCTCTAGTTTGCGCTGGTACCACTTGTCCACATGGTCAAACCCCAGTCGTTTGCACAGTTCCCAGTGTATAACAGTTGCTACCCCGTCATGCCTGTTTTTGTACTCATTTTGTGCATTTGTTGTTTGTCTGGGTTTTGTCGATCTTCACCTTGACATAGTTTGTCCTGATGCATTTGTTTTGGGCTGCCAATATGAGAGATTCTGTTTCTCTCTTCAGGTTTCCTTTGCATAGCCATGTCCATGATCATTCGTCTGTGATATTTTCTATTTGTCTTTTGAATTCCCTGTATAGTTTTTTCTGTTCCTATTTTTCTTTCCTGGTTGCCTTCTTTTCTACTCCTTCGTTTGCTACTTTGTTATTTGTTGTACTGCTTTGAGCATTTTGCATGATATGTTCACTGCTTACTTGCTTGTACATATCTGGTAATCAATTCCTTCTGTCTGTAAGTCCCTGCTTATAACCATCAGTGCGCATTTCTATATTCTGAATTCCATTCCAATGTCATCACTGTATTCTTGACTTTTCCCTTTGTTTTGGAGAATTGGTATCCTTTGCTGTTCTTCAAGATTCTGCTTAATGGTATCATGGTTAGTACAAATAGTAGTGGGGACAGAGAGTCTCCTTGAAATTTTCCCCATTTTATACACACCTCTGCTAAGTTTTCTCCTACAGCTGTCAAGTCTACTTTTCAGTTTTTTGTAGAGTTTGAATTTTACCACTGGTTCGCTAATTTTGAATATCATGAGATTGAGATCATGTTGTAATCAATCCCATTGCAACATTTTTTCTTCTCTTCCTTACTTCTTTTAGGATCATCTGGTCTATGTAGAGCAAATCATTCACTCCTTTGGTTCCTTTTCTACATTTGCTATTTGTCCTGTCAGAATCTTCCACATTAGCGGTAAGCATGTGATTGGTCTATAGTTGCTTGCCTGATTTCCCTTTTCGGTGTCCTTTTGGATGAGGGTTTTCCTGCCTCTGGCCATCCATTGTGGGACCTCACCTTCATCTGAGCAACTTTGAAGTTGGTGGACCAGTCTGTCATGTAGTGTGGTGAATTTCTTAAACCAATATACGTGGATCCCATCTGGGCCCAATGCTTTCCAGTTGGCTATTTTCCAGAGAGTGTTCTTTAGTGTGTTTGTATTCATTTCTACCTTTCCTCCCTCCTCTATGGCTTGGAGTTCATTTTTAATGTTCTCTAACCATTCTGATGATTTGTTGTGTCTCTTTTGACATCCCCATATGTCATTCCAGAATTTCTTTGCATCTGTGCCGTCTGGTTTAATGTTCTGTCTTCTTTCTCCAATCGAGTCTTGGTAGAACTTTCTTTCATTGTTTTGGAAGTTGCGGTTCTGTGTGTATTGGGAAATCCTTTGTTTATATCTCTTAATCTGGCTTATTTGGCTACTCTTCTTTGGTGTATTTCTTCCACTGCAATGGGGATCCCTTTTTAGTCTTATCTTGTATGTATCCCATAGTGTTGCTCGTGTTTTTCAGTAATCCTTTGTGTCTCCTCTCTAATCTCCTCTCCCAGGCAGGTTTTGTGTTCCTGTCGTTTAGGGTTTGTTAAAGATGTTGGTTACCATTTTTGCACCAGCGTAGATGAGGTTGTTGAGCTCAGTTATGTTGTTGGTTTCAATATGCTGTAAAAGGCAGTTGACATGTTCAGTTGAATCTTTTATCTTTTTCCAATTCTTGCTCTTAAGGGATGGCAGTGGCCTCTTTTCTTCTTGCATCATTTCTTTCAGGGTTTGTATCAGAGCTTTTTCTTCTTCCGTTGGGGTGTCAACGTCCCTCTCTTGTGTTTGACTTGTATTTCGGTCAGGGTTTTTTTGTTTAAGTTTGTTTCTACTTTGTTGTTTATTATGTTACTTGTGTCAGAATATTCCTCTGAGGGTAATCCACTTTCTTCTTTTTCTATATTCCTATATTTGCATTTCTATCTCTGATAACCAGTTTCTTTTCAGAATTTGTTTCACTTGGTCAGCCAGATACTGACTTGGTGTCTCTACTGTGGATTTTTCCCTCCGTATCGTGAGTATATGATTTTTGTAATGTGTATCAGATGGTTTGCTTTTAAGGTAACAATACCTAAGTTTGTTGTCCTCTTTCGTCCATTTCTTTTTCGCTTTACTTTGGCCTAAAGTCGCTCGGTAACGGCTGTTTCCCCATGAAGGCCATTAAGGAAGCACAAGTCGGAATTTTGGCCAGCAGTCGCAAGGTGACAACTGGATACCTCCACATGGCTAACAAGGGAGCACCTGCTGGTTTATAAAGCACAAATCTTGAATTTGAGCCCCATTTTTTGCGGTGGTTTTATTATATTGTACTGTTTTAATGGTTGTGGTGCTGTAAGGTCGCATCTAGCCCTGGTGGGTTGGTTAAGACTGATTTCAATCAGAGTAACCTCAGAGAGCCACCAGCCCTTAGCACCCATGGTATACTCTCTTGATGTGTGTGTGCGGCATTGTAGGGGATCTCTCCCCCCCCCATCAGCACATGTATGCATTACAGTATTGGGTTAATAGACAATCTCTCTTGCAGACTGATACTTTTTGGATTCGATGCACTCTTATAAGTCAACAAGCAGCTAGTTGGATTCTATTAGGTTGTCCATACCTCTCCCTCATTTCTTCAAAGTCTAGTAACAGTCCACAGTTATTCTCTTTTGAGATTTAAAAAAATAGTGCTTCCATTTGTTTTTGGTGATTAGTCCTAGGATTTCCGACTTGTTACATTGAATTCTTCCGCACTAATCAGTGAAAATACTTAAATTGGACTCATCATCATCATTATTATTATAATAATCACAACCTTAAAACTCAGGTCGTCACCATAAAGCTACGATAAAAAAGCAACTGAAAAATTAAGATAGAATTAAATAGTAGAATTCATTTTTAAAAACATTAATACTAATGATTTACAATACTTAATCTTATAAAAATGGATAATAAAATAATTGCTTTTAGCCATTTTTGGCCACTTTTACATGTTTTGGGCCAGAAACGCCTCCAACTATCTGGCAACCCTAGGAAAAAGCTTTTTCCACCATAGAGTATTTGTTGTATGGACTACCACCAAATATACGCTTTTCAGTCATGTTTTAAAAATAACATAATTCTACAATGAATAAATTCATTTTTTTGTGTAAAAAAAGAGAAGAAAAAAGATTGTTTAAAAAGAGAAGAAATTCCATTGACGAAACACTTTGTAGAATAATCAAATTGTTTGCATCACATGACACCAACGGGGGCTATAGGAAAAGTGTCTCTTTGAGATGAGACAAATTTTAGGTCCATGAAAACGATATTGTGCCAAAAGATATATTCAGTTATGACAACATGCGAAGAAAGATGCCCAGTGTGTTGAGTCAAATTGCATTTAAAGAAAACACAATGTCACATTTCTTATTAGGGTGGAGCAGAGTTGCCAACTTAGATGTTTTTTGTGGAGGTTAGATATACAAAATTGGTAAGGCAGATAGGGGTCAAAATCGACCTATGAGGTCACTGGAGGTCATTGGAGGTAGAATTAGTCTGTGGCCTTTATGATCTGTATTGCAGCCAAAACAATTACATTATTGGAGGTAAATTGGTATGTGGAGTTAACTTGCTTAGAAAAAGATGATAGGATAGGTGGTGCTAACCTCTAAGGTCATTGGAAGTCACTAGAGGTCAATTTGGGATTTAAATACATTCATCAGCCAAATGAAAAGAACTTAAAGGGCTAAAATGCTTGATCTTTTCTGCTTTGTTTATAAAATATTGTGCAATGTTGAAAAATGTTTTCAGACAAAAATTAAAAAAACAAACAAGCTTTTCATACTAGCACCCAATGGGAGAAGTACAAATGTTGTGTACCCAGAAGCTTTGTCAAACTAAGTAACTACATCATTTGTTTTCTTTTGCACATCTGCAATATCTTTTCAGTAACCGCTACTTTTATTTCTATGTGTTGTGTTGTGTAAGAAGAGATATATGGAAGAACATATTTTTTCCTGTATTGTCATATTTGCAGTAATTCCCCCCCCCCAGTATCTTTGCTAGTTATATTAATAATTTTCAAATCATCAGCGAAGGAAACATGATTAAAGACTATATTATCCAGGCAAATCTAAACCAGTCAGACTCCTTCATTTTAAATCTCATGTTGTAAGTCCAACTTCAGCTCAGTTTGAAAAGCTTTTATTTTTATACAGCAGATAAAATATTACAATATGAAATTTGTGTATCTGCACTGCTAATTAATACAATGTTGGAAAAACACAACTCTTTTTGTTTTCTGTTTCAACATAGCAGATAATATTGGAGTTGGTCTAAACATTTAGTCCAGCAGAACCTCAGGATAACTGTGAAGGATGGTACAAATGCGATTTCTTTTGCTGGAAATGATAGTTTAGAGCATGCTCTTTCAGATTCTGAAGTGTGCCACACTCTTAACCCTGAGCAATTTTTGTATGACATCATTAGTCACATCCACTTTTTCACTATAGAAAATCTACTAAAAAACTACTTTTGGAGATTATTGGTTTCCACTAAAGATGTACCTTTCTTGGTATTTTCATTCGAACATTGTTCACCACCTTTACACCAGCAGTAATTAGTACATGGAAATTCTATTTTCCACTCAATTGACAGATTAGTAGTGCAAGTAGAAAGGACAGTTTTGTCGGCAGCTACCCAGAGAAGAACTTAGAGAAGAACTTGGAGATGTGCATGTTTGATGTGTTCCGCTGCACCCTCTCTGGTTGGCAGAAGGCTCTTTATCTTTGGATGATCTCTCTTTTTGACAAACAATTTACATATGAACTGGTGGCATAGTTGAATTTGCATAAGAAACTACTTGCGCTTGGGCTTTAGTATTGAAATAAAAAGCAAAGTCATGAATTATATGGTCTCATGGGTTTTAAAAATTCAGACTGTTTTACATTATTAAAGAGAAATTGTGTTACCCAAGAATAAAATATTTAGCAATATTGTGATTTAAATTCACTGACAAGGATGATTATTTTTCATGATGCTATAAAGCAGCTAGTACCAAATGACTTACAAATATACAAAAAGCAAATTTAGTATTATCAAAAAGTTCAAAAAGAGAATCCCAAAAATAATCTAATCCTCACCCACAAAAGAAGGTATTGCTGGCTAGAACTTGTTAATCAAAGCTCTTTTAAAATCATTCAATCCAATAACTTAAGACAATTCCAGAAACCATACCACTGCTGAATTCAAAACAAGAGCCTTTTGAATGTTATCATTGCATTCATGCACATGTACATGTTTATGTGTTGTATGTGAACATATATTAAGGCAAATATTGATTTGTAGAGGATTGTTAGTGGTTATTAAGCTATCTGACTCCAAAAGATAAATGACATTTTCTAAACTACAATAAAGTTATGGCCTGATGTTAGCTCGAGATGAGCAATATACTGTTCATCTGCAAGGGTAAGGTTGTAAGTAGGTCAATGTGTCTATTGCTGTGTCAGTGCATCACGGAATGAATAGCAGTCCCAGTTCCCTTACTATGTTTGACAAGTAAGGAAGGGAAGGGAAGGGAAGATAACATGTGTTGACAATAACGGACTTGTGATAGGAAAGAAAGAATGTTGAAATGATCATAAGGACGAATAGAGAAATACAACATTACAAACAAGGCATGAAATACGAATGCAAATGTATACATATATAATAATGGATATATTTATTATACTAGAAAAATACAAATGGAAGAAATGCTAAGGTTTGTAAGATTTCTACTTGAAGTTGGAGATAGTTCTAAGAAGTAGAATTGAAATGTTTGTATGTGGAAAAGGTATGTGAGAAGTTTCTATATAATTGTGTGTGTGTGTATGTTTTAAATACTTGAATTTGGTACATGCCTCTGTGATATTAGTTGTGTTGCTTGCATATATAGCAAAGTGCTGCTTTCTGATTGGTGATGAAATTCAATATTAACCATCCAATCATCTCTATCTTCATCCTGGAGCCTACTCGTTGATTGACGTCCAGATGTCAGAGATTTTATATTTTGTAGTTATTTGGAGGGAAACGCCGGGAGCCTATTTTGTCAAAACATTTTTCCTAGGCATCCAACAAGGGCTCCTCACTGAGAGATGTATGGAAGGTCAGAATGGTATAACTGTTTGGAGTTGAGATTCAACACATATTTGAAGGGACCATTCCATTATTAGAAAAGAGCATGTGGTTTACATTACAAAGTTATTGGGTTTCATTTGACCTTAAAAGGGACCAACATGCTAATTAATTTTCTGATCATATTCGTGGATTCTGTGGGGAAAAGGATCATTTTTAGACCAATCATGATATTCTCATGAAGAATCTAAATTTCCCATTATTATCATATCATTATCAAGGGCAGTTGCTGTGACAGCCTTATGCAACTCCCCATGCTCCATCTTACTTGAACACCATTTTATAGTCATATTTTATTCCTAAACAAAAAGAGCTTTAATTAGATACCCAACATGATATGTTTATTTCTAGTTGGCGTGGCTAATGGCGTCATGAAAAAGTTGCCCAAGCTGGAGAAAGTGGCAACCTTCAGAATCTGGAACGGCACCCTCAAAACTATCATGTCCAGCAAAACATCATATTTGTATCCTATTTCACACTTATGCTCTAATTCCACAAACTTCTACCCGACTAATTCATTTATTTTGAAATTCAACAGTATTGCTTTAAATTGAGGTGTAAGTTGAATTTTTGATGTCCATGGAAATTCATCATTTTCATACAGTATTGTTGGTGTTCATGGGTCTCCACAGTTTCCTTTCACTATAAGGTGAGTGCCATTTGTGATATGTGGACATTCATGGATCTCCACAAGATGTACAAGCCTGTATCTTTTTGCATTCATGATTTAAATCAAGGTCAATGGAATTTTAACATGAACTCTGTCAAAATGATTTGCACACATTACATGAATAAGGCTTCTCTGCAGTATGTGTTGGCCAGTAGATTTTAAATTCCGAACCCAGTGTGAATGCTGATAGACACACTTCCTATGAATCAGGTTTCTCCACACTCAGAACAAGAATATAGCTTTACTTATGTCTCAGCTTAGGAGGTTTTAAAATTTAACTGTTGAAACACTGGTCTATGCACATCACATATGGTTTTTATCCAGTGTGAGTTTTCAAACATGTTACATGAATATGGTTTCTCCCCAGTGTAGTCCCATGTATTTAAACTCGGTGAAAATGCCAAACCACACACTCATATCAATATGGTTTTTCTCCAGTGTGTGTCTGCATGTGTTTTTTTAAATCTGACTTCTTTGCAAATGCATTTTTACACTTTCCACATGGATAGGGTATTTCTCCAGTGTGTTTTCTCATGTGATTTTTTAACATTGAACAATATGAAAATGCTGATTCACACACTCCACATGAATATGGTTTCTCTCCAGTGTGTCTTCTCATGTGACTTTTTAATGCTGAACTAAATGAAAATGCTAATCCACATACTTCACAAGAATATGGTTTTTCTCCAGTGTGTGTTTTCATGTGACTTTGCAAACTTGAATTCTGTGCAAATGTTGAACTACACACTTCACAGGAATATGGTTTCTCACCAGTGTGTGTCCGCCTGTGAGTTATTAAATTTGATATTTGTGTAAATGCTGAACTACACACTTCACATGTATATGGTTTTTCGCCAGTGTGTGTTCTCATATGGCTTTTCAAAGTTGAACTATCTGAAAATGCTGAACCACACACTTCACATGTATATGGTTTTTCACCAGTGTGTGTTCTCATGTGTGTTTTCAAACTTGAATTTTCTGAAAATGCTGAACCACACACCTCACATGAATATGGTTTCTCACCAGTGTGTGTTTTAATGTGACTTTTTAAATGTGAACTCCGTGAAAATGCTGAGCCACACACTTCACATGAATGTGATTTCTCACTACTGTGCGTTTTCATGTGACTTTTCAAATGCGAACTCTGTGAAAACGCTGAACTACACATCTCACATGAATATGATTCCTTAGAAGTGTGAGTTTTCATTTTCCTCTTCAAATTTGAACTCTCTTCAAATAATGATCCACTCATGTTGTATGAATAGAGCTTTCGTTCCGCTGCTTTTACAACTGAACTTTCATATGTGAACTCTGTGAAAATTCAAATTCACAAATTTTAAATGAATATGCTTTTCACCTCTGTGTGTTTGGATGTCCATCTTTGAATCAGACATATTGACACACAGCAAATGAATGTCCCTTATTTTATTGTCTTTTTGTAAATGTGTTTTTAATATAAGCACTCTAAAATGCAAATAACATTTCGCAAGTGTTTTCAATTTTTCATTCCATAAATGACTTCACAATCTGTATTTTCATATTCAACATTGAATCAAAGATCACAGTTTCCAGAAGAGTTCATTTGTTTTCCACCATAGTTGAAACCTGTGGATGAAAAAGAGGTATCCTTAAAGATCATATGTTCATGAATCATTAGCAATTATAAATTTATATTAACTCGGTTTGCATTTCCACAAATATTGGAAGTGATTTTAGACTTTATACAATGCAGGCATCCCCCATTATAACATGGGTGCTGGGGTCCAAGAAAATCATAACCAAGCTGAAATAAAATTGAGCTATTTTGGAACTAGATTAATATTTTGGGATCCACCAGCCATCTGTGTTATAACATGAACCAAGCTTTAACAGGGGAGGCCTATATTTACATACTGCCATTAGAGGAGTTCATTTGTTTTCCACCACACATCAATAAAAGAGATATTATTTAAGATATGTTCAGGCATCATTAGCAATTATAAACTTATATTAACTCGGTTTGCATTTCAATAAAATATTTTGAGAGCAATTTTGTAGCAAAAATATCTTCTTTTAGATATATTTACAAAACACAAATGAAATAGAAAAGAATAATAAA
>VCCN01000679.1:2071091-2082874 GCA_006491835.1 Architeuthis dux
ATCTCGACTGTTGGCGAGAACAAAGGAAATCAGAAAACGGTGTACAACATAATTTCGTTCCTTGAGTTAAAATCCACACACAGAAAAAAAATCTTTTCTTAAAAGACAATGATCTTTTTTAATTTTAATTTTAATTACGTTTTAAAAGAGGGTGTCGACGATTTCAAAAGTTCCGTGGGTATGTCTACGTTTAAAACCAATTCATTTAACTACATTTCTATTAGAAAACACAAAAGATGAATGAAAATAAATATTTTAAATCATGGGGGGAAGTTTTCAAAAAGGAATCGCCTAATTCCAGATCAATTTTTAAATTAAAGAAAACAGAGAAAATAGAACATTTTAAGGAAAGCAACAATTTTCGGTGTTAAATTTTCTTTTAAACAAATCTTTTGTTTGCGATCAGAAAATGACATCTAAAGAGCGGAAGCCAATAAAAATTATGGAAGCCCTCAGTTTTTTATTTTAATTATTCAACAAAATTAAGACCCACTCAATGTATTTGTATGTAATGAGAAATAGATAGATAGATAGATAGATAGATATGCATACATACATACATACATACATACATACATGTTTGTAGTATGGATGTGAGGGAATCTGACAGAATGATGGGTATGGTTAGACAATGTGGAAAAGGAAAAAGAGTAAGAAAAGCTTGTTACATCTCAAACATGTTTATTATCATGAGGATAAATCTGTATGCATTTCGTCGCGGCGAGCGACGTCTTCAGAAGAAAGTTGATCAAGCTCAGCGTCTTCCGCAAAGCTACCAACAAGAACGACCACATACACTTTTACTCGCACCACACACCCAAAATAAAATCAGGCATCATTATAGGTTTTTGCCTCAGAGCCTTCAGGATATGTAGCCCGGAATACCTGGATGAGGAAGAAAAACACATAATGCAGACGTTCCCCTCGCTCCCCTTACCCTCGGTTCTTCATACACAACGCCAGAATAAAGGCACACAAAATCTACAGGACCAAAACTGAACACAACAAGTAGAAGTGTATGTGGTCGTTCTTGTTGGTAGCTTTGCGGAAGACGCTGAGCTTGATGTTGTGCTCAGTCCTGTGTAGTAGGGTGCCAAGGAAAGGTAACGTGTTTTGTACTTCTTTTTCGTGTGTAAAGTTTATGGATGTTCTCAAACACCCTAGAACCCCCACCACCACACATTGACCCCTCCTAGAAAATTCACTCCCACCTCACATTCGTACAAACCAGAGATCTTTGGCATAAAAACACACAAAACATAGTCTCAGCCACCACATACGAGATGGATGATAACCACACCACACATATCTAGGATCACTAACTGCAGGTCACACGGATAATTGCTGGACTTCTGCCATGTTCAACTTTCTTCTGAAGACGTCTCACGCCGCGACGAAATGCATACAGATTTATCCTCGTGATAATAAACATGTTTGAGATGTAACAAGCTTTTCTCACTCTTTTTCCTTTTCCACATTGTCTAACCATACCCATTACATATGTACATATATACATATATACACTCAATGGAATCCTTAAATATTACAGTAGAATTTTTTATTCAAACTGAAAATTTACAATGCAGAAATAATAAAAAGAATTGTAATAATCTTTGTTTTGACAAGTAGTACTTTGAACAGGGGTAAGCATAGAGGGGGAATTAAAATCAATTTAGCGGGAGGGGGTTATGTTTAATCGTTTATGTCCGAATTTGACAAATCTGTCCTTTTTGGTTTGGCCATATTTTAATATTTGGCCATTTTCACTTTTTGCTGTGGAATCTTTTAATAAATTCTTATTTTTGGTGTGTACTGCAGTATTGCAACGTTTTATAAACAACGATTATTATTAATTTTTGTTATACTACTCATCCTAAAAAATGATATAAAGATCTTCAAATCGAAACGGCAATGTGGCACTTAGACACAACCACTATCCCAGTAGTAGTGGGAGCACTGGGAATGATTAAGAAAACATACTGATACACACCTTTAAAAGATCCCAGGAAATCCATCTTTGGCTGAGATACAAAAGATCGTGCTAATGGGCACTGTTCACATACTTAGAAAAACTCTCTCAATTCAATAGCAGCCAACACCACCACCAAGCCTTATACCGAACTTTTGTGTCCCTATGCCTTTTTTCTGCCTTTTTTTTTACATGATCTCTCTGTTTTTTAAGATGTTTAGATTTTCTTTCTTTTTTTTCACCCGTTCTCCTTTACGAATGATATTAAGAGCAAACAAAAAAAATAACAAAAAATGCTCAATAACTTCGTAAGAAAACCTTCATTTGCCTTAGGTCTGAGGTAAAAGACTTGGTATATGATTGTATGAAGCCGCAAATCAAGGAAATAATAATAATACTTGCAACTTTAAAACTCAGGTTGTCAACATAAAGCTACGATAAAAAAGCAACTGATTAAGATGGACTTAAATAGTTGTATTAATTTAAAAAATGAATTAATTCTAATGATTTACAATACATTTTTTTAGCCATTTTAGGCCAATCTTTGCGAGAAATGTCTCCAAGTATTTGGTGTTGTATAGCCATCTTGGACCACGGGCGTTAAGTTCGATACTTGGAGAAAAAGGAAGACCCGAAACTTGTTTATAAAAATATGAGGATATATTTTTTATTTCATAAATACATTGTGTTGGGGTGGAGAATGAAGAGTGGGAGACAAACAATGAGAGCCGACAGACTGATCCCAACAGGGGGAACTGGCTCCGTGCTCTCATGCCCAGATACTGTCTGTCTCTCCCAGGACGTCTCTTCTTTAGGTCCATGAAAACGATATTGTGCCAAAAGATATATTCAGTTATAACGACATGCGAAGAAAGATGCCCAGTGTGTGCGGTCAAATCTCATTTAAAGTAAACACAATGTCACATTTCTTATTAGGGTGGAGCAGAGTTGCCAACTTAGATATTGTATATCTAAATTTAGAGGTTTTTTGTGGCATTTAGATATAAGAAATTGTTTTTAGATATCGGATATCAGTTTAGATATGTTACTTACAAGGGGGGAGGCTTAATATAATTATTCGATTACATTTTAGGGTTATTTTTTATATTTTGATGTAGCATGCAGAAAATTAATAACATGTAGTGTATATTTAGATAATTTTAGATAGATAGATATGAACAGACTAACAGAGTGATAAATAATGTTTTTATTTAGCATGTATGTGTGGCGGCGGATATTGATGAAAACTTAAAATATAATAATGGGGCGGCATATCTAATCTATTGTTCATGTCAGTAGTAGCAATGATGGTGGCTTCCATGATTTGGCCATGACAAAAAGATATGCCAAATCATCAAAGCCGCCATCATTGTTACTACTGACACCATCACACAAAGACTGGCTTCTACCACGTATCAACACAACTCGCACAGCAGATATCCAAACAACATGAAATCATAATTATCCTAAAGAAATGAATTTCAATCAATTTTCTGCTGTTGATCAGAATTTATTTCATGGCAAGTAGCTGACTGTATATATATTTGCAGTTATTAGAATGCCATACATCCATACTAATATTGGAGGCTTGTGTGTCAATGCCACTATCACGCTAAAATGTTGGTGTTGATCATAATTTATTTCATGGTAAGTAGCAGAATGTATATAAACGGGTATATATATGGAGAGTGATACTGAGTTTCCTATCAAATATGAACTCTGTGAAAATGAGCCACACATGTTACGTGAATATGGTTTCTCTCCAGTGTGTGTTTCCATGTGATTTTTCATGAATTGTTTCTATATTTTATGAAATATAGAAATAATTTCATGATCATCATACATTTATGAATTAGAAACTGTTAACTAAAACTCTCAAATCAAATATAGGTTTCTCCAGTTTTAAGCTGGTCTGGCGGCTGGTTGGCTATGTATGTCTCACACATAAAGGCCTCACCTATGGAGCTAGAGCGCTGAAAATTTAAACATTTACTCCTTATTATGTCTAGAAAAAGGTTTTCTTTTATTCTTTGAAAATTTCCCCAGCTCTAAGTAGGTTTTTGTGTGGGTTCAATTTCCCATTGAAATTTGTGCTAAATTGGCCACTTAGTTTGTATCTGGCAGCATTCACGCTTGTTTTTTGGTGATCGCTGCCCAACAAAAGGCGAGAAATGTAACTTATTATTTGATCACCCATTTCATCCAATTTGTTAATTGATCACACATGGCATGCTGCCAAAAGACATTGGTCACGTGGCGGTTTCTATTGAGTGACTAACCAGACCCAGGATCCATCAAGTCCAAGTGCCCAGTGTTGCTAAAAAAGCGCTAAATTTGAAAAAGATTGCCAAAAAACGCCAAAACTGGCCAATACACACCAAAAAGATACTAAAAATGGTCAAAAACATGCCTCAAAAGGTCAAAATGTTTAATTACGCCTGCGTTAATATAGCACTTTTTCGCACTGCCAAAAACATAAACAGGAAACACTCTGAATTGACAACACTGAAAGTGCGTTATGATAATCTAAATGCACAGTCATGTTTCTATCGCTTCCTTTTTTTCTGGAAAATACATTTATTTATTGAGTTCAAGGGTCAGCTTTGATGTTACATAATCTTAAAGTCTTCCCCTCTACAAAGTGAAGTAGTTACTACTGTTTATATCAAATTGCTTGTGATAAATACGGATGACTGGAATTGACACAATTGAAAGAATAATTTTTCAGTCCCCATTTTAAATGGGAATAACAAACAAGAAAGAGTGAAGGAAAGGAAGAGAAAGAAAAGAAAAAAGAAAGAGAAAGGAAAGTAATATGTCGCTTTTACAATTTTAAAAGTTGAGAAAATAATTCCAGTATCGAAGGGTAACGTAATGATGAAACAAAATGCTTTCTATTCTCCAAGAAATCTTACTTTAAAATCAGATAAAATTGAAGATTAATAAAAATTCACAACTTATTTAAATGTTGAAACTGAATATTTCGTAGAAAAAAGAAATTTTGATCGCACAATGAATTTCTCAAAATCAGAAAGAAAAAACGTGCAACAAGTTGGTAATTTTTAGAAAAATGTTTTTAAGATTTTACAAAGGGTGTTCTATTTTCAAGGTTACTGTATGGTAAACAGGATCGTTACTTTCCCCCTGTTTTATGGAATTGATGTTCACAGTATTCGGTTACTTCCTTTGTGAGGCTTCTTTGATATTTTAATGACTATTTTTCTGCACAGAAAAATCGTCATTAAAACATCAAAGAAACTCAGTTAACAACATGCTTCGAAGCCACACTTCCATACAACGGACTGAAAGTAAAGGTCCTGTTTACCATACAATTACATTATAAATAGAACCCGGTTCTTGAAACTTTAAAAAACATTTTTTCTAAAAATTAACAACTTCTAGGAAGATTGTTAGGGTCCAACAGATTAAAAGCACAAAAAAAAATCCCGCCGAAAAACAATTGTTTCTATTTTTGTTGACTTGGTTAACGGATGTAGATCTTTACAGAAAAAATAAATTAATGTGAATCATTTCGATAATTACAATGATTTAAACAAAAAAAACCAACTCATCGTAGCAAAATCACAATTACATTTTACACGCATGGTCACCAAGAGTTAATCAGATATAGGTCAAGGGAGGTAATAAAAATAATTTCTCAGTTGTTCTTCAGTAAATAATTATTGTACAAAAACCAAAAAACGCTAATGGAATTTTGAGAGTGTGAGTAAGCCTCTTAAACCTAATACAACAGGTCTGGTAAGTCACTTCATAGAAACCGTCAGATGACCAAGATTTTTGGGCAGCAGATCTTGTTGGGAATGATCAATCAAATAATTGGTAAAACGTGTGAACAACGAACAATATACTTCACTCGCTTTATGAATTTTTGGCTACTATTTACCTTCATCTCACAACTAAACTCAGGCCGGTTTCCCTCCAGCCGGGAGTAAACGAATTAACCGAGACACCCTTCAGCATAGAGGGTTGTAAGTTTGATTCTCACTGGGAACTTATTCTTTATTTCAATCTGCGCTGTCAATTCATTTACTCACTGTCGAAGGGAAACCGGTTCAGTTTCAATAAAAACCAACGAGGATGTCTTGTCAAGAATCACTTGATATAAAAAAGTAGAAACAAGAATGCAAATTGCACAGTTGATGTAATCAGAGAACATGAAATATATTTCAAAACTAAATATTATTTAGTTAAAATAGTAATTTGCAGTGAGAAAAAGTGAAAATCTTTTTAAAAAGACAAGAAATATTGATGCAAAGAAAAACTGAAAGATGCTGAAACATAGACCGTAATATAGTTTTTCTCCTGTGTGTGCTCATATGATTTTTAATGCTGATACACACACTTTCTAGTGTCTTTTGATTTGATTTTTCAAATGTGAACTCATTGAAAATGCTGATCCACAAACTTCACATGATTATGGTTTCTCACCAGTGTGTTTTCAAACTTGAATTAACTGAAAATGCTGAACCACATACTTTAGATGAATATTGTTTCTCTCCAGTGTGTTTTCATGTGGCTTTTCAAATGGGAATTCTGTGAAAATGCAGATCCACACACCTCACAATAACATGTGTATTCATGTGCTTTTTCAAATTTGAACCCAGTGAAAATTCTGATCCACACACCTTACGTGAATATGGTTTCTCACCAGTGTGTGTTCATGTGTTTTTTTAATGTTGAACTACGTGAAAATGCTAGTACACATATTTCACATGTATATGATTTCTCTCCAGTGTGTGTTTTCATGTGATCTTTCAAATGTGAATTCATTGAAAATGCGGACCCGCAAGTTTCACATGAATATGGTTTCTCACCAGTGTGTGTCCTCATGTGACTTTTTAAATTTGAATTCTGTGAAAACGCTGAACCACACACCACACATGAATATGGTTTTTCACCAGTGTGTGTTCTCATGTGACTTATCAAAGTTGAATTAACTGAAAATGCTGAGCAACACATTTCACAAGAATATGGTTTCTCACCAGTGTGTGTTTTCATGTGTATTTTCAAACTTGAACACTGTGAAAATGCTGATCCACACACTTTACATGGATATGCTTTCTCTCCAGTGTGCGTTTTCATGTGACTTTCCAAATTTGAATTATTTGAAAATGCTGATCCACACACCTTACATGAATATGGTTTCTCTCCAGTGTGTGTTTTCATGTGAACTTTCAAATGTGACTTCTGTGAAAATGCTGTGTCACACATTTCACAAGAATATGATTTCTCACCAGTGTGTGTTTTCATGTGTAATTTCAAACTTGAACTCTGTGAAAATGCTGATCCACACAGTTTACATGTATATGACTTCTCTCCAGTGTGAGTTGTCATGTGCCTTTTCAAATTTGAATTATTTGAAAATGCTGATCCACACACCTTACATGCATATGGTTTCTCTCCAGTATGTGTTTTCATGTGATCTTTCAAACTTGAATTCAGTGAAAATGTTGAACTACACATCTCACATGAATACGGTTTCTCACCAGTGTGCGTCCTCATGTGACTTTTCAAACTTGAATTAACTAAAAATGCTGAGCCACACATTTCACAAGAATATGGTTTCTCACCAGTGTGTGTTTTCATGTGTGTTTTCAAACTTGAATTATTTGAAAATGCTGATCCACACACCTTACATGAATATGGTTTCTCACCAGTGTGTGTTCTCATGTGATGTTTCAGATGTGAATTCTGTGAAAACGCTGATCCACAAACTTCACATGAATATGGTTTCTCACCAGTGTGTGTTCTCATGTGTTTTTTCAAACTTGAATTCTCTGAAAATGCAGATCCACACACCTCACATGAATATGATTTCTCTCCAGTGTGTGTTTTCATGTGCTTTTTCAAATTTGAATTATCTGAAAATGCTGATCCACACACCTTACATGAATATGGTTTCTCTCCAGTGTGTGTTTTAATGTGGTATTTCAAATGTGCATTCTGTGAAAATGCTGATCCGCAAATTTCACATGAATATGGTTTCTCACCAGTGTGCGTCCTCATGTGAATTTTCAAATGTGAATTTCTCGAAAATGCTGAACCACACACCTCACATGAACATGGTTTCTCACCTGTGTGTGTCCTCATGTGAATTTTCAAATGTGAATTAACTGAAAATGCTGAGCCACATCTTTCACAAGAATATGGTTTCTCACCAGTGTGTGTTTTCATGTGTGTTTTCAATCGTGAAATCTGTGAAAATGCTGTGTCACACATTTTACATGAATATGGTTTCTCACCAGTGTGTGTTCTCATGTGTTTTTTCAAACTTGAATTCTCTGAAAATGCAGATCCACACACCTCACATGAAAAAGATTTCTCTCCAGTGTGTTTTGTCATGTGCTTTTTCAAATTTGAATTATTTGAAAATGCTGTTCCACACAACTTACATGAATAAGGTTTGTCGCCAGTGTGTGTTTTCATGTGACTTTTCAAATGTGAATTCTGTGAAAATGCTGATCCGCAAACTTCACATGAATATGGTTTCTCACCAGTGTGTGTCCTCATGTGATCTTTCAGATGTGAATTCACTGAAAATGCTGAACCACACACCTCACATGAATATGGTTTCTCACCAGTGTGTGTCCTCATGTGAATTTTCAAACTTGAATTAACTGAAAATGCTGAGCCGCACATTTCACATGAATATGACTTCTCTCCAGTGTGTGTCCTCATGTGATCTTTCAGATGTGAATTCACTGAAAATGCTGAACCACACACCTCACATGAATATGGTTTCTCACCAGTGTGTGTCCTCATGTGAATTTTCAAACTTGAATTAACTGAAAACGCTGATCCACACACTTTACATGGATATTGTTTCTCGCCAGTGTGTGTTCTCATGTGATTTTTTAATGTTGAACCACATGAAAATGCTAATCCACATACTTCACATGTATATGGTTTTTCTACAGTGTGTGTTTTCAAATGTGAATTCTGTGAATATGCTGAATCACACACTTTACATGAATATGGTTTCTCTCCCCTGTGTGTTTGGATGTCCATCTTGAAATATGATATTTTCTTATCTGATACACCACAAACGAATATCCCTTATTTTTATTGTGTTTTTGCAAATGTTTTTAATATAAGAATTCTAAAATGTAAATTAAATTTCACAAGTGTTTTCAATTTTTCATCCCATAAATGACTTCACAATCTGTATTTTCATATTCAACATTGAATCAAAGATGAGTTTCTTCATAAAATATTTACATACAGCCATCAGAAGAGTTCATTTGTTTTCCACCACAGTTGAAACCTACGGATGAAAAAGAGGTATCATTAAAGATCCTATGTTCATGAATCATTAGCAGTTATGAATTTCAACTAATATTGGAAGTGAATTAGAGTACCTGCGAGTAATTGCATATGTGTTGAATAGTTTTAGCTAAATTTCGGTCAATTGAAGATAATACTTTCTTCCTACAATGCATGCATCCACCTTTATAACGTGGGTGTTGGGGTCCAAGAAAGGCATGACTGAGGTGAAATAGAATTTAACAATTTTTTAGCTAGATTAATATTTTGGAATCCACCATTCACCCACGTTACAACATGAACCAAACTTTAACAGGGGAGGCCTATATTTACATACTGCCATCAGAGGAGTTCATTTGTTTTCCACCACACATCAATGAAAGAAGAAGAGATATTATTTAAGATTTACAAATCACTAATGCACCAGAAAAAATAATAAAATATCAACTGATATATATACGAGTCATTCCATACCAAAACACCCAATTTTATGAAATCTCCAGGTCACTCTCAGATGCCCCTGAAAAAGTTAACAGGTGCTCCTATACCAAACTTACGGAGAAGTCCAAAATATTGTCTGTATCGCTAATAGTATTGAAATTAAATAATCTTTGAAATTTTACTCAATTTCATGCAATTTGCCGAACAAACCTTTCCGTCCAACCTCCAACATTTATAGCTCCTTTGCTATGGCATGTACAGCTTTGAAACTATGGACAACTTTTTCTGTAGAATGTTAAAATGTAATCAGATCTGGTGTATCTATTGGACTTTTCCTCCTACAAGGCTATGAAAATTGCAAAAAATCCTAAAAGTAAAAAGACAGCGCCCATTCAAGCTTCTCATTCAAACAGTATGCTAGATAAAGTACTCATAGTTTTTTTTCCTGTCACTTATAACATATTAGCTCACGTTTATGAAGTAACCATATTTATTACTGTTATAGGAGTGTTAGAATGATTGTTTGAAATTGTGCTCTATTTTCATGTCTTCATTTGACAACATGGGCAGTTACCACCATTTTCATATTTTTACTCAAATTTAAAAAGTTTATAACTCCAGAAGGAAGCTAGGCAACAGGACTAAACTTTTGTCAGATCAACTTCAGATAGATTTGATTTAAGCAAAACAATCACTGTTTTATTTCGAACATCTGCTATTTTTACAATTCTTCGTTCCATTTAGTTGCATAAAACAAAAGATTTCAATTTTTAAAAAAAATGTTTATATCGCTGATGATCACAGAAAAGTAGAAAAATATTGAAGATCTGACAGAGATTTGGTGTGGCTTTTGGAGTTTAAATTTTTTTAAAGTTGAGCTGTCATGTTCTCGGCCCGACCAAGAAAAAAAAGCGCAAAGATCTTGCAAATTGGCACTTTACAACATAGAGGAGCACTCTTTCCATCTATCGTGACAAAATAAGGCTCAGATTTAGGGAAGTGGGTCGGGCAGAGAACTGGCTTTGTTTCTCAAGCCGAGAACTTTTCAGCATCACCCCACATGCATTAAAAAACATAACTCAACAAGGGAGCTCAGCTACAGAACCAGACTTTTGTCAGATCATCTTACATGGTAAAAATATGAAACTGCCGATGTGGTCAAATGTGGATATGAAAATAGGCAATTTTAAGGACCTTCGAAAATTGAGCATGTTTCAAACAATCATTCTGACACTCATTTAATAGTAATAAATATGGTTACTGCATAAACGTAACCTAATATATTATAAATGACAAGAAAAAATATGAGTGCTTTATCTAGCATACTGTTTGAGCGAAAAGCTCTAAAAGTGAGCGTTTTGGATTTTCGGCCGTTTTCAGAGTGTAGTATCACTGAGTGTACGCTCATTAAAAAATGTTACACACATGAACACGCATTGATTTATCTAATTTCCTCTCACTTCTGGAGTTGAGATAAAAAACAAAGATCCTTACATTTTCAAACATGCCGATTTTCATATCCTCATTTGACTAATGCATTAAGCCTATGAGTGCATGAGTTATATGTTCACATTGTAAATTGGGAGTATAAAAAATAGTTCAATGTTTGTTGATACATTGTGATTCATACTTATTTCTTTTATCTACTTAAATGATTCAGGTTGAACAGATGAGGCATTTCTGTTGAATTGTGCATAGCTGAATATTATTAAAAATGAATTCATTTCAACTGAAATCTTATCACTATTTTCTACTGTATTTTAGTGTTATCAGATCACTGGTCCAAAGGCAAATTCACCCTATTTCTTGTATGGGAGGCTATAATAATAGAATTACAATTAGAGCCAGTCTATATTATGTTTATTGCTATTATTTTTTTTTAATTTCCTCAATATTTGATTTGTTAAAATTGTGAACCATTTATACAAATTTTCATCTTCAACATTTCTTGATATTTAATGAAATAAAATGAAAATGTTGATAAACAACTTTAAATTTGTACATCTCCTACTGAAATTAATATATCGTCACCAGTGGTGGAAAGGGAGGGGGGCACAGCATATACTTACTTCTTAATTTCCAGGTTTGT
>VCCN01000679.1:2086610-2098414 GCA_006491835.1 Architeuthis dux
ACAAAATTACTTAAATGATGGCAGTTTGTAAATATAGCCTCCCCCGTTAAAGCTCAGTTCACGTTATAACACGGGTGGATGGTGGATCCCAAAATACTAATCTAGCTGCAAAATAGCTAAATTTTATTTTGGCTTGGTTATGACTGTCTTGAACCCCTACACCCACATTATAAAGGGGTATGCCTGCATTGTATAAAGAAAGTATGATCTTCAATTGACCGAAATTTAGCTAAACCTATTAAACATATATATGCAATTACACGCAGGTACTCTAATTCACTTCCAATATTTATTGAAATGCAAACCGAGTTAATATAAATTCATAACTGCTAATGATGCATGAACATATCTCTAATGATACCACTTTTTCATCTACAGGTTTCAACTATGGTGGGAAAAAATGAACTCTTCTGATGGCTGTATGTAAATATTTTATGAAGAAACTCATCTTTGATTCAATGTTGAATATGAAAATACAGATTGTGAAGTCATTTATGGGATGAAAAATTGAAAACATTTGTGAAATTTTATTGCATTTTAGAGTGCTTATATTAAAAACACATTTATGAAAAGACAATAAAATAAGGGATATCTGTTTACTGTGTCTCAGTATGTCAGATATAAAGAGTTCTGATTCAAAGATAGACATACAAACACAGGTGGAAAGTATATTCAAAATTTTGAATTAAAATTTTCACAGAATGATCATATGAAAGTTCACTTGCAAACACACACGGAACAAAAGCCCTATCCGTTCAACATGAGTGGTTCATTATTTTCAGAGTTCATATTTGAAGAAGAACATGAAAACACCCACTTCTGAGGAATCATATCCATGCAATATGAGTGGTTCAGCATTTTCACAGAGTTCACATTTGAAAACTCACACTGAGGAAAAACCATATTCATGTGAAGTGTGTGGATCAGCATTTTTATATATGACAAATTTGAAAAGTCACATGACAACACACACTGGGGAGAAACCATATTCATGCGAGGTGTGTGGTTCAGCATTTTCACAGAGTTCAAATTTGAAAAATCATATGAGAACACACACTGGTGAGAAACCATATTCATGTAAAGTGTGTGATTCAGCATTTTCATCTAGTTCAAATGTGAAAATTCATATGATAACACACACTGGTGAGAAACCATATTCATGTAAATTGTGTGACTCAGCATTTTCACAGAATTCACATTTGAAAAGTCACATGAAAACACATACTGGGGAGAAACCCTATTCATGTGACATATGTGGTTCAGCATTTGCCTATAATTTGAGTTTGAAATCTCACATGAAAACACACACTGGTGAGAAACCATATTCATGTGAAGTGTGTGACTCAACATTTTCAGAGAGTTCAAATTTGAAAAGTCACATGAAAATTCACACTGGGGTGAAACCATATTCATGTAAAGTGTGTGGTTCAGCATTTTCATTAAATTCAAGTTTGAAAAGTCACATGAAAACACACACTGGTGAGAAACCATATTCATGTAAAGTATGTGGATCTGCATTTTCAGCGAATTCAAGTTTGAAAATTCACATGAGAACACACACTAATGAGAAACCTTATTCATGTGACATGTGTGGTACAACATTTTCACAGAATTCAAATTTGAAAAGTCACATGACAACACACACTGGGGAGAAACCATATTCATGTAAAGTGTGTGGTTCAGCATTTTCATATAGTTCAAATTTGAAAGATCATATGACAACACACACTGGTGAGAAACCATATTCATGCAAGGTTTGTGATTCAGCATTTTCAGTAAATTCGCATTTGAAAAGGCACATGACAACACACACTGGTGAGAAACCATATTCATGTAAGGTATGTTACACAGCATTTTCACAGATTTCAGGTTTGACAAGTCACATGAAAACACACACTGGAGAGAAACCATATTCATGTGAGATGTGTTGTTCAGCATTTGCACATAGAGCAAGCTTGAAATGTCACATGAAAACACACACTGGGGAGAAACCATATTCATGTGAAGTGTGTGACAAAGCATTTTCACAGAGTTCAAATTTGAAAAGTCACATGCAAACACACACTAGGAAGAAATCATATTCATGTGACATGTGCGGTTCAGCATTTTCATATAAATCAAGCTTGAAATGTCACATGAAAACACACACTGGTGAGAAACCATATTCTTGTGAAGTGTGTGACAAAGCATTTTCACAGATTTCAGGTTTGAAAAGTCACATGAAAATACACACTGGAGAGAAACCATATTCATGTGAAGTGTGTGGTTCAGCATTTTCAACTAGTTCAAATTTGAAAAATCATTTTACAACACACACTGGTGAGAAACCATATTCATGTCAGGTGTGTGGTTCAGCCTTTTCACAGAGTTCACATTTGAAAACTCACATGAAAACACACACTGGGAAGAAACCATATTAATGTGTGGTGTGTGGTTCAGCATTTTCTAACAATTCAACATTAAAACATCACAAAAGAACTCGCACTGGAGAAAATCAATCAAAAACGCACTAAAAAGAATTGTGTGGATCAGTATTTTCAGAGCGTTCAGCGTGAAAAATTATGTTCAGGTCGGGTGTATGGATCAACAAGTGCCCATATGAAAACACACAGGATAGAAACACGTGCAGTATGTTGATCAGAATTTTTTTTTTATGGAGTTCATTTTGAAAAACTGACATGTAAATATGCATTGGGGTTAATAATTTGAAATCCACTACTGGTGATAAACCATATCGTTTTCAACTTCAGGTTTAAAAATCACATGCCAGCACACTGAAGAGAAACCAAATTCATGTGAATTATGTGAAGTGGCATTTTCAAATAGTGCCATCTTAAAATTATACATGCAAACAGAGGCTAGAGACAAGTCATATTCTTGTGAGATGTTTGGTTTTTCCTTTTCATTTTGTTCAATATTAAAAAGACATGCAAATACACACTGGAGAGATGCCATATACTTGTAAGGTGGGTGGTTCAGTATTTTTATATAATTCCCTGGTAAAATATTACATTCAAATACTAGGAAAATCATGTGAATTGTGTAGTTCAATGTTTTCAGTGTTCAAACTGAAGAATATCCATGGTTTTGTGACATGTGTTGTCAGTTTGTCAAAATTGTTAATCCCAATATTTAGTTGCTTTACATTGTGTTGTTTACTTATATTCATGCATTCTTCTGCAATACTTACATTGTCAATGAAAACAGTAAATTACAATACACATTTAAAAAATTGATCAAAGTTATATATACTTTATCTAATAATTAAACTTTTGACATTATAAATGCTTATCACCCATAATTTGACTGCAAAATGTAAATATTTTACTTACTGTTTCACCTATGTTATATCAAGTCATTCGTATTATTAATAATATGTTGCTTTTTGTTGGAACTAAACTCAGGCCGGATTCCCTTTCTCAGTGAATAATTGAAATAAATAATAAGTTCCCAGTGGGAATCAAACTCACGACCCTCTATGCCGAAGGGTGGTTCGGTTAATTCATTTACTCCCGGCCTGAGTTTAGTTGTGTTAAAAACCAACAAAGATTGAGGTAGCCAAAAATTCTTAATAATGATATACAATACTTCATCTAATAAAAATAAATCAATTGGATTACCAAATTAATTGTTTTAAGTAGAGCTGTCAAATTATCTACTCACTCATGTATTTGCATATAAAAACTATTTTACAAAATTCTATTTTAATCCCTTAACATTTTTAAGGGGTTTATAATATTTACATATTCAAAACCGTACTCAACACAGGTTTCTTCAGTTTTGAAGTGATTCTGCCTGGCTGTCTATGTATGGCGCATACAGGGTGTAGAAATGGAGTAGACGGCTGAAAATTCAGACATTTTACTCATGAAGTCTAGAAGGAAGAAGTTTTTGCTTTTTGAAAATTCAACCCTCCAAAATAAATTTTTAGAGGAGTGTTCAATTTACAAAGTGAGTTTATGCTGAATTGATCCCTTTGTATTGGCAGTGTTCACGCTTTATTTTTGAAAATTTGGAATTTTAATTGGTTGTTGATCACCCCTTTTTCAAAATTTTTAATTTATCACCCCCAACAAGATCTGCTGCCAAAAGACATTGGTCATGTGACGGTTTCTATGAAGTGACTTTCCAGACCTGTTGCATTAGGTTTAAGTGGCTGAAATGATACAATTATATTTTCTGATTCGATTGCTAGAGCAAAGGCAATGAACAGTTTCTTCTTTCTTCTTACTCTCAAAATTCCATTTTTTTGTTTTTGCACAATAAATATTTACTGAAAAACAACTGAGAAATTGACCTTGCATGTGAAATGTAATTTTGCAAGGATGAGTTTTTGTTTTTTACTTAAATCATCATAATTATTGAAATGATCCACATTCATTTATTGTTTAAGGTTTTACGAGGGGGTTCTATTTATAATGTTATTGTATGGTAGCCCCACAAGGGAAGTAACCAAATACTTTGAAGCCTTACTTCCATAGTTTCAGTATGGAAGTGAGGGTTTCATCGATATTTTAATGACAAATCTTCTGTGCAAAATAACCGTGATGAAACCACAGAAAAATCATGAAATATCAAGGAAGCTTCACAAGAGAACTAACCAAATACTTCGAAGCCTCACATCCATACAACAGACTGAAACTATGGAAGTATGGATGTGAGGCTTCAAAGTATTCGGTTATTTCTCTTGTGGGGCTAGGTACTGAACAATCTTTCTTTCAATCATGTCAATTCCAGTCATCCGTATTTATCACCAGCAATGCAAAATAAACAGTAACTACTTCACTTTGTGGAGGGACCGACTTCAAGATTATGTAATGTCAAAGCTGACACTTGAAATCTGTTCACCGGTCAATTGACACCTCCGGTATATAAATGTATATTTTCAGAAAAAAAGGTAGCAATATTTTTTCAATTTTATTTTATTTGCAAAAATATTGCAATTGGAACTGTGGTAAACAGGAGTTACCTCCCTTCCGTCTCACTCTTGGCTGTCGAGAGGGAATAAAAGCGCCGCAGAACAGGAAGGCAGCACCTTTGCGTGTTTGGTCGTACATTGTCATTGACACGTGTTCCAGCATGGACAAAGTTCGAGTTGTTTTGGTGAACTAATCACAATAACCAAAATTAAAACTTCAAAGAAGATATTTAAATTTTGCAATACATCCAAAAGTGTGTGGCGGTTGCTAACACATATAGTTTTTTCTTGGTCTCGTGTAAGTAATTTAATCAGTGTTCGTTATTTTTATTTTTATATCACATAGTGACAAAGTATACGGCAAACCATCAGGTGTAATAGAAACACGCCTCTGTGCTGTAACAAAGTTCACATCTGTATTATCATAAAGCACATCCAGTGTTGCCAATTCAGCGCGTTTCTTGTTTTGGCAGTGCGAAAAAGTACCATATTAGCGCAGGCGTGATTAAACATTTTGGACATTTTTTTGCAATCTTTTTAAAATTTAGTGCTTTTTTTCTTATTTTTATTTTTCAAACTTTTTTACTTTGTAATAATAAATAATAATAATACTGAAATATATATACATTCAGTACTGAATAATGAAATAAATTCTGATCAACAGCAACAATTTTAGCGTGATAGTGGCATAGACACACAAACAGAAGCCTCCAATATTAGTATAGATATATGACATTCTAATAACTGCAAATATATATACATTCAGCTATTTACCATGATCTGATGCTTTCTTTCACATAAGCCATTGCTCCATCTCACACATTTCATCATTATTCCATTGTTGAAGAGAATTCCGTGCTGCAGGACATTTTCTACCACTTCCCTCGGGGTCTCTCGTTTAATGAACACTGAGACACTAAGCCTAATGAACATATCAACCATATGAAGGATGTATTTTCCTTTCCTACTCTTCAGATCGATTGCCACTTTCTCGTTGAACCTGCTGGCGCTAGACTTGCTTACTACTGGCCGAGCTGGTGTCTTTCCATAAAGTTTGCATGGTTAGCAGGAATCATAAATCTGGTTCAGTTCTTTTAGGTACTCATTTCTCCAAACTCCAGCATCTTCCATAAGCACCTTCAGTCTTATGGATCAATGGATGCCTATGCAATTTCAGAAAATGCTTTCTTTCTCTAAAGTGGTTGCAGCTCACTCAAGACACTATTACAAACCTATTCAATGTTTACACTGACTTTACTATCTACTGGCATGCAATAATGACCACTTGATGTAAAGTTTAATGGCACCTCTGTGCCAAACAATTTTGCTGTGTCTCGTTCTAGGTTCAGCTTTGCTTTAGCTTTCTTTAATGACTTCAGACTTAGCAACATGAAAATACTACTGAGTCTACTACATCAACTTCAACATTAACATCTTTGCCAGCAATTCTACAGGTTAGCCAACAAGACATTTGGGACTTTAACTGTTCACCTCTACCAAATTTAAATAGTTTCTGACCCTCACTCTTTGTTACGCTTTCTTTTTCACTTTGTGAGAAACCATCAAGGAAACACTTCAGCCACTTTGTACCACAAACAATTGAAGTACAGGCTGTATCGAAGACTGCACAGTTGAGTGCTCAATTTCACCGTTGTTGTATCGTGTGAATAGCACCACCCTTCCTTCACTCTCAGAAAAGTTCACCTGCTGGGTCTTTTGAGCATATTATAAGAATGTAGGCATAGGAAGATTGTGTTGCTCCAAACTTCCAAGTGTAGAGAGCCAACTGACCTTGACAATCAGCATTTGAAATCCTGGCTTTTAAATGGGCTTGAACACTGGCAACTGATGATGGTGGGAAAGCCATAATGCAATCACAAATAGGTATTTACTAAACTTAGCGTTGGAGAAGCTTGCTAACCCCTGCGCAAGGGTGATGCATCCCTCCTTCTGGATGACTAGTACCACTTGTCAAAATAAATTACTACCTCCATCCCATAATAGTTGTTACATCCACTCTAATAATGCACAGTGCAATTTTCTTGGTGTGTTGTCCATAACACTGAACCCTTTTCTTAAAAAATCATATTATAAGTATTAGTGTTTTACCTATATGTGATTTACCTAAAAGGTGGTAATAAAGATTCCTGAAAAAGGATAGGATGCATTAAGATCACGGCAGTCACATTTGTTGATGCTTGAGATGGACAAAAGTAATCTGCAGCTATTGATGAGATGTTGCTGGCACACGTGGAGTATCATGTGACACGAATGGAGCATGCTGATTGGCTAGCAAGATCATGGAGATGCTGAAGGAGAGAGGGGGACGCCATCATTGTTTGGCGGGGAATTTGAACAAAGGAGACACGATTCATATAAACAGAAAGAACAAAGGCGCACATTTGTAGATTTACCAGTGGAAGATTCGTTTAGTGAAATTGAATTAAAGATAATAAACAGAAACTTGTTTGTCTGTTAAAAGATATCCGTGAATTTATTCACATGTATTAACTAGTTTTTATATAAATTTATGTATGCAAATGTAACGATTAGTATAGGACAAAGGTAGTATTAAAATGCTGTTTATCACTTCCGCAGTGGATAATTCAGAAAGTTAAAAAAATTATGAATTTATTTAATAATTTAAATTTTATTTAATAAAAAAAAAGAAAGAGAAATGAAAAAAAAAAATGAGATTTAAGGATTCCATTGAGTGCATGTATGTATGTATCTATGTATCATTACATACAAATACATAATTCCATTGAGTGGATTTTAATTTTGTTAAATAATTAAAATTAAAAAACTGAGGGCTGTCATAGTTTTCATTGATTATCTCCCTTGACATCCGCTCTTTAGAAGTCATTTTCTGGTCGCAAACAATTAGGTATTTCTGCGCACTTTGGACACCCCATTTTAAAACGTAAATTAAAATTTAAAAACTGTTGTTTGTAAGATTTTTCTTGTTTTTGTTAGAAAGAATAAAGTCCAAACATGTGTTCGGAAATTTTTTTAAAAACCTCAACGTAGAATTGTGCTCTTAAAAGTCAATTTAAAGTTTTAAACGATAATTTCCACCGTTTTGTTGACCTTTTAGGAAATTTTAAAAAATTCGAAGTTTGTAATTTAAAAAAAAATTAAAAATCAAGAATTCTTCAAATGTTTGTTTAAAAATTAGATATATTTATTTCATCATTACTGAACAATCCTTAGCCGGATAATTACGATTTTCCATTCAAAAAGTACATAAAAACGTATTTTTTTACGCTGGGGGGATCAAATATCTGCCAACACATTCTTCTTACCGCCATAGATAAGCACCTGTTCAGAATCAATTAGCGCGTAAGAAGCTATTACGGAAGTTGGTATTTGTCAATAACTAGATGGCTGACTGAGATTATGACAGCAGTTGTGTGCTCTTTGTTGACATGAAAATTATAGAAAATTTACGTTTATGTCCATCCGCAGAAAAATATCGGTCAATTAAATCACAAAAAAAAATAACTGAAACCATATAAGTTTTATTTTTCATTTTTTACATATCTTTACTTACCCTTTGACAGTACATCACGTGAGAACAGATTTTAACTGATTAGAACAGAAACAGAGTAAAAAATTAAATTTTTAAAAACAGTAAAATCTTAAAAATTCTCTATAAAAAAGATTTTAATGCTAAGATTATTTCTCTTTTTATGGACAATAGCGATAAATCATATTTTACCAAAGGAATGAAAAATATTGGCAATTAGAGCAGTATTTTTTTTCGCAGTCTTAAATAAAAAGATTTTACGGAAAAACATATATAGCTTTTTCACAAACAGAATTTATATGTTCATGGGCTTGACTTAATAATGTAAAAAGATCGGACAGATCCATTGAAAATAAACCAAATTTTTTAAAATCACAATGAATAAATATTTGTTTCCCGAAATTTGGAATCCAAACTGATTTTTAAAAAGATTCATTCTTTATTCGATAAGTATTGAAAATTTTATTAAGATCGCATCAGTAGTTGATGTATAATAATTTTTTTTTAAAATCTAGGTGTATTTTTGATCGTTGAAAAGAGGAGAAAATTTTGTTTAGATTTGCCCGGAGATTTACACTATTTTGATTCAATAATATCTCCCGTTTTATAAGGTGCACACAAATAATTTTTATCTTATATATTTCGCCAATCTTTTAACAAGATAATTGTGACGGCCGACAAAACCACCAATATGTATAAATTAGAACCAGAAAATTACATTAAACTACTAGAGAAAAACATCAAAATGGACATAAATAAAGATTACGAGATAAATAACGAAGCGAAAAGCATCACAGAGAAACCGCAGATCAGCGAGTGGGTAGTACAACTACAGGAAAAACAATCCTATATACTATTCAAAAACCACAAAGACGACTTCAAAAACAAACAGACAGCCAGACGGATCAACCCTACAAAATCGGAGGTTGGCAGAATAAGTAAAACAATATTGGACAAAATTAACTGAAGTGTGGAACTACACTACGGATTAAACCAATGGATTACCACCAAAGAAGCACTGAACTGGTTCAATAACATTGAGAAATGCATTAATTATGGCCAAAACGTGTACCGAAATCAAGAAATCCAAAGTAGATATTATCATGCACAGCAGAAAAACTATCTTATCCAATAACACTGAACAATGGGTGGAAAGAGAAAGCCCCGACTTCAATGTAGCAATGGGCGCATATGATAGCGCACAGATCTCCGATCTGGTAGGGTTATATATCCTATACACCCTAACAAATAGCCACAACATAGAAGTTTCAGATATTGGACTGTACAGAGACGACGGACTATTGGTTTTAAGGAACTGCACCGGGCATACAGTAGACAAGATTAAAAAGAGAGATAACAAGAAAATTAAAGCAGTTAGGACTAAAAATAGATATAAAAGCCAACATAAAAATTGTTAATTTTCTAGATGTGACGCTAAACCTATAAAATAATACATATGAAAACTGCTCCAAGCCAAATAATAAACGATTATATGTAAACACTAGATCCAACCACCCGCCCTCAATTATCAGACAAAGACCAAACTCCATAAACAAAAGATTAATAAGCAACTCCTCTGACAGAAAGATGTTTAATAAGTACACAGCGGAATACCAAAAAGTACTAGAAAATAGCGGACATAAAAACTACAAATTAGAGTATAACGATGAACAAGTAGAGAACAATGATAAAAAGAAAACGAAAAACAATAGAAATAGGAAAATAATATGGTTTACTCCCCTTTTCAACAAAAATGTTAGAACTAATATAGGGAAAATATTTATAGACGTAATCAAAAAACACTTCCTCAACAACAATAGACTACACAAAATTCTAAACACGAAAAATATAAAAATAGGTTACTCCTGCACGGATAATATAGGGAAAATTATATCTAGTCAAAACAATCATATAACTCATGCAGTCATAGGCTTAATGCATTAGTCAAATGAGGATATGAAAATCGGCATGTATGAAAATGTAAGGATCTTTGTTTTTTCTCTCAACTCCAGAAGTGAGAGGAAATTAGATAAATCAATGCGTGTTTATGTGTGTATATATCGTTAGAATCTGTTGTGTTGTGTTTAAAAGTTAAATATTCAGCATTTTACGAGAAAACCTCAAGTACACAGTCCAAAGTCTATGGATCGTAGAATTAGTTTTTGATGTGGGTATATACATGTATATATCGTTGGAAAGAGAATTTTATCAGCTTTCCGGTGTGTGTTGCCAATTTATATCTGTTGGGATTAAAAGGTCACAGCCCAAAACATGAAGCTAACTACTCAGCATTTTATGAAGCAAACTTCAAGTACACAGTCCAAATTCTATGGACCGTAGAATTAATTCTCGATAAAAGTATATATATATATGTAGCGGTTACTTTTCACTAAGTACCAAAATAGGGTTTACAATAGCAAACTGGTCTTGTCACCTCGACAAGGGCTAGCTCTGACCCCTATGATGCACGCAAATAATAGTAGCTCCCTTTTTGCGTGACGTCAGCACGCCTATAAAACCCCTTGTTTGTCGATTCTCCTGGCCTTTCGTAGCCTGTTCATTACAGTGCTACCTTCGCCCGTGTCTATTTCTCTGGCACGTAAAAACATCTCTTCCTTTTCCACTTAATGTTTCGTCTCGCTTAGGCCCCACTTTCTAACTAGGGACATTACTTCAAATGCCATCTCTTACTTAAAATCGCTGGTCATTCTTTCTCCATTCCTTTTCGCCAAAACTAGGAATAAATGCCTCATTTATAGGACCTTCCGAGAATTTATAACGACCATTGATAATTAGTTTCTGTTAAAAATCAGGTTTAGCGGAGCAACCCTTAAAAGTCTTCCTGACCAGAAACTCTTTCCTTCATGCCTGGCATTTCTCTACTTTCTGTCAAAAGCCCTCTTTTTCACTTAACATCTGATTTCTTTTGCTGAGAGCAGACATTATTAGGCGCACTCATAACCTACAATAATTTAGTTCGTATAACTAACACTGCATTCTCACAAATCCATTTCGGAACTCGAAAAATGGCTAGAGGCAAAAATCCCGTTTCTTTTCTTTTCACCATCATCTCACCAAAACCTTTTGCTAACTCTTTCTTACATATGCATATATTTCCTTTTTCTTGTACCCCTTTTCCGTACATGTTTTTATTAAACTTAACCCGTTTACACTTTAAATCCAACGCCTTTGTGTTTACATTGTTTTCCTTTGTTTGAATTGACCGCCAAAAACTATATGGCCGATTTTGCGTCCTTCCTTCTTTTGACCCCGTGACTTTTCCTGCTGCTACTACCCGGCAGCCATGACAGGTCATTTTTGCCATCGGTTTTTCACCGCTAATTTCAAATGTAGAAA